>CM053576.1:7539111-7639854 GCA_028646485.1 Cryptoprocta ferox
TCTGACACGGGGAGGGGTGGGAGGCAGGGTGTGCTTCCTTGTTACTGCGATACAAATCCAGCTTCGCTATTTGGAATTGTTGATGCCTGCGGGGGGCCCTTCATTACACATGGGTCGGGGTGAGAGCTCTGTGTCCTCAGGTGATCCTCACAGGTGGACACTGCATCGGGAGTGGTGTCATTCCTACTGGACGACAGGGAAAGCCCTGACTCTCCCATAGGCCTCCTCTGCCACCATCCCAGCGGGGAAGGAGGCGGGCACCTCACTGTAGCACTCCAGGCTCTGCCCACTGGAGTGCAGTGGCCTCCAGTGACACCACAGTGGGGGGAGGGGTACTAATTACTACGGATGTGGAAGGAAGTCCTGGCTCCTGACTTGGCCCTTCATAGACACCACCTCACAGAGCCCCTTGTTACAGCTGGAGGGGATCACAATATACCACCCTAAAGTATGCCACTTTGGCATAGGACTATTTTGAGCTGAAGGCAATTGAAAGCCAAAAGACACAGGAAAAGCTGCTTGCCCTACCCCTTTCTGCCTAAGAGCAAGGCATAAATTTCCTTTTAAAGGTGACAAAAACCTATATTTTAAAGGTGTTTCTGCATCTTGTCCCAGGAAGACCAGAGGATGGCACTGAGATGAGTCTGAGAGGAGTCAAACCTTACTAAACAACCCGAATCTACTATACATTTCCTAGCCACCTCTCCACAATGTATTACTCTCTGTTAAAATGGCCTATCAGACCCCAAACTAACCACTTCTTTGGATCTTTACTTTTTCTGTGAAGTCTCCATGCATGTAAAAATATCGGTGAAACTGGTATGTCTTTCCTCCCATAAATCTTTCACCAGCTTAATTCACAGTTCTCAGGCAAAGCATTTAAGAGGTTATAGGAGAAGTCTGTACTCCTCTATACAGTCTCACAAGGGTTTAAGTCTAGGATCCTTACTTAGCCTTTGCTGACGTGGATTGGGAAGTGGCCACAGTCTATTCTGTGGTGTTTGGTTAAAAGCAGTTATTTTCTAAATGTTCTCTGCATTGCTAGGCTGCCTCGTTTTCTGTTTCTTTGGCCAGAAAAAAGGGTTTTGTTTTGGGACTGTTTTTGTTTTGACTGTACTTATGGGCATTTCTGGGTTGCTGGCTAGCTAGGCCAGTTCCCAGTCTGGCATATATGAGGCAAAAAGAAAACCCGGGAAAGTCACCAAGGTGCTGTTTCTCCATCCTAAGGTCCCTAGCCTGTCTAGCTTCTCTCCATCTTTCAGGTTCTTAGGTTTGATTGACATATAATGTCCAGGGGTTTTAGTTGTACTTAGCAGGCAAATAGGAAAAGGTAAGCCTGTTCACCTGTCCCAGAGCTGAAGGTAAATGTTTTTTATTAAAAGCCTCTGTATAAAATGCTTTTAATAAGCCTCTGTTTCTGTCGAGTTTGCTAGTATTTCATCTCACGTGGTCAAAGAGGACAGACGGGGCAATAAAGTTTCAGAGTCAAGGTCATGGGAGCAATTGAGACCATCAGTGTATGCACAATCGACCAGAACGTCACCTCCTCAGAGCCACCTCCCCACCTCCCAAATCTATAGTCCTCCCAAGCCCCCCACACACACTAACTCCAAATCAATATCTGAAATAATCCCTCTCATTGATCTGTCTGCATATTTATGGTTTGCCTTCCTCCCTGGAACGTAAAAAAAAAATCATATTCTATATTAATTACCTTGAATCCTCAGGGCCTACAAGAGCACTGGGTTCCCATTTCTTTATTTTGAATGACGGAGTGAATAAATGAATGGGGAAAATCCAAACTCAGAACTCAAAGAGATTTCCAGAATTTGATAATGGACCTGACATTTCCAGACAAGCCTTAACATCTAGATGCAAGAGACCGTTAAAAAAAGAAAAAAAAAAAAAAGCCCACGTTATTTAGCATACAAACATGAAAATGATATTGAGAGGCAGTCTTTTGAAACAATTACATAATCGGTTTTTTTTTTTTTATTAAAAAGTACATTCCACAAAATGTTACCTTCTATGCCAAGGAGAGAGACTCTAGTGCGTATCTGTCATGTCAGTGTTTTCAAACATCAAGGATTTTGTCCTAAAACCACAGAACCTCAAGATGACTCTATTTCCCTATAGACTAAAGCGAATACATTCCTATAATTAGAAACAGGCTCTAACCAAACTGGAAAAAGATCTATCCACTATGGCCAAAAAAAAAAAAAAAAAAAAAAAAAAAAAATAGGAGTTTTCATTACAAAAAATGCCTATTCTGAAGTTAAGTTACTGTAATGATTTTCAGAAGGAAACATTTCAGCAAGACTTGCTCCTCCACATTATCGGGACAACAGTGATTAAAAGTCATTCTGTGAGAGGGCTGAGTACAGAAAATTAGAGTGTCACTCTCAAAGAAAGGGAGGGAAATGAATTCCATGGTTGAGAAGGCACTCCTAAAAAAAAAAAAAAAAACCCACAAGGAACAGATGTTGCCAGGAAAAGGGCAGAATGGTGAAGAGCAATAATCATGTTGTAAAAAATTCTGAGCCAAGATTCAAGAGAAGGAAACCTAGGTGGCCAGGGAGAAATTGGTTATAGATTTTTATGGGCAATTTACAACAAAAAAACAGTTTCAAAATTATTCTTGATGTGAAGAGATGTGAAATTGACAGCATCTGCAAGGTCGGTTGGTTTGATTGGGTTTTTTTGTTTTTTACTTTTGGTTTTTTGTTGTTGTTGTTGTCGTTTAGGTTTTGGTTTTGTTTGTTCACGGATGAGTGTTTTTAAACACTGTCACATTAACTGTGACACACTATTCTCATCATCTTCATCAACCTTCGATGAGCTCTGGCTACATGTAGGGCACCTAAGTATTTTGCAAGAACTTAATCGTGTGTCACTCACATTGTGTGAGCTGGGAACCTACTAATGTTCCCTTTATACAGGTGAAAACTCTAAGTCTCAGAGACTTACGTGATGTGCCCATGGCCATATTAATATATTATGCGTCATACTAATATAGTAGTTCATGTAATATGGAGTCAGCACTTGAAATCAGGTCTGTCTGCCTCCCAGACCATGATCTGCATTCTGAGTTCAAGTCCACAACATCCGAACAAAACAAAAATTCAGAACCATCCATTTTTTATAACTGGTCGTCCCACCAGACTGGTCATTTTCTTTTTGGATTCATTCTTCAAGGAATGAAGTTGCTCTTGACAATAAAGTAACACCTAACTAAGTCATTATCAGAATAGTAAAAACGGAGATAATTATCAAAGAAGACATTATATATAATACAGTTGTTGTCCAAAGACAATGCTGCTTGAAAATAGCATTGGGGGGACTTACTGTCTCTAAAACTGTAAAAATCAATGAAAATATAAACTGTCTCCAAAATTGTAAAAATCAATGAAAATATAATTTACATCTTTTGGAGTGCTTGGGTGGCTCAGTCGGTTGAGCATCCGACTTCAGCTCAGGTCACGATCTCATGGTTTGTGGGTTCAAGCCCTGTGTCAGGCTCTGTGCTGATAGTTCAGAGCCTGGAGCCTGCTTCCGATTCTGTGTCTCCCTCTCTCTCTCCCCCTCCCCTGCTCGTGCTCTCTCTCTCTCTTTCTCTCAAAAAATAAACATTTAAAAAAATTGTTTAAAAAGAGAGGTACACTGGAGCTCTCAAAATGGGAAGCCTGGTATAAATCAAGGTTAATAGAAATACCACCAGCTTGACTTTGAGCAAATACTGACCCTTTTGAGCCTAAGGGTTTCCCTCTATTAAACAGTGATACTAGCACTTACTGCACAGGTTTGTATATGTTCAGTAAACATTATTACTATTTTGTCCTTTATATATTCTTTTCCTAATTTTGTGTTTTATTATTTTATTACTATCATTCATATTAACGATTATAACAGGTTAGAAAAAAGATGTTTAAATCTCTGATTATTACAATTCTGTGAAATGGTCTTTTACTATGTATCTAGATTATAAAAAACATCTATATCTGGGGCTGCCTGGGTGGCTCAGTCAGCTAAGCATTGGACTCTTGATTTAGGCTCAGGTCATGATCTTGCCATTTCGTGGGTTCAAGCCCCACATAGGGCTCTGTGCTGACAGCATGGAACCTGCTTGGGATTTCTCTCTCTCTCTCCCTCTCTCTCTGCTCCCATCCCCACCCACCGCTCGCATTCTCTCTCTCTCTCGCTCTCTCTCTCTCTCGCTCTCTGTCTCTCTCTCCCTCCCTCCCTGTCTCTCTCTCAAAATAAATAAAGTTTAAAAAATACATCTCTCTATATCTGAATGACAGAGGACATAGATGATAAACAACACTCCTCTATGGTTAGATCAGTGGTTCTCCACCGGGGACGAGTTTGCCCTCCAGGGCACACTTGACAATGTCTGGAGATGTACTTACTTGTCACACCTGGGGAGACGTTAACCAGGGTCTCGTGGGCAGAGGCCAGGGATGCTGTTAAACGTCCTCCAGTGCGCAGGATGCGTCCCTGTGACAAAGAATTATGTGGCCCAAAATGCCAAGTGTCCAAGTTGAGAAAAAGATGACATCAGATAAAGAAAAGCATTCTCAAAAATGAAGCCTTTATCCCAGATTTAAGAGGATGAATTGATCAAAGTCAGGTCTGTTTGATAAGGCAACATACAAACCCAAAGAATTTTAAAGAGCAGTAAAGCCAAGTATTTGTCATGCTGGAAACCAAGCATCACAATCAAACATCCCTGCCACTATGTGACAAGGATGCTCTCGAGTCAGGAAGACACAGATCCCAACAAGCTGAGACAAGCCCAGAGTCTCAGGACAAGACATTCAAAACCTTCAAAGAATTTCCTAAGCCAGGTGGACCAATCAGTTCTGGACCAGGAGGTCTGGACAAAGGTTGAGGAAATGTCCCCGAGACGGCAGTTCCACAAGCGTGCTGGCATCCTGCCTAAGAGCAAGCCTGGCTAGAAAAGTCCCTGCCAACTGTGATAAGGAAACAAGAGAAAAAGTGGCGCAACCAGGATTAATCAGGAGGAGGAGAAACACAACAGATGCTGTGACCAGCAATGATCCCAGCAAGGAAGCCTGCGTCGTCGACGTTTTCTGCCAAGACAGGGGCGCACCCACCTTCCCCACCAGGTTGCTTTCTTTGCTCAAACCTTCGCCTCTTCTTTCTTGCCCCTGGTGTCAGGCCTCCCTGAAAAGGGTTCCCATTTCACACCCTTCACACTGGCTCCTCATCTTTCCCATGTCATGTTACCTCCTCTAGGAAACCTCCACTAATGTCTTTTTCCTGTCACCCCCAGGCCCGCATCCACACAGACCACACACACAAGCATGTACGAGAGAAGTCAGGAGCACAGCCTCCCAAACCAACTGGCCCAGGCTCCAGTGTGGATTCCGAAATGTACACACAGTGTGGCCTTGGGCAAGTTATCAACCTCTCTGGACTTCATGCAGTAACTGTAATAGTCCCTACCTCACTGGGCTTTTAAGATGACATTTGAAGCACCTCAGAGCAACGCCTGGCACATAATAAATCTTTAATAAGTGACAGGCACTCTTATTAAAAGGCAACCTCCAAGCGTTAAGAAATTTAAAAAAAAAAGGAGGGGTGTGCCTGGGTGGCTCAGTCGGTTAAGCGTCCGACTTCAGCTCAGGTCATAATCTCGCAGTTCATGAGTTCGAGGCCCACGATGGGCTCTGTGCTGACAGCTCAGAGCTTGGAGCCTATTTCAGATTCATGTCTCCCTCTCTCTGCCCCTCCCCTATTGCACTCTGTCTCTCTGTCTCAAAAATAAAAGAGCATTAAAAACTGTTTTTAATAAAAAAAGAATGCAACCTCCATTAGTAGAAAGTAAATTCATCCATATTCTTCATTGTTTTATCCTCAGCTCTAGCACAATGCTTGCCACATTGAAGAGACTCAATAAGTAATTGCTAAATAAATCAATTGTCAGAGGCTACGCCCAGAGCACCTTGACTTGCCACCATCATAAACAAATGATACTGAAAGGTAATTTTTTTTTTTATTTTAGAGAAAGAGAGAGAGAACGGGAATGGGGGAGAGGGGGAGAGGCGGGGAGGGGAGAGAGAGAGAGAATCCCAAGCTGAGCTGAAATCAAGAGTCAGATGCTCAATCAACTGAGCCCCCTAAATGCCCCCCTGAAAGGTAATTTTTTTTTAATTCTCTCTTCTAGACTGTAAGTTCTGTGAGGGGCAGTGCCTGCTTTATGCATCACTCAAATTCCTGAAGCATGGTGAGCACACATCAAAACAGTTCCCAAATGGAATAACGAAATAAATGAATGCTTAACAAACAAATACAGCTGTCCGCAGAGCCAGGAGCTTTCATACAAATTCCTTCTTTCTGCTTTCTTGGAAAGTTGTCTCTACAAAGTTTGGTAGAAATGCCTTTGCCTTTATAAAGAATAGGATGAAAATGAGAACTTCTGCACTCAAAGTTCATTGGAACCAACTGCCCCAAGGCTTTGTCTCCCAACAGTGACATGTAGAGGCAAGGGCTCAGCTCTGATCTTCCTTGTATTCTAGACCAAAAAGAAGCTGCGTAGGAAGCTGTTGAATATTTCAAGACCAGGGAAAGGCATTCCCACACTGGATCATTGTGAAATGAAGCAGAGTTGGCAATTTCTTTCTTTTACTTTATTAGTTTATCCTTAGGTATCGTATCTGTAGCAGACGGTACTCAAACTCACCCAAAATTTAAAGCTTCCCTAGGCAGCTTCTGTGACTGGTTTCAGTTGTTTAGAGCTCTGAGGTCCAAAGATAGGACTGACGTTGACTCACGACTCATCTGAATGAAAGTTTTAAGATCCAAAGTAATGCTTTTGCAATACCATGAGATAAGCAAAAATGAAACGCTAACATAAAAATCCGTAACGCCATTCCATATACTTAATAATGGTGGTAACACAGCACAGAGACTTGATGAGTTATGAGTCAATTCTCCATAAAATGAAAACAAACCAATCACTAAGGAAAGTTACAACCATTCTTTATACTAGATCCAGACAGAAATGTTTCCTCAGGGTCTTCCTAACAGATGGAAATGCAATTCGGTCAACTTCCATGAAGGCAATTTGGCAAGATATTCCCCCCGAAAGTGTACATATCCTTTGACCCCACAATTCCACTTGTAGAAATTGAGCTTACCCTTAAACTCTTATATGTGTGAAATGATGGGTGTGCAAGAGTGTTCCAGTAGCATTATTCATAATAGCAAAAGATTGGAAACAACTAGAACTACCCATCATTAGGGCACTGATAACCAATACAAGAAGGTTACGGCAGACCACACCATTGTTAAGAAGACCATGGCTGCACTGAATCGATCAAAATGGTCTCCTTCAAGACAGAATGCTAGGTGAAAAGGCAAAGTGAGTGCCCAGAAGAAATTAAAACATACGTCTACACAAGAGCTTGTACACAAATGTTCACAAATAGTCCAAAGGTAGAAACAACATGAATCCATCAACTGATAAACAAAAGGTGGTCTATCCATACGATGGAAAATTATCCAGTCGTTAAAAGGAATAAAGTTTCTACCAAGTGAATGAAAATTGAAAACATTATAGTAAGTTAGAAGAAGCCCGACACAAAAGATCACAATATAGTATGATTCCACTTCCATGAAATGTCCCAAAGAACCAAATATATAGACACAAAAAGCAGATTCACAGTTGCAAGGGGATTGACGAGAAGGGAAAATTGGGGTGGCTGCTAATGGGTAGGAGATTTCTTTACGGACCACACACAGAAGTAGATACAACAGAGGCCATCCTAACACATGGTTGTATAAAAGGAAGGGACCTGACAGCTTCTTGGGACAACCAGGTATTTGTAAATGTAAAGAAGCTTCCTGAAATTCTAAGCATAGGAATATACACTTAAAATATACCTTCACTTGTCAAACCATAAAATACGTATTAAATTTTTTTTTTACATTTATTTATTTTTGAGAGACAGAGTGTGAGCGGAGGAGGGGCAGAGAGAGAAGGAGACACAGAATTTGAAACAGGCTCCAGGCTCTGAGCAAACGTTCAGCAGAGAGCCCGATGTGGGACTCAAACCCATGCGTGAGATCATGACCTGAGCCGAAGCCGGACACTTAACCAGCTGAGCCACCCACGCAGCCCCATGAAATACGTATTAAATTAAAGTAAAAAATAAAAACCTTGAAAGCCATCATTCCCAGAGAGAAGGCAAACTTCAGGAGCTAGGTTTCTGAAATTCAGAACCCAGCTCCTGAAGTTTGCCATTGGACGTTGAATTACAGCTGCCAAAGTAAAATACATCTCCTTGTATCGTTCAAAGACCAAATCTGTGTTTTTAGGCACGTTGCTCAAACTGTCCATTTTACAGAGAAATATTTATGAAAGAAATTCTCTAGATCGCCCTTCTGCTCCAAGTGCAATTATTTCAGCATCCTTATCAGACCTGTACAGAGACCACAATTCTGAATCGCTTTCCGGTAGGATAAAAGACCAGGCAAAATGTGCCTTAATAAAATCTCATTATTTCACAGACATCACCTGTTTGCGGTAAGCAACTGATTTTAAAACGTCTCTCCCTCTGAGTAAGGAGCTGCACCTGTCTTTCACACTGGTGTTTCGAAAGAAAGAAAAGGCCGCTTTCTGCACCAGGCGGCCATCCTGTCTTCTCTGGGTTCAGACCGAGCCGTGTGTACGAGGAGATGTCTGTTATCGGAAGATGGAATTGTGCCAGGTATTTCTGAAATAACACAGTCTAATTTAATTACATGGCTCGAGGAGGCATGCGGCAGTTGGACATCTTTTCTTGTGTTTTCAAGTTTTTTTTTTTTTTTTTTTTTTAACCAACTGTGCTTGGTTTCTGCCAAATACCCACTTGGTTTGTAACTACAAGTCGACAGCAAGAAAGTCCATTCCTAAGGAGACAACCATTATTTCTAACGTGCTTAATAACACCCAGGTTGTCAGCCCCCACAGTTTCTTTCACTTTCTAGGAGCACCCTTGGCAGCCGGCTCTGGATCAAAGGGAACAAATCCATTTCTTTCCTGAATATTCACCAGTCAGAACTCCATGAATCCTGGTGCCAGACTGTCGGGGTCCCAGCTTTGGGGCCTCGCCCCTCACAATGCAGAGAAAGGACACCCCTCAGACAGACCAAAAATGCTCTTGAAACAGCACGGCTTTAGCCAACACCAACATCAACAGAAGAAGGAGAAAACTGTCGAGCTGGCCATTCTGAAACCTGACCTCATCAAGCCTAGAAGAGAGGAATGAAGAGTAATGGTCAAAAGACTCCTGGTTGGCTTTTGTGTAGACTTCGCGGCCAGAGATCCTTCAGAGAAGCGGTAGACTTGAATCAGGAGAGCCAGCTAGGTTTCCAGTAAAACTTAGAGCAAGTGGTTAGAACAGGAAGGAAACGATATAGCCTACAGCCGGGAACTAGCGCCCAAAAATCTCACACTGGGGCACACACATTTAAAATTTTTTTTAAAAAAGCAATTAGTTTCTTAGTGCTTGGCCCCAAATCTGCAGGCAAATCTTCAAAACAAATTGAATCACCAAACGGGAAGCATGAGAAGACACCACATGGGAAGCATGAGAAGACCTGAATTTCTAACAAACCCCTCGATGATCTCATTAAAGATGAAACGGTTGCCCAAATTACTATAATAATAAATTTTAAGTTGTAAAAATAGGCCGCATGAGTTTCAAGTGGTTTAATTTCAAATGTATAAGAATGGCCAATATTTAATGAGAGCTTCCGCTCTGGGTTTCTGCAGGTACGGAGCCCATTTAAGTCCGTCAACAAAAATATTCTGATCACGGTCTCCACCTTATTAATGAAGAAACACCCAAAAGGTTATGTAACAGGTATTGACACCTCAAAACCAGAGCTGCATCTAGATTTTTCTTTATTCCCTCTCACCTCACACTCAGAAACGTGTCCCACAATTATTACAAGCCCTGAAGAAATAAACTAATAAAAACTAACCAAAATATGGGTTACCTACTCTTTG
The DNA here is from genome assembly GCA_028646485.1 of Cryptoprocta ferox. NCBI lineage: Eukaryota > Metazoa > Chordata > Mammalia > Carnivora > Eupleridae > Cryptoprocta > Cryptoprocta ferox. Next base: position 7,549,130 of record CM053576.1, read on the forward strand.
GGGCACTTCAATGAATGTTTTCTCTGACAGTCATTGTTCCCTGCATGAATGTGTTCAAAGGGTGCATGAAAATGAAATAAGAATTTTAATGCTTGAGTTCAAAAACACTAATTTGGGTCCACTCAGTGAAACTGCCTGTGTCTAGGTAATATTCCTCTGTACCCCAGAGTCAACCAGAAGACCAAAGATTTTTTCCAACCAACCAAGAGAGCAGGAAATCTACCTTTCCCTGCCGGAGCTCAGGAGTTTGTTGGCCAGTCCCCCACCGTTGGAGAAAACTCTTCATTTCAGAGCAAGGACATTCATAATTAGACCCACTATAAATAACCCGGGCGTTCAGAGCAGTGCCACTTGGAATATTTAACACGTGAGCTGGCCGTGCTTTCTCACCAGACGGTGACCATCTCCCACTCATGAATATCCTCGAATAATGTTCTTCTCCAAAGAGCTGTCCTCTGGCTAAAAGCAAACTGCAACAGGGAACCACAAGTGAAAAGCTACAAAAACCCAACCTTTTTCATCTTCTTGTGAAGGTCTGGTTTTTAATCTGACATAGATGAATGTCAGCTACAAGCGAGAGCAGGTTAATTATCTTAATAAAAATTAAGTTATTAAGAAAGATAAAGTGAGACAGCAGAGGAGACATGTCAAAACCCCAAGAAGTGATGTGAATTTGCTTTCGGAATCCCATTAAGCTGAGTTTGAAACTCTCACCCTCCTTCCACTGTGTGATCTTGAGCAAATAAATTCCCTATCTCCTCTGCATCTCAGTTTTCCCCAGTGAATCATGAAGAAAATACAACCAACGCCGTCCTCGCTGCTCCATCGCAGTCACTAACGGAGGGAGACATACAATGATCTGTTTCAATAACCTGTCACCAGAATAGATATTCCTAAAATCAGATTTTTCGAGAAAAGTATACGGTCAGAGAAGAAAAGTTTGGGGTTTCTGGGAGCTATAGGTGCTTCAAGGGCAAGTCTTGTTCATTTTCACTGCATCTGAATGAGGACACTTACCAGCAAATATTTGCTTAAAGTTAGTAAGTGGACCAGACCAATATATGAGGACAAACGGACCAAGACCCCAAGGTGTCTTTACCTACAGCACAGGAGCTCTCTTGCTTCTGGCTTCAGCATCAATGCCCAGCCTCTTCTCTAGTCCCAAACTTCCTTATACAACCTTTTCTCCTCCCTTCCTGCAATCTACGTTCCTCCCCTCAGCCCTCCGCTACCTGAAAATGGGAAGACATTGAACTTGGGTTGATCTAAGTGGTGCAGGGGGCAGGCTTGAGTATTTTCACTCAGAAAATATGTACTGAGCACCAATCATGGGCCAGGCACATTTCTTTCGCTTTTCGAGGCTTATTAGGGTAGCACTAACCAAAGTACTTTGGCTTACACCAAATGGAAAGCCCATTCAACCTTGCCAAAGAAAAGAGAGATTTATTTTCAGGAGACAGAAGGAACTCACGGAACTTGCTAAGTCAACGAAATGAAAGAGTGTCATGAAGGACTGACACTCAACATAGAAAGCTCTTCAGAAAACCACTCTGTCCTCTCTCTCATGGTTCTCACTCTCACGGAGCATGAGTTGACTCATCTCTGCCTCGATCTGTGGTCTTTCTCCATTAACTACTGAATTAATTAACATTCAATTTAATTCAATTAAGTAATTCATTCAATGTATTTACTGAATAATGGCTGAGCGTCTATAGTGCATCAGGCATTGCTCTGGGGGATGAATAAGGGCAGTAACAAAACTGGAAAAAGTCACCTGCTGTCGAGGAGTTTCATTCCAGCGGATGGAGACCATCAACACCTAAGCGCAAGATGCAGTAGGCTGGCAGGTGTGGCACAAGAAACAGATGTTTCATGTTTGTCCCCAGTTCTTGGCACAGAGCTTCCAGAAGCCTTGGAACTCCCCGAGTGCCCAGAAGGAGAGGAGTTTTAGGAGCATCTTCTATTATCCATAAGCAGCTTTTGACCATACCTAAATTTATGCTAATGAGGTGACTCTTGATGGGTCAGAGGAAGCAACCATGTGATCAGAGGCTCGGAGGCCTGTGCTCCATCTCCTTTCTCTCTCCACCTCTGGGCGGGGGGAGGGGCTGGAGATTGAGTTTAATTGCCAACGGCCAATGATTCAATCACTCATGCCTACAGACTGAATCCTCCCTAGAAGCCCCCGAGTGACAGGGTTTGGGAAGCTGCAGGATTGGTAAACACATCAAGGTGCTGGGAGTGTGGCAGGCTTGGAGAGGACATTGAATTTCCACACAGGTCCTCCCCACCCCCATTCCTCGTTCTAGGCGTCTCTTCCATTTGGCTGTTCCTGAGTTACAGCTTTTACAAGAACCTGGTAAACGCAAGTAAAGCGTTTTCTTGAGTTCTATGAGCTGTTCTAGCAAATTACTGGACCTGAAGAGGGGGTTGTGGGAGCCCCAGATTTGTAGTCAGCAGGCAGAAGTGTGGGGAGCCTGAGCATCCCGTCTGCAGTTGGCATCTGCGGTTGGGAAGTCTTGTAGGGTAGAGCCCTTAGCCTGTGGGGTCTGTGCTAACTCCAGGAATCAGCATCAGAATTGAATGGAATTGTTGAATATCCCCCTGGTGTTGGAAAATTGGAGAACCAGTATGGAAAGTGACATGAAGCCAGAAAACGGAGGATAAGGCCAATGGGAGAAGACACGTGCTACTTCAGAGGTTGCTCACAGGTCTCTCTGGCAGGAGTCATTCATCCAGGGGGCCAGATGATACAAGGGAGCAGGTTGAGGCATATACAGAGAAAGAACATTCCAAGTAGACAGAGAGTGCAAAGGTCCTGAGGCAGGTGTGGCTGCCTGCCACAATTAAGGAAAAGCAACGCTGTTCATACAGCGAATGGACAAGAGGTAGAGGAAACCAGAGAAGGAGCCAAAGGCATGATATGTGAAACTTCAGAGGCCAGAGATGGACTCTGGATTCTGTTCTTAGTCAGATTTGAGATTTGAGACTTTGAGCAAAGTAGTGGTCTGCTGATTTAGTCTCAAATATCATCTCAACAAAGGAAGCAAGGAAGCAAGCAAGGACAGAAGAAAGCAAGGTAGGAAGCTGTTGTCCTCACCCTGGTGATAATCTATCACCTACATGGATAACAGTGGGGGTACTAAGAACTAAGTCCTAGATACAACTTGAACATAGAGCTGATAGAATTCGCTAAGGAAGTACTAATGAAATGTGGGAGTAAGACAGGAGTTAGGGATGACTTAAAGTTCATGGTCCAAGCAACTGGAAGAATGGAGGTACCATTGACTGAGAAGGACACAGGAGGGGCATATTTGGGGAGCAGGGCCAGGAGTGTGACTGAGATGCCTTGGTCCAACTGCCCGGAGAGGGAAGGACCTGATGGCTTGAGCACTGTTCTAAGAGTCTGATGTCCAGCAGAAGCTGTAGGTCAAGGAGCATCAGTAGGCAGTATGTGCACTACGAAAGTTAGAACACACTTGATTTTCAAAGGCAAAAGTGTCAAAAGCAAAAAAAAACCCACCAGAATTCTCTCTCTTAACGATCTGAAGTCGGGTGTTACTAAAAGCCTCTAAGTCAGATTTGCCACAGATAATATGCAATTTCGAATGCACCGCGTCTCCTTGAAGCCAAAACAAGTATTAATTCAAAGATAAAATCAGACAAATTGGTTATTTCACAGCATAGTGCCAAATTCACAAATAGTTACTGAATACATCATTCATTCTCAAATGAGCTGCTAAGCATCATGTTTAAACAACCCATTTCTCTTTCCTCACGGAATCTCCAGAGGATGGTGTTATAGACTTCATGATATTTGTTTAAAATACAAGCTAGTTATTTGAAAAAAACTGACGGCAAGTCCTATTTCAACTTCAAACTTAGACCTAAATGAAGAATGTGTTTCTGCCTTTTCGTAGATATTACAGCAATCTTGTCATCCCTCATCGCTGCTGATAAGGGCACCGCTAACTTTTGTGTCTCTGTAGAGGGGAATAAATAATTTAGTCATTTCCGGATGGTTCTTAATGTTAAAGGGACTAACAGTAATGGGGTAAAGACTATAATTGATAGGTAAAAGCAAAATAAACGTAATGCTAATTAAATAGTATTTATGCGGTAGCATTTACTCTGGGACAAATGCTGAACATTTAATATCTATGACATCTCTTTTCATCTTCATACATGAGAATGCTGTTCAAATCACCAGAGGGCAATAAACACAGGAAATGAGACACAGTATGCATTACAAGTCCATCAAATCTACACTGAAGTCCTCGGTGTGCTAATTCCTACCTAGGTGTACTTGAACCTGTTAATGCCAGAACACCTCCTTTTCCTTCTTTTCCATTAAAACGAATGAGATTATCATTGTACCTGCTATAGAGGGTCACAGAGAACACTATAAGGTGAGGCATAAAGCGTGTGTAGCATGGTACCTGCCAAAAGCAATGACCGTGAGTCATTCCCATCAACGTCATCATTGTTACCAACCCAACCAGCACCTTCGCTATAATCAATCCTATAAGGGAAAAAGCTAGTTTCATTCCTGTTTCACCAAGAGGGAAACTAGTGCTCAGAGTTGTTAAATAAATTACCCAAAGCCACACAGCTTGTGAATGTCAAAGCCAGGATTTACTTCAAAGACTCATTCAAAGTCAAGGTGTAGGACTCCAGCATGCACGGAGGTTAGGCTGCTTTGGTATCGCCTGCTGCCAAAATCATGATGCTTCTCATTTGCTTCAGAACTTAAACCTGGCATGGCATTACTTCATTTCAAGGAACTTCCACAAAACAGCATTTGATCCTTGTAAGAATCCATAGCTATGCCCATTATTCAGGTGAAGAAACAGAGGCCAAGTTAACCCAAGTGGGTTACTTAACCAAAAGCTAATAAAACCTTGACAGGAGACACAGAAGGGGTCAGAACTCAAATCTACCAAACTCAGTGGTTTAACATTACACAGCAGGTGGGAAGTTATGCTGGAATGGAGTCAGCCCTGCTAACTCTTTAGGAATTTTGCAACATAGATTTTCAAATTCTCAAACAGAAGAAATTGGAAGAATATTATAAAACACAAAATATGAATCCTGATATACCCTGTATTTAAAAGTGAGCACATGGCTTTCAAGAAACTTGATAATACGAGGAATTTTGGGCATGGGGAACCATTTGTAAAAACAGAACTGCTTCTGTGAAAAACGTGTTTTCAATTCAGTGTTGCAGAATTCCATGTAAAGATGTTAAAGACTTAATTGCTGGTTTAGAAGTGGGTCCCCCTACCCTGTAAATTCTTTGAGGGCAGGAACTAAATCTAACTTCTATGTTTCCTACTCCAGCAAAAATTTTGATCTTTTGTATTGTGATATGGTGACATAATAAGAAATAAATATTTGGTCTTCATCTCTGTGTCCTAATACAGAGTTCTTAAAACGCTTCTTGAGTGAAAGGGGTGAGGAGCATCTTTTGTTATTTATACTAAGTCCCTCTCAACCATACCTGAGTTTAGGCTAATGAGATGACTCAGGTTGGCTTCTCTGGAAACCACTCTAATCTCTAGGTGATTAGAGTTGGAATTTCAGCCCCATCCCCCCATCTCCAGGGAGGAGAGAGAGGCTGGAGATTGAGACAGTCACCAATGACCAAAGATTTAACCAATGATTTAACCAATGCCTATGTCATGGAGCCTCCACAAAACCCCTCAACGATGGGATTCAAGGAGCCTCCAGCTTGTGGATACACCCAGGCCCCAGGAGGGCTGCACACCCCAAATCCACGGGCAGAGAAGCTCCTGGACTCAGGACCCATCAAGACCTTGCCCTATGTACCTTTTCGTCTGGGTGTTCATTTATATTCTTCATAATAAACCGGGAACAGAATAAAGTGCTTCCTCGAGTTCCATGAGCTGTGTCAGCAAATCACCAAAGCTGAGGAGGGGTTCATGGGAACCCCCACTTGAAATCAAATCAGACAGAATTGTGGGTAATGTTGGGAACCCGCGACTGAGATTGGCATCTACAGTGGGAGGCAGTCTTGTGCGTGAGCCCTTAACCTGGAGGGTGGGCACAAACTCTGGGTAGTTGGTGTCAGAACTGAACTGAATTCTAGGAAACCAGCCAGTGTCCAGAGGGTTGGAGAACTGGTTGGTGTGGGGAAATCACACAAGCATTTGTCGTCAGAAGTGCTCTGCGAATACAAACTGATCATAGTTAGGAGTAAGTGCCTATTTAGTAACCGAATGAATGAATACACCTGTGCTAATTGTTTCCTCACTCACTGCTAGGCTAGATACTGGGTCAGTGTCGACACAGATCTGGGGTCAAACCATCTGAATTGGATTCCCTTCCCTATCACTTAGAGGGACCTGAGTTTCTCGAGAATAAAGCTCTTAGCACAGGACCCTGGCTGGAGAAGACAGAGTTCAGACACCACAGCACACTCTAACAGACCCAAAGAAGACAAAAGAATGTCCCTAAAGCTACAGTATTTCTAAAGGGTTAAATTTAAATTATTTTCTTCTCTCGCTTATGTCTTTCCATCTGCTCTAAAAGCCTCTTTAAATAAAGCAGGGCTATATATACATACACACATACCGTCTCTCCTATGAGGCAATCATTTAAACAACACTGCTCAGTTCTTTTTAGACTGAATTAGAACCCTAATTTGAATAAAATCAACCCCCACATCAAATTCAAATTTGTGAATTTTTTTCTTACAGTAATTAAATATGTATCTGTAGCTGACAATGGGTTCTCCACATGCATATTTAAATATAGCTTCTCTTCCCACTATAACAGGGTTATATAACCAGACACACTTCGGCCCACTTAAGGAACTACATGCAGGGAAATGAGAATATGGGAGATGGATTTTGAGATGCTGCCTATCTTTAGCCTGAGGGTGCATGACACACTGCAAGTGAACATTTTACTATTAGACACACCTTTCTTTTTTCTTTCCCCTGTCCACTTGAAGAGTCAGAACTAACTAGAGCTGGAAAGAGAGGGGTTGTGTCAAGGACTGCTGTGAGCTGTTGTATTACCCAATTACTGCAGCATCACGGACTTGCATAGAAGCCCTCTCGAGGCATTTACGCCATCACCTGACAAAGCTGGCTCGTCGCCAGCAATCTGACTTCTCCGTATTACTAGCATGCATTTCTGGGTAGCTAGCATCTCCTCGGGAGGCACGGAACCCACCGTGACATAGTCCCTTTGGGGAAACCACGACTCTTTTCATTGGCAACCAATATACGGAATGATTTGTCTCCTTGGTAATTAAGTTAACTTTCTGAAATGGATGAAAAGTAGAGAGAATACAAGCTCAGGACTCTACAAATCTGCATCTGAAGTGACGTTGGTAGGACAGTCCCCCTTAAAAGAGGTCAAAGTAGGATTTTAGTAATCCACAGCAACAAGATGCAGTGTGGTGGACAGAACAGTACCCCCCAGTGATGTCCACGTCCTAATGCCCAGATCTGTGAAGATGCTGCCTTACATGGCAGAGGATACTCCGTAGATGCGATTAAGGATTAAAAAAATTTTTTTTAATATTTATTTAATCTTGAGAGAGAGAGACAAAGCAGGAGTGGGGGAGAGGCAGAGAGAGAGGGAGACACAGAATCTGAAGCAGGCTCCAGGCTCTGAGCTGTCAGCACACAGTCCGATGCGGGGCTCAAACCCACAAACCGTGAGATCATGACCTGAGCCAAAGTCAGCCACTTAACCAACTGAGCCACCCAGGTGCCCCAAGATAAGGATTTTAATATGGGGAAATTATCCTGGATTCTCTGGGTGGGCACGATGTAATTACACATTTCCTTCTAAGAGACAGGCAGGAGGGCAGAGTCAGAAAGAGATGTGACAATGGAAACAGAGGTGGGAGAGATGTGCTCTGAAGATGAAGGAAGGAGCCATGAGGCAAGGAGCGCAGGCTCCCTCTAGAATCTGGAAAAGGCAGCGGAACTATTTTCTTGAAAGCATCCAGAAGAAATGCAGCTCTCCTGACCTCTTGACTTCAGCCCCAAAAGGGTCAATTCAAACTTCTGACCTCTGGAATTGGAGGACAATAAATCTGTGTGTGTGTGTTTAATTAATTCATTAATTAATTATTTTAAGGGGAACGGGGCAGAGGGAGAGACAGAGACAGAGACAGAGAGAATCCCAAGCAGGCTCCATGCCCAGTGTGGAGCCCCTACATGGTGCTCAATCTCATGACCGGGAGATCACAATCTGAGCCGAAATCAAGAGTCGGGATGCTTAACTGGCTGAGCCACCCCAGTGCCCCATCAATTTGTGGTCTTTTAAGCCACTAAGTTTGCGATGCGTTAGAACAGCAATAGGAAAGTAATACACCATTTGTTTGTTTTTTAATGTACAATTGCAGACAAGTATTTTTAGAATTAATTTCCACTTCTGGGAATCAACTCCATATAGAACTATTTTGAACACTGAACCAGAATTATGGTAACTTAACAACATTCTTTCCAATTCTGAAAAATGTATTTATGTATTTGTTCCTCGTTTATTTGTACTTGTGTAACACATTTATTTATCCACGCAATATTGTTTTTCACTTGTTCAACAGCCCTTATTGAAAGCTCACTCTGAGCTAGGGTAGATTAGAAAGACAAAAGTAAAAATTTTAGCTCCTATCCTCTTGTTGCTTCCAATCCAATATAGGAAAAACGTGTGCCAAAAATTTTAGTATTGTCATAAATAATTTGAGGAAAACATAGATAGGATGCACAGTGTATACAGAAGATCTTTCCATGTCATTATATATATATATATCATATATATATGTTATATATATAAATACGGTTTTAAAATAATGTATAAACACATATGTATACGTCTCATTCTATAGCTCCTTCATTCTTTTTTTAACTATATAGAATTCCATAGTAGGCATAATTAACATCATGTGGTTGCTCCCCTGTTAATGCACAGAGATACTGTTCTGAATTTATACCACCATACGAACTCTGATGGAGTAGTCATCCTATTGAATCTCTGGTTATGCACATGTGTTTCTCCTTAGGTAACTAAATAAAACATCCTGCACAACACTGGATACAAGACATCATTTACATAAAAGAACACACATACCGAATAACTATATTTCTAGGGTTACAGACATTCATGCATATGCCTAGAAACCATCTGTAATTACATTATGCAAATTAATAACAATGGTTACCCCTGGTAAGAAATTAAAGGCAAGGGATGATATTGCCAAGGGGACACTAGCTTTGGCATTTATTTATAATGTTTTAACTTCCTATAATGAGAATGTGCTTTGCATTATTCATGTAAAGTTAATAATAAAATATTACAGCAGCATATGTTCCTGAAGCAGAGCAAGGAGGCATCAATGGGTAGGAATTGAGGAAGAGTCAGTCAGACATGGAAAAGAGGATGGGTGAGCATAGCATGGGGCTTCAAGGGAACACAAGAAAAAAATTCAGAAGAAAAGACAGAAAAGTCTGGCTAATGATTCATCCGATGCAGAGACTCCAAGGAACATTTAGTGAAAGAACAAGGTCACTGTGTCTGAAAGGTTAGATGGCAGCCAGCTTTCCCGGAAACAAACTGTGCCTACAGCAAACCTAAAACCGTCGTGAATCAAGCCAGCCTTCTGGTAAACTATCAACTCATTTTCCCTTCTCTAAAATACACTTCTTTCAAAGTTCAGTGCCCTTGCACTTCTAGAAGACTGAGATTTAATAAAGTGGGCAGGAATGTTGTAAGGGCACAGTCCTTGCTCACCTCGTTCATCAGACCATGCAGAGTACACGTTCCTGACTCAGGGATGGCAACGAATAAACACTCTGTGAATGATTCCAGTCTAGGGTAACTGCATGACACATTATGAATGGTTCCCATCACTTAAATTGCATTTTTCCTCAGCCTTCTTCCTTATTGGTCAAAGAGGGTTAAAAGAGAGGGAGAGAGGGAAAACACCCTGTCCCGGACTGGGGGAAGGCGCACTGAGACCACTGCAGGTTCATAAAACTCTCGTGATCCCCCTACGACTCTGCCAAGTCCAGTGTTTCTGCCACTGCCAAGTGCAGTTATAAATCTGCACTGAGCGCTCAGTAAAAACAGGTGCTGGTACCAACTACGCTTCATCTTGATTGGTGCTTTATCATCTCCCACCGGGTTAAAGGAAGCAGAATTAAGGCAAGAAGTCAGTTATGAAATCACTTATAACTAACCCGGATCTCAGAGCCCGAAGTCAGGTGAACGGAACACTAACAGTTTCCACGCTGTTTGTTATGAACTGAATTGTGTCCCCGTCCCGGCCCCGCCCACCCCCCAAGTTCACATGTTGAAGCCTCAACCCCCAAGGTGACTGTATTTGGAAATAAGGCCTTTAAGGTGATGATAAAGGTTCAGTGAGGTCACAAGAGTGGGCCCCTGATCCTACAGAACTGATGTCTTTGGGGCGCTTGGGTGGCTCCATAGGTTAAGCGTCCAACTTCAGCTCAGGTTATGACCTTGTGGTTCCTAAGTTCCAGCCCCGCGTCGGCTCTGTGCTGACAGCTCAGAGCCTGGAGCCTGCTTCAGATTCCGTCTCCCTCTCTCTGCCCCTCCCTCACTCATTCTCTCTCTCTCTCTCTCTCTCTCAAAAATGAATAAACATTTAAAAAATTTTTAAAGAACTAACGGCTGTACAAGATGAAGAAGAGACAACAGAGCTCTCTCTCTTCCCATGCACACAGAGGAAGAGCCAGGTAAGGACGGCTGTCTTCAAGCAAGAAAGAAATGCCTCCCCAAATAACAGCCTTTTTGGTACACTGATCTTGGACCTCCAGCTTCTAGAAGTGTGAGAAAATAAATTTCTATTGTTTAAGCGCCCCCGCTCCACCCCCCGTTTATGGTATCTATTATGGCGGCTCAAGCAGACTAATACACTTTTTCGGAAAAAAAGGAAGGACAGAAGGAGGGAAGGAGGGAAGGAAGGAAGGAAGGAAGGAAGGATGGACAAAAGGAAGGAGGAAGGGAAGGAGGGATAGGAAGGAGGGAAGGAAGGAAGGAAGGAAGGAAGGAAGGAAGGAAGGAAGGAAGGAAGGACAAAAGGAAGGAGGAAGGGAAGGAGGGATAGGAAGGAGGGAGGGGAAGAAGAGAGGAAGAGAGGGAGGGGAGGGGAGGAGAGGAGGGGGAAGAGAGTGGAGGGGAGGGAAGGGAGAAGGACAGATGGAGAGAAAAAGGAAGAAACAGAACATTTTCATAATTCCACTCCCTATGATACACTTCATTCAAACTACTCAGCATAAACAAAGATAAAGAAGATGATTTCCTTGAACTTGCTAATTACCAAACAGGAACCTAGTGTCCTATGTTCCCTTTAACATCAGTTTTTTGTGACCTCAAGCCCCCAAAAGACACCTTATTTTCCTTCATTGCTCAACAAACCCTGTCTCCTGTTACTCTTCCCGGACTTGCCAATTCCGCAGGCGCACACACACACACACACACACACACACACACACACACACACACCAAAGGGGGAAAAAAAAAAAGAGCAAACTTCTCTCGCACAGCTAGTGAAGTTGTAGTTACTAGGCAACCCTCCGTATATTTTAAAATAACTTGAGGCTCTTCGGCAAAAGGAAAGAGAATATTTAAGACCCCGTTCAGCTTCAAATTCTTAAAGCACGCCCGAACCAAAGCTAGTAAGAGATCTACTGCCATTTCTGGAATCCTTGGAATTCCTCTGCCGTCTGAAAACTGAAGACCGACCACGGACTCCTAAAAACTCTTGACATCTTTTGCAAGTGGAAAAGGCAGATGCTCGAGCTCAATGCAGTAGTGGATCGAGGAGGGCTTTGCAGAGTAATTCAGAATAATGAGAGAAGACGAAAATGTCAGGTTGGCATCCGTCAAGGTGGAAGACGTGACGTCCCCAGGGGAAACTTCTTTTCTGTATTTCCAAAAGGAGCCCTGTATTCAAAGCGGGTGTCCATTAGCCAGAGCAGTTATGGCATATGGGGGGCAAAAGACCCTCTCAAGTAATCAGAATCCAAAATCACTCAGGACTTGGCAGTCCTTCCCTTCCACCCTGCAAGGAACAGTGAGTATGAAAAAGTTGGGTGCAGCCAGTGAATCCCCTCTGAAAAAGGGAGTCACAGCCTGACAATTCCAGACAGAAGGTCATTCCAAAACCATCAAGCCACACAAACAAATTCCTCTGATAATCTGTCTTATTTTTTAAAAACCTTGACCAAGTAAGGGTTCACAGCCTTTTCTCCTGTTTTATCTAAAACATAGGAACTCCCAGTATCCAGGAAATTTTTCTCACATTCATTCATAATTATTCTCCTTCAAAATGGATCCATTTTTTTTGTACTCTCCTCTAGAAAATAAAGGATAATTAGTAAACATCAACTATTTAAAATTCCTTCGTATTAATTAGCCAACTCCCAGCCCACTCCTCTGACTTGAATAATCTCGGTGTCTTTCATCTTCCTTTGAAAGTCTTATTCTCTGGCCCTTTTTTTTTATTTTTTTAATGTTTATTCATTTTTGAGAGAGAGACAGAGCATTAGCAGGGAAGAGGCAGAGAGACAGGAAGACACAGAATCTGAAGCAGGCTCCAGGCTCCGAGCTGTCAGCACAGAGTCTCTGGCCTTTTTGTGACTCACTACTGAATTACCTTCAACCTCGCCACACTTTGCCAAAGGAATAAGTGGAATGAATCAATGATCAGCAGTGACAAAATTGCAGCCAGCAAATGGGTGTGGAGAATTTTTTTGTACACAGAGCACTTAAAAAAAAAAAAAGAAAGAAAAGAAAAAGAACTAATATTTTATAATCAAGTTTCACATAAAATTGAAATTCCAATTTTTCTTAAAAAATTGGAAGAGCTGAGAAAGCTGGAGCCCAGATGATGAGCAGTTTTAAATCTGAGACAAAGGAATTTAAACAACTTCCCTGCTCTTTAGCTGGGTCACATGGAATTTTGATTTCCATACTCTTCTGAAATTAAGTATAGTTATGAACATTTCCTAGGAGGTAGAGTTTTTACTTATTTATTTAGCTTATATTTCATTCAATTTTACCCACCAGTGTAACCATGGGCCCACCACAAAAAGCCAACTTTTGCTTAAGACCAGAAGCTTTGTGGGGCACCCAGGTGGCTCAGTGGGTTAAGCATCTGACTTCACCTCACGTCATGATCTCTCATGGTTCTTGAACTCAAGCCCTGCGTCAGGCTCTGTGCTGACAGCTCAGAGCCTGGAGCCTGCTTCAGATTCTGTGTCTCGCTCTCTCTCTCTGACCCTCCCGTTTGTGCGCTCTCTCTCTCTCGCTCGCGCTCTCTCTCTCTCTCTCTCTCTCTCAAAAATAAACATTTAAAAAAAATTTTTTAAGTGTGTACTTTGAAATAGTAAAGCAAAGTGCAGGATTTCAATATGAAAGACTACTCTTAGAAATACCACACTTTTGGGGCGCCTGGGTGGCTCAGCCAGTTAAGCGTCCTGACTCTTGATTTTGGCTCAGATCATGATCTCACGTTTGTGAGATGGAGCCCTGCATCAGGCTCTGCACTGGGGCATGAAGCCGACTTAGGATTCTCTGTCTCTCCCACTCTCTCTGCGCCTTCGTGCTCTCGCGTGCGCTCTCTCTCTCTCAAAAACAAACAAAAAAGCCATATTTTCTTTCTCACCAAACCACTTTTATACCCTCACCGTCCCAAAGGTAAAGAATTGGTGAGCCTATATTTAAACCATTGGCTGCTGTTACCACTGTTAAGTAAACAGGGCATAAATGGCAGAATCAGCTTCCCAAATTGACCTAAATAATGATGAAATTCACAATTCATATTCCTTACAAAGTGTAACTGTCCAAGTGAATCACTTCCTTAGCATTTCTGCTAATTACCATTAAGTGTCATGATGGCCTGAGGATAACTGATGTGCCACAATATTCGGGGGACCCACAGAAAATATACAATGCTGCGTTACAGTTGGCTGTTTTCTCCAGAGGATGATAAACCTTTCTTTTTTTCCTTCATTTCCTTATTAAGCAATAATGTGCAGAAAGAAATGTTTAAGGGAACAGAGGAAGAAAAGGTAAGGCCATAGGCTTCTCTGAAGGTTCACAGATGAGTGCACTCATGATTTATTTCATTTGTCTGGTGGATCTCTACTGGTTATGTCACTTGGCATCTATCCACTCCCACTGGGAAACAGCACTCAATTCCCCGTGAAACCACCTCTGCTCTGTTGGTCTGCGTAAGGTTGACGGTGCTCAGGTTCAAGGGAGGAGGAGCCTGGTTAGATAGACAACTCTTCTACCCCATCACCGGAACCACATTGATTGGTTCAGTGACAGATTTAGGACTAATTCTGGCCAGTGAGTGCCAGCCTCAGGATGTTTCTTCAGCTGTCAGGAGAGAAACAGATTCCCTCCCCCTGCATGAGAATCTGAAAGGATACGAGCTTTGGAATTGCCACAGCCATCTTGCAACCTCAGGAAGAATCACTGCTCATCAGTGTCATCTCCTCCTGCAACAAGCCACCCCTCCAGCTAGACGCACCCTGGCCTTTGATTCTTATAAGTCAGCCCCTTCCTTCTAATTGGATTTTCTGTCTCTCTGCATCATAACTAATAAAAACTCCAGCTATGACCCTTCACCTAGCGTTGGTCAACAGTTGATCAAGACAAAGACAAAGGCTGCTGAATGCCCCCAGGGAACTATGGGTAACACACCAGAGTACTGGAAAAACTTTTTTTTCCTTAAGTTATCAGCTACCTGGCACCTTTCCTACTCCACTTTCTTTGGCTTCATCTTTTGGTAAAGCCAGAGGAAATTATTGGTTGTGTGAGCATGAGCAAGTTAAACAAGCTGCTTCACCTCCCTAAGCCCAAATGTTCTTATTAGCAAAGCAAACAACTTTTACTGAGCACCTACTATGTACCAGGCACTACAGTACCCTGCTGTATATACAGCAGTTCTAGAGAGCCCTTACTATTGTTATCCTCCTTTTAAAGATGGGGAACCATGTCCCTCCAGGGGTTAGGCCAGTCCCACAGGATCACATAAGGAGGAAGTGGTCAACACGGCATTCAGACCCAGGACAAGCACACTCATCCTCGAAAGTTATGCTGCATCTGGGGCACCTGAGTAGCTCAGCTGGTTAAGCATCTGACTTTGGCTCAGGTCAAGATCTCACAGTCCGTGGGTTCGAGCCCCGCGTTGGGCTCTGTGCTGACAGCTTGGAGCCTGGAGCCTGCTTCAGATTCTGTGTCTCCCTCTCTCTGCCCCTCCCCTGCTCGTGCTCTCTCACTTCTCTCTCTTAAAATACTAAACATTAAAAAAAAATTTTTTTTTAAGTTACGCTGCGTAGCTCACAAAGTCATGGTAGAGCTTCATAAAGAAGTATATGCAAATGTGTAGCTTAGCCCTGGGCACACAGAGAATATCCAATAAATGGCAGCTATTACTGTCATTGTTGTCGTTGTAACTGTTGGAGTCTGGTGGCCACGACTGTCCTCACATACAAATGCTGTTTTGTATTGTCATGTGCAGCACAATGGGCAGGCAACGTTGATCAAGCCCGTCTTGCCGAGCCCTCTGGCTCCTTCCCATTCTGATGGGCTGCTCTTTCAACTCCAGAAGCCCAGAAGTGAAATCAAGTGGATGCATTGGTAGACAGGGTGTGCTCCCAATGGCCAAGCAAGGAGAATCATTCCGGCCCAGTGAGCACACAAAGCCAGGCAGCCTTCCAATCCAGCCCAACTGGGGCAATGTACGTGAACTCGGGCGAGGCAGGAGAGGGATGGGCTAACTGGCCCATCAGGAAGGCTCTTGGCACATCAGGAAGCAGAAATGTTCCCTCTCCAACCAGGCCATGGGATCCCATGGCGAATCCATTTAGAAAGCCTGTGTGATGGTTCTCTCAGCATTCTAACAAGACAAGTCCGTTTTCCCAATTAGCCATTATTACAAAGTGATTTTCTGAGTATACATCTCTGGCTGTGGTTTAGAGAGATTAGCAACAAAAGACCTCTCTTAACCATGACCAGAAAGTTTAACATGAAAAGGTTTATTCTCTCTTTTAATTTGGGTAAGAAACTAAAAATCATGCAACTACAAAGTGTAGAATAGACTGTTCTAAATGTTATGATATTTCGAGTACATACATCTTAGGATTAAGTATAAAGTATAACGGTTAATTAGTGAGGATTTGTGGATAGAGAAACAGCTGCCTCCACGATCACTCTGCCTAATCAAGGACGGGAGGAAAGAGAACCCACAGCAGAGAAAGTGTTATGGCTTTGTTTCTTACGTGGCATCGTTTTTTCAGGACATTGTATATAAACAAAGAGTGCAAAGAAAAGGAAATGTAACTTCGTATTTTTAAAAGTGTCCGTAACTCTCGCCGAAAGCTTCCGGTGGACATTTCTAAGTCTCCAGTATAAGTGGATGGGTTTTACTGGATCAGCCCTGAGGCAGGGTTTTTCTCCCAGAGCCCTGGAGGTAGGAGTCAGGGTGAGCCGGCATCCAGGCTGTCCTGGAATGAAATCTCTCTGTGATCAAAACTACAGTCTTTACCAGCATGAGTTTCCCCACTTGTAGAAGTTAGACAAGTGGTGAAGAGGCAAAGGAGAATATTCTAGTCTGTAATAAATAAGCTTGTCATCACCTTGCCTTAAACCTTTCCATTTGCTCTCGCTCCGCGTGTGCCAAAGACAATAATATGGAAACATGAATGTAAAGAGCTTACCTCTCCAGCTCCCAGCCCACCAGTGGCCTCCCTTCATATACGGAAATACGTCAAAATCTTTCCAAGAGCGTATATGCCCTTCATGACCTGGCCTTGCTGCGCTCTGCAGAAACAAGCCTGAACACTTCCTCACCATCGCCCCATTGCCCACCCTCCTCCCTTGTAACTAACACTCTTCCCCCCAGAATCGAGCTGCTGCCATTCCCCACATGGGTCATGCTTTGTGATAGCTTCAGACCTTCACCTGAATTCGCTCTGCCCACAATACTCATTTCTGAAACGGTGCAGCGACATGAAGGGAAACAATAGTAAAAACTTGTATGTGCTTGTGTGGGGGTGTCTGGAATAAGTCACAAAACACGCTTTACTAAAATATAACAATGTAATGTCTGGATTGACCGTACAGCCCATGTGTAATGAATAATTAAGTATAAAGATGTTAGGAGTTATTTTTTTTAATTGAATGAATTATATAGTCAAAAATGTCTGAAGCCTGTGAGTCTAAGACATGCTCTGTATTTTACAATCCCATCTCAAACCAAGTGCGCCTGGAGAAGCCCTCGTTAGGACAGCAGAAGCCCTCGTTAGGACAGCCTTCCTCCAAGCCAACCTTGACATTCCAAAGCTGGACTAGATGTATCTCCAATGGCTTGCTGCTACCATTCTTGTCTCTCACATTCCTCTCTCCTGACAGCAGCTAGTGACAGCTTAATTATTTCAGTTCCTACACAGATCCTTCCATAGATTCTCAACACACTCCTCATGATGGACTCTAAGTTCTACAAGATTTGGTCCCATGTAGATCCTCAACCTCTGGGCTCTGGCCCCACTGTCCTTACTGATCTGTTCTTAGTTACCACAGGAAGCCCATTTTTGTCCTAGGGCTCTTTGCCTTCTTCTGTCTTCTACACAGGGGGCTCTTCCCAATCCCAAAGCTTTGCATAGCTGAGTCCTTTTTGTCATAAGGCTCAGCTTTCCCCGAACACCCAACCTAAAGTAGACACCCACTCACTGTAGCCCTGTACTGTCCAATATGGCAGCCAGTAGCCAAGTGTAGTTTTCAAGCACTTGAGATATCACTAGACCAAATAAAATGTGCTGTAATAACGAAAATTTTAGATTTTGAAGACTTCGTAGAAAAAAGAATGTAAAATGTAAAATGTCTCAATAATTTTTATGTTTATTATATGTCCAACTGATAGTTTGGGATATATTGGATTAAATAAAATCTATTATTAAAGTTAATTTCACCTGTTTCATTTTATTTTTTTAATGTGCCATCTAGAAAATTTAAAATTACATACACACAGTTCACACCATCTTCCCATTGGACAGTGAGCTCTAGAATGTATTTAATTTTTCACATAATTCTTAGCTCCACCTACTGTTCTCATTCATTTCCCATGTGTTCCCACCCGTGTGCCCTAGGGTCTCCCTGAAGAGACCTATATTGCTCGCACTATACCATCCATGCCATCCAGGTTCCTGGCACAGAGCAGACACGCAAAAACTATTTTCAAAACAAATGAGTGATTTTACAGCATCGTTTATTACCAAGCTAATATTATTGAGCACGTAGATGCATTATAAAGAGAAAGTGGATGTCTCTACTTTCCAGATGAGGACAGGGATATAGAAAGACTAAGGAAGCTGTAAATCACGAATGTCATAGAAATCATGGCTTGGCCCCAGGCAGAGTCTGTGACTCCCCCAAAGCAGCACTGCCCCACACAGTGATCTCATATATAATTTCTGAGGATTTAGGTATCTGTCTTCCCACCAGCACAACGAAGACAGGGACAGGAATTCATCCACTGTTGTTTCTCTAGTGCTGACAGAGTATATACGTGTGTATAAAACCACCTGGAGGCCTAACGGTCCTCTCAAAATTAACATGTTCGATTCTGAATTCTTAATCTTTGCTCCCAAACCCGCTGCAGCTCCCATTTCCCCACATTTCAGTTAATAATAATCTCATTCTCCCAGTTGACCAAGTCAAGATATTGAAGTCACTCCTGGATATTTTTCTTTCTTTCCCAGGGCATTTCGAACCTGTTCGGAATTCGTCCTGCTGTTATTTTTTCAACATATCCAGAACCTGACTACTCCTCACCACGTCCGCGTCCTCAGCGATGACCACGGTCCAAGCTGCCCCGAGCACAGCGATCGCTGCCATATGACCTCCCAGCTCTTGCCTGTGGCATCTGCAGGCAGCCAGAGTGATGCTTCTGAGATGTAATCCAAAGCACACGCCATTCCCCAGACCGTTCCATGGCTTCCCTCTTGCTCAGGAAAATGCAACGTCCTTGCCCTCCTTGCCCTGGCCAAGGAAATCCTACCCTGCTGATGGCATACTCCACTCCTCTCCCACCACTTACTCCCCTTCAGGTACGCTGGCCTCCCCGCTGGTCCTTGAACACTCCTCCCTGCGTGTCCACACATCTCCATTCTCCTCCTCCTTCAGGTCTAAATAATGGAAGTCACGAAACAACGTATATATCCCTTTTTAAAAATTTTTATTTTAATCCAGTTAGTTAACATACAATGTTATATTAGTTTCAGGTGTACAATACAGGGATTCAACACTTCCGTACATTACTCAGTGCTCATCGCAGTAAGGGTCCTCTTCATCCCCATCCCCTCTTTCACCCATTCCCCCATCCCTCTTCCCTCTGGTAACCATCAGTTTATTCTCTGTCGTTAAAGGTCTGTTTCTTGGTTTGTCTCTTTTTTTTTCCCTTTGCTCATTTGTTTTGTTTCTTAAATTCCATATGTGAAAGAAATCATATGGTATTTTTCTTTCTTTGACTTATTTCTCTTAGCACTATACTCTCTAGCTCCATATTGTTGCAAATGGCAAGATTTCATTCTTTTTATGGCAGAATAATATTTGACTGTGTGTATATTCCATTCCAATAATATTCCAATAGAATTCCATCATATATATGTATATACACACACACATATATGCCACTTCTTCTTTATCCATTCATCCATCAACGGACACCCGGGCTGCTTCCGTAATTTGGCTCTTGTAAATAATGTTGCTATAAACACAGGGGTGCATGTCTCTATTTGAATTGGTGTTTTTTTTTTTTTATTCTTTGGGTAAATATCCAGTACTGCAAATACTACGTCATAGGGTAGTTCTGTTTTAAACTTTTTGAGGAACCCCCACACTGTTTTCCAGAGTGGCTGCACCAGTTTACATTCCCACCAACAGTGCACGAGGGTTCCTTTTTCTTCTCATCCTCGCAACACCTGTTGATCCCTGTGTTGTGGATATTAGCCATCCTGACAGGTGTGAGGTGAGGTCTTATCGTAGTTTTGATTTGCATTTCCCACACAGTAACTGATGATGGACATCTTTTCATTGGTCTGTTGGCCATCTGTATATCTTCTTTGGAGAAATGTCTGTTCATGTCTTCTGCCCATTTTTAATTGTATTATTTGTTTTGGGGGTGTTGATTTTTATAAGTTCTTTATATATTTTGGATACTAACCCTTTATCGCTATGTCATTTGCAAATATCTTCTCCCATTCAGTAAGCTTTTACTTTTGTTGAATATTTCCTTCACTGTGCAGAAGCTTTTTATTTTGATAGAGTCCCAATAGTTTATTTTTGCTTTTGTTTCCCTAAAACACTGTATATATTCTTATGTTAAGAGCCAAAACATGTACTGAGGACTGTAGGTATGATTTTGTTTTATTGCTTACCTTGGGATTCTCAGCCCATCCCTAATACCAGTGAATGGATGGATGATTGCGAAGCAAACAGAAAGTCAGCTTCATCTGTGGCATGCTGGCAGATTTCTAGTCTGAAAAACTGGTCTTTGTCCCCCCAGACATTGCTGACAATGGTGTAAATTGGTGTGGCCCTTAGGGAAGCTAATTCTCAATGCATATCAAGGGTCATAAAATTATGCAAACTTTTTAGCCTCCTAATCACCTCCATTGCAAGGGAACAATCCAAAACATGGTCCAAATTATTATAAGCCTGAGTGTTATTTGAATTAGAAACAATTTAATGGGTTAGCAAGTAAATTAGGTACCTACTCAATGGAGGATCATAGACTTCAAAATTACAGTTTTAAAGATTGTGTAACTGTTTGGAAAATATTTACAATATAACACAATCCATTTTAGAATATACATAGGATGTGACATGTAAATATGTAATAGTTGCAAGGATATGAAATTTTAGATGGGTGGAAGGGAAATGGTAAGTATATGAAATGAAATAATAATTTTTGATTGGGGGGTTAGGTTCATATTATTTTATTACAAGGGAGAATATTGGAAAATGCAGGAAAACAATAACGATAAAAAGAGGGGAAACCATTTATTGACACTGATGTGGTGTGGTCTTTCTTATTTTCTTTGTGTCCAGTGTTCAAATTTAGTTAACCATATTGAATGAGATGATCTTGGTCACTAAAATTCTTCTAAAGATTCTGCTTATGGAACCTAGTTTATCTCAGTGTTCTATTTTCTTAAAGGAATAAATAAACTCACAAAGAATGCTCAAACACCCCAGTTCTATGATCCCTCCCTTGTTTTTCAAGCAAGTCGTATGACATTCACTTTGTCACGCAACTTTGGTTTTTATTCACATCCAGTTTTTAGTTCTTTTGCTCATTAGCAACTTTGACATTTCCTCTTATTTTTAGAGAATCAGGTAAATAAAATAGGTCAAGAAAATATTTCTAAAAGGCAATCCTACAGTAGTATTTCAAAGTATTCAGCTTAGTCCTATTACGGGTATGAAAATTACAAGGATCGGGTATAGACACCTGCATTAGCATAATAGAGATTAAGCAGAGAGAGGTATG
This sequence comes from Cryptoprocta ferox, assembly GCA_028646485.1. Taxonomy (NCBI): domain Eukaryota; kingdom Metazoa; phylum Chordata; class Mammalia; order Carnivora; family Eupleridae; genus Cryptoprocta; species Cryptoprocta ferox. The sequence goes on from CM053576.1 coordinate 7,570,698, forward strand.
GGTCTGAAATTCTTGCTCCTTTGGTTCCTAGACTGAGCAATCTGGAGTAGATTATGATTCCCTATAAGCCCAGCTCCTTCAGCTGTACATGGAGGACAATGATAATATGCTTTGTAAGGTGTTGAGACTGTATTCAAACCTTAAGGGAGCACGATCCTCTCCTTCCCTGCTTTATATTATAGTCCTAAACAAAATATGTAGATTACACACTTTACACAGACCATTGGGACCAAGGCTCTAAAATAGTTCATGTAATTTTGCTACATAAGAGCAAACACCAACACTTGCAAAGTAACACAGAAAACCAGAAATGAACAAACTATCAAGATACGACAATTTGATTGAACAACAATCAAACCATCTTGATTTGAAAATCTGACCCAGCCTCTTTTTCTCATTTTCTCAATCCGACCACCGTCTCTTACTCCCAAATCTGCACTACTGAAATACTGCAGCATAAGAACCCAAATCCCACCTTTCTGTCTTGACAAACTGGAGCTGCTATTGTTCCCCTGATAAAACGATATGTAAAAAGATCATTTAATCCTCTAATTTATGACAGTGAGCGAGATGCTGAAACTCTGAGCTATCAGTGCTGTTAATTAAAACAATATTCATAATGATCACTAAAGGAAAATGTATTTCATTCTAATTCAGAAGACGCCTTGTCTTAGAATGTTTCTGATGAAGCCGTAATAATTATGCTACAAGGCAGGAAGTACTACCACCTCGCTAGCTCTCCTCCAAAGGAAAATACACAGTGAACGTGACAAATGAATGGCTTTACATAGGGACGAACATGATCCGTTAATGTCCAAAGTCCCAACAGCTACATAAGCAAAAAGGTCAATGCCATTACTGAGTGATGTCTTTTAGGACAACACAATATACAAGTATATGCCCTTATAGAGAGAATGGATATTTGCTATATTTTTAAATAAAATGAATTCAGTAAAAGTCTCATCTCCCAACCAATATTGTCTCTAGCCAATTAGGGCCATAATATTTGTTTTTGCTTACTACAAAAGATATGAATGTGCATTATAAAAATACATAAACAGGAGCACCTGGGTGGCTCAGTCAGTTAAGCGTCCGACCTCAGCTCAGGTCATGAGCTCAAGGTTCGTGGGCTTGAGACCTGCATCGGGCTTGGTGCGGACAGCTCAGGGCCTGGAGCCTGCTTCTGATTCTGTGTCTCCCTCTCTCTCTGCCCCTCCCCCGCTCACACTCTGTGTGTGTCTGTCTCTCAAAAATAAATAAATGTTTAAAAAAATTTTTTTAAATTTTGTTTAAATAAAAAATACATAAACAAATAGATAAAGAAATTGAAAAGCAGAGAGAAGTAAAAAGCAGATGACCACCCACCCCACCTTACCTCCACCAGCCCCACTTCTTAGCGGAAAGCACATTAATTTTATCAAAGTTACTACCAGAAACCATTCCTTTCTTCATTGTTCTATGCCCACACAGATACATATTATGTGCACACATAATATTCCTCTTTTAACTGCCATTTGCTTTTTCTCATATGCCACAATATGTCAGGACGATCTTCCAGAATATATAACAATGGAGTAAAGTAGAATAGAGCAAAGCTTAAAGGCTCCAAATTTTCAGTTGGCTATTTTTCTCCTTACAACTCTTACATTACCTTTCAACTCTCCATTCCTCCCTTTGAAAGATGCCCCTTACCAACAACTTAATTACACAATCTTACACCTTAATCATAAGAGTTCAGAAATGGATAGAAAAGAGTGAAACACCGGTGTGTTCTTCAAATGCAAGACTGCTAAAACTGACACTTTAAATGGACCACGATTTTAGCCTGGGTAATTCCACAAAGCAGTCTCTCCATATTTTGGGGGTGTTGATTCATTAAGGACCCGCGATGTTCCTGGCTGAGTGTCTGGCTTAAGAATCCATATGAACAACCCACCAGACCCTCCAACTTCAGAATCTGCTCTTCAAAGGAATCTATAACCCACGAAATGCACTTCATCGATTATTTTATTTTCAAACACCCTTATGAGACAGGAACTGTAATTATTGACACCATTTAACTGAGAAAACAAATTAAGAGGGATTAAGTAACCTGTCCAAAATCAAAGTCAGTCAGCGGCCTAGAAAGATCTGTCTGCCACCTGGCACCAAGGTTCATGCCCTTAGCCCCCCAGGTTGTAGACTTCACAGCTTGATTCCTGAGGGGTCAGAGTCAGACTTGGGCGAAGTCATTAAATCTCTTTGGCCTCAGTTTCCCAATCTTTAAATATAGGGATCAGACAAATCAACATAAAATCTCTTTTACTTTGACTGTCTATTTATTTCAGCCCTTTTCTCTATCCTCTGGTTTCAAAACTTGAAGATGTTATTCTTTTTATATGTTATCCTTAAATTTAATATAATCTTCACTTGCACACCTCTCTGGGTCAGAGGATAGTAAGACATGTTTTTTAATAACCCTTACATTCTCCTTGTTAGTCATTTTTCCAACTAATATGCCAATGCCTTTTTCAGTTTGAACCTTTGGAAGATGAAATGAAAAATTGCTAATTTTCAGCTCCATGTGCCTACTGCCCATCTAAAATCACGAATCCAAATTCCCTGGAATGCATGACCCCAACTTGCGGGAAGCTGACCCACTCTTTGAGTTAATATCAGAGCAATTAGTCTAACAAAAGGATTTTTCATCTTGGAAATATTCAACTTCATCTATCTCTGAAAAATAAGCTTCAAAGTTAAACACCAGTAAAATGTCCAATCTTTTTCACATGCTTTATCCTGTACCCATCTCTCTCAAGTGGATTTAACTTTAGAAATTTATTTCTGTATGATAAAGAACTTTTTCAGCCCCATGTGTAAAACTGTCAATCTCATTAAAAGGTAGCCCAGCAGCCCAGGGAAATGTACGTCTTTCTAAATCTTTAATCAATCTTGAAACATCTGCCAGACAGCATATCTTCTGTAACTCCCTCTATTTTACAAATGTTCCCCAGAAATTCACAGTTGCCCAATGAAACTGACAGTTATGAAAAAAGAAATCAAATTGTCTCCTGTAAATGAGCAGGCTACTTGATGGCCAAACACCCTGTTCAGGAATGAAGCAGAACCAAATATAGAGACAAAAGCATTCTTTTTCCCTCTGTCCACAAGCTATAACCAGAACTCTCCTTTTATGATGGTGTAAACAGGTACTCAGGACAAGGAACTATAATCAGGACTTTCAGGAAAGAAAAGCTAAAGGAATTTGCATATAAATCTTGCCTACTTTTTAGAGGGAGCTGCTTCCTTCCAAAAAAAAAAAAAGTTGATACTAATAATTTATGGAGTCTAGATTCATTGTAATAAAGGGGTTAAGGTATTTTCTTAACTCATTCCCTAGATGATTCTACTGAAGAGACTGGAGCATTTTAACAAACTAATAAAGGAAATAAGCTGCCAAACTTTTTATGGAAATTAAATCAATGAACCATTTTAGTTTTGAGAACAAGTAGGTAAAATACGGGGAGAATTCATGAGCCAAGAAATCAAGCAAAAACATATTCTTGCAAAAGATCATGGATCCTCCTTTGGAAGGCTGAGCTAAAGCTGCCAATTTTCAATTTACAAATCAGATTGTTGCAAGCTGGGTTTACTGGGAAGCAGATTCTAAGAAGGAGATTTGAATTCTGGAAGTTCAATGAGAAGGGCTCCCAAGAACAACACCTAGGAGGGAGTCAAGGGTGCAGGTCAGCTGTGACCCTCTACAATACCCTCTGAAGATCCCCCCATCCACCCAGGAACATGGATGCCTGCAGAATCTCCCAAACTGGGCATCCCAGAAAAGGGGTCTGGCTGTTGGCCAGGTAGCTCTCTTCAGCAGCAGCAGGGGGCTTGGCTGAAAGGTGCCTGTCTACACTCCTCTGAGCACCCCCAGCTGGAGAATGGAATGCTTCGGTCCCTGGAGGGCAGGGGGACATCTGGGAGGCCCAACACAATGCCCACTGCCCAGGTCAATCCTAAACCCGGGCAACCTTTCCACAGATGGGCAATGGGTGCTGAAGTGTCAAGCCCAATGGGAAAGGTCAAATACTCCCAGATTATGATAGTATAAGAATTAGAGTGCTGCTAAGGCTCCCAACTGGAAAGTTGAAGGGGCCTTGGGTAAAAGCATGGAGGGTTCAGCCCCTTCCCAGGAGGTTTACTGATCAATGAATCACAATCCTGAAGCTAAGAGCTTGGAGGAATTCTTCAATTCATTCATTCATTCATTCATTCACTCATTCAACAGTTACTGAACCCCTAAAATGGGAAAAAGCAAAATGCCAGAGAGAACATGCTGTGCCCTGTGGAACTCACAGACTCTTGAGGGTAACATGATCAAAATGATATTCTCAAAACATAAACTTTGAAACAGCCATGAGTGTTATGAAGATACGTAAGGCAGCACTGTCCAACAGAATTCTCTACAATGATGGAAACATTCTGTATCTGTGCTGTCCAATATGGTAGCCACTAATGAAATGTGGCTATTGAACACTTGGAATGTGGCTAGTGTGACTAAGGAATTGAGGGGTTTTTAATTTTAAATTAATTTTAATACATTTAAATGTAAAGGGATACATGTGGCGAGGGGCTCCTCCCACCCCTGAGATCCAGGGGATGGCATCACGGTGTCAGGAGAAGCATCTCCGAATCAAAGACATGCCAGTTGGGATTTTCGGGATGACGAAAAAGGTACGGAAAGTCAGAGTAAGAGGAAGAATTTTCTAACCAATGGAACAGCATGTGCATGGGCAGTAATGAAAGAAAGAGAACCTGGCCAGTGGAGAAACTAAAGGGGGCATGTTTGTCTGGAGCACTGACCTGGGGGACACATTGATCTGAACACTGATGTGGGTAGTATGAGATACGCCAGGATCTAGATCACAGAGCATCTTGAGTACATTATGTTTATGTGTAAGGGAAAGGCATCTGAAAATATTTTGAATACAGGTAGGGTAGGATTAGGTTGGATAGTTTTTTAGATGATCAATCTGCAGTAAACAGAATAGATTTGCAGAGTCGGAGACTGAGCTGAGGAACGGAGGCAGGAGAAAATCTTTCAAAAGTCTCACACGCACACACACACACACACACACACAAAGTTAGGACTGGCAGAAACAAGTACTGTATGTACTCTTGACACTCTCAGTGGGAACGCATCTGGTACAACCTCTTTGAAGGAAAGCTGGCTCTATTTATCAAAATCGGAATGTATACCACTTTGCAAGAGCAACTCCTTTTTTAGGGTTTACTTTAGAAATATAGTGTCATGTATGTAGACAGATGTACACCAAAATGTTCACTGCTTCAGTGTTTAACTAGCAAGAATGAGAAATTGGCTTAAAGTGTCCAATAATAGTACTGACTAATTACAGAAATTGTTAAACAGCCAAATAAATGAACAATGGGCATCCATAAGAAGTTCTAAAAAGTGCTTTGACATTAAAAAAAAAGGGGACAGGGTACACAACAACATTAAATATGAACCCATGTGTGCAAAACAAACTATACAAAACCACCTGTATTTCTATGTGTGCCTATGCACACACATCTTCATACAAATAGACAAGAATCTGCCCCCCATATACCTAGGAAGTGAGACAAGTCTGGGGTTGGAGAGAAACTGCTTCTTCATTCTATTCTTTTTTGCATTCTTTTATTTATTTGCCATGCACATGTAATGTAAAGCACTAGTTAAAAAGAACTGATACATAAACACACAGAAGCCATCTTTTGTTGTAGATAGAGTGGGCTCCTTCCTTCTCTCCCTCCCTCCCTCCCTCTCTCCTTCCTTCCTTCTTTCCTTCTTCCCTTCCCTCCTTCCTTGCTTCCTTCCCCTCTTTCTTCCTTCCTTCCTTGTCTGCCTCCTTCCCTCTCTCCCTCTTTCCTTCCTTCCTTTCTTCCTTCCTTCCCTCCTTCTTTGCTTCCTTCCCCCTTCCTTCCTTCCTTTCCCTCCTTCCTTCCTTTCTTCCTTCCTCCCTTCCTCCCTCCCTCCCTCCCCCTCTCCCTCCCTTCCTTCCTTTTATTTCTCTCTTGCCAGAAATTCTACTGTCTTCTGGAAATCCTAGGTAAACATCATAAATTGAAAAAGTCATCTGTGTTTGGGGTCTGACACCAGTCACAGCAGCACAATGGAATCCAAGTTTTCTCTGCTATTTTCCACTCAGGAGGCTGATGGTGGGGGCACCGGGAAGACCCATCTGGGACCAAATAGAATATTTTGTGTGCTTGGGCACGCTCTTCCCCATGTACAACTGCACTTCTGGCTCGGAGGTGGACAGGTGGCGGGCAGGAAGGTCAGACAGTAATATCTCCATCTTGCTGCAACAGAGGCCAAGGTGTGAGAAGTTCAGTGACGTGCTCTGGTCACAGCAGATGGCCGGCAGTGCCAGGACATGGTAAAAAAAGAAAAAAACAAAAGGCCCTTTTGATGCCAGCCTGGTTTGTCTCCTCCACATGTTTGTCTGCCCACGTGGAGGACCATAGTTTGGATACCGCAAAAGGGCCACAATGAAAAAATCCCACAATGGAAGTGCACAAGACTCTTGGAGTTTCTTGGGAAATATAAAAATGTACACACATCATTTGCTAGGGTTACTGTCTGCTTCATAACTTAGTAGGTTAGATGTTCTTTCAGGGTTTCATTCATACTTGAATGTTTGCTCAGCTCCTACAACGTGTCCAGGCACTATTCTAGCCCCTGAGAATTCCGCCATTAACAAAACTGAACATTTTATCGTCTTGATGCTTAGACGCCAGTAGAAAAAAATGAGACATAAAGACATGAATAATTTCAAAAACTCGTTACAGTCATGAGGAATGACCATGGATGAAACAAAAAGTAGACAAGACAGAGAATACCTGACAGAGGCCACTTGCAACTGGCTGGTTAACAAACAGTTCTCTGGGGAGGTGACTTTTGAGCTGATGACTGGAGTAAGAGCCAATCACCGAAGGGCAGGACAGATAAAAGGAAGTGGTGAGTGCACAGACACACATGACAAGAGCTTGTCCCTTTGGAACAAAAAGGAGCTGGTGGCTGGAGCTTAGAGAGGACAGAAAAGAAGGAAAGAGAGGCTCAAGATACAGCCCGAAGCAAGGTCTCATGGTCCTTGATATGTAGGAACCACATAAATGGAATGTTCAGAAATTGCATCTAGCTCTCGGTAAAAAGATGCATCTCATCCCGCCTCCCAGCCAGACCCATTGGAAGCATCTGACCAGACTGGCTAAGTTAATGAAAAATATTGGTTGGGCTGCATTAGTCAATATACATTTATTTGATTCAGTAAACATCTTTTTACCCAATATATGTTGATCAAATTTTCAGTTTTATACTTTTATTTTTAGACTAGAAATAAAAAACAATCATGGGGCACCCGGGTGGCTCAGTCAGTTGAGCGTCTGACTCTTGATTTCAGTTTAAGCCTTGATCTCACGGTTCATGGGTTCGAGCCCTGCATCAGGCCATGTGCTGACAGCATGGAGCCTGCTTGAGATTCTCTCTCTCCCTCCCTCTCTGCCCCTCCCCCCACATGTCTATGTGCTAGCTTGCTCTCTCTCAAAATAAATAAGTTAACATTAAAAAAAAAAAAACAGAGTCACACTTAACAAATGATTTATCACATCTTCTTCGTGAAAGACTTCTTCCATAGCATTACCCAGGAAGGTGCTTTTCTAATAAAGTAAATCATCTCTTACAGGTTTCTAAATCCTAGTAGCAACTACGTCTTAAGCAGAATGTCACTCTAAAAAGAAAGAAAGACTATAAAATGGAAAAGATTCTAATTACAAAATTGCCAGGAACTCAACCTCAGAGGGGAGAAAATCTATACACAAATGGGTCTATCTTTCATTTGTTCGATTGGCAAAAAACCCCGAAAAAGCTCTCGAGAGAGCATACTTCCGCAAGGTGGGAGGATACAGGCATTCTCACAGATGGTGGGGCAACTCTGATAAAACTGTACATGGAAATATCCTTTGGACAGTAAGTCCCACTTCTAGAAATTCAGTCACCAGCATGCTTGCCACTGGGTGATAGGAGGGGTAGTCTGCAACATTTCTCGTACCAGAAGGGCAAGAATTACTCAGATATTCTACGAACGACACACAGCTTGGATTCAAACTCAGGTTCGTCACAGAGCTGCTGTGTGACCCGAACGAGAACTGAACCTCTCAGGCACTCGGCCTTGTGATCTGTAAAGCGGGCATCAAAACCCCTACTTCATGCACATATTTGAAAATAAATTACAGGAAGGAAGGAAAGAAGAATGAATAAATAATCAAATAAATATACAAAATATATTTATACACTGGAATCGTGTCTAAATTGCTGAAAAGCAGGATATGTTGCTGAATAAGAAAACCACATCACAGAAGAATATGCAGTTACATATTGCACACCTGTGCGCACACACACGCACGCATGCACACACAAAACTTCAGACGCAGCCTGTTCTGGAATAAACTATTCACAGTGGTTGCTTCTGGGAACTAGATTCCTGGGGACAAGGATGAAAGGAAATCTTACTGGTCAATGTATAGACTTTGTACCTCCAAATCTGTACCAAGTATACGTATTACCTATTACCAAAAAAAAAATCAAATAAAATTTAATTTAAAGGGGTCAAACTAAACCTCCAGCATGAACTGCTGTGTTCCCTGATACTGAAGGGGCAGACTACATACCAGCAACAATTATGAGAAATTCTAGAACATTCTACCATTCAGGCATAAAATCTGCAACAACATTAGGTGGGATACAAACTGAATATCCATTCTATTATTCTGATCTGCAGCAAAATCATTGACACTTTCGGTCAGCAAATATTTAAATTCTTTTCATGTCAATTTATTTTGAGAGAGGGAGAGACAGCACAAGCAGGGGAGGGACAGAGAGAGAGAGAGAATCCCAAGCAGCGTTCTGCACTGTCAGCACAGAGCCTGACACGGGGCTCAATCTCACAGACTGTGAAATCATGACCTGAGCTGAAATCAAAAGCTGGGCGCTTAACTGACTGAGCCACCCAAGCGCCCCTGGGTCAGCAAATACCGAACACTCACTAGGGGCTGGGGATACACAGTGAATAAGAAGCCTGAGGTCTCTGGCCTCATAAAACTTACACCCTAGTGGGAGAAGAAATCACCTACAAAAAATTATGAAGAAAAATATCTGGCACAAAAGTTAAGAAAATCTAAAAATCCTATGCATATTCTCATATTAGAACAGTGTTCCAGAGGGATATGAGAAAAAGGCTTTTTAGATGTAGCGGTCAGGGCAGGTCGTTCTGAGGCACGAATTAAAGTTAAAATCTGGAGACCAAGAGAGAGCCAGGCAGGAGAAAATCAGAGAGAAGGGCCATTAATGGAGATCTATTCAAACTGATGAAGATCTCTCAGGGCAAACTCCCCAGGACATGGTCCTTTCAAACCTCACTTCCCACCACCTTTTACATCTGAATTCATGGACGTTGAGAACTAGACTAGTTTCATAACATCTCGATTTGGAGCCAATGTTGGTAGAATACAACCCAGGCTCAAAAAGTGGTTCTTTTGCAAATTAGCTAAAGTATCTGCATATTTGGGGCGCCTGGGTGGCTCAGTCCATTAAGTGTCCGACTTGAGTTTTCAGGTCATAATCTCGCGCTTCGTGAGTTCGAGCCCCGGATCAGGCTCTGTGCTGACAGCTCGGAGCCTAGAGTCTGCTTCAGATACTCTGTCTCCCTCTCTCTCTGCCCCTCTCCATCTCCTGCTCACGCTCTCTGTCTCTCTCCTTCAAAAATAAACAATAAAAAACATTTTTTTAAATAAAATATCTGCATATTTTCAGATAGACACCTAGAACACGGAAGAAACAGTTCGTAGGAAGAGTCAGTTTTGCTAGGGGATTCAAAGAGGTGTGATTTCTTCAAGGTGTCAAAATAAAGTTCTTTTGTTGAATTAATATGTGGCTTTAAGATAATAAACTGCATTTTTAGACTTTAATTGCTTTCCTAAACAGTGAAAGTTGTATTAAGGGAAAATACAGAACTCCTTCTAGGGTTTCAATTTAATTTGAGTTAGTCCATCCATAGACAGATTTCTTTCTCTTTCTAATAACCTCTAAAGTATTCGTTGTTAAACATAAATGAGGAGAAGACAAAATGAAGGCTTGGGCAAATTTGAGATATATTCGTTGGGGGGGACAATTAGGGTGAGACATGATGTATATACTATGCTATACTATGGTGATATCAGATGGAAGTTTCTTAAGAGGATGGTATTGAGTACATGGGGTATTTTTTCTTAGGACCCGATTTTTAAGATATTTGTATAAAATCAAGCCATATGGCCACTGTAAGTTTTACAAAGAAGGGTTACAAAACATACTTCAGAAGAGAAATACAAGTATCCCGAGTGTCCCAAACTTCAGTCACACACAGGCCGCCATTTGCATTTGTGCAGTCCCTACGTGTTCTACCACCTACCTTTACTGTTTTTGCCATTTCGTGGCAATACTTGCACTATGAATTCATTACCCATTAAAATAACTTCACTTTTTAGATTAAATAAGCTTATTTAAAGAGAAAGCCACATACTTTTATCTTAAATGGAAAACCAATTATCACTTGAAGTTAAATGTAAAATTTCATGCAGTATAAAGCCAATGAATACAATAAAACAGAAGATTGTCACCTGAAGCCTCTGCACTTAACTGTGGCTTTTTTCTCTATTAAAAGGCCTTCAGGTCATCAGCTCTTTGAGATGAGCTGAATAAGAAGTAGCGCTTTTTTTCTCATTTTATGATTCAACGTTGTTTAGTGCCCTAATAATTTCTTTCTCTCAAGGTATATAATTCCCACATTTGGGGACCACTGTTAGAGTTAATAGGAAAGAATATTGTGGCCAGTCTTTCACTCAAAGGTCTGCCATTTTGCCAAAATATTCAACTCTATATTTTCTAAGATGGCGTTTCATGAGCAGCTCCTAAATAAACCCAATGGTATAAAAATGTATTACTGGGGCGCCTGGGTGGCTCAGTCGGTTGGGCATCCAACGTCGGCTCAGGTCATGATCTCACAGTTTGTGGGTTCGAGCCCCACATCGGGCTCTGTGCTGACAGCTGAGAGCCTGGAGCCTGCTTCGGATTCTGTGTCTCCCTCTCTCTCTCTGCCCCTCCCCGATCACACTGTCTCTCTCTCTTTCAAGAATTAATAAAATATTTAAGAAAAAGAATTTTTAAAATGTATTACTAAAGTTCACAGTGGGGTGCCTGGGTGGCTCAGTCAGTTAAGCATCCAACTCTCGATTTCAACTCAGGTCATGATCTCACAGTTTTGTGAGTTTGAGCTCCACATCGGGCTCTGCACTGACCATATAGAACCTGCTTGGGATTCTCTCTCTCTGTCTCTCTCTGCCCCTCCCCAGCTTGTGCTCTCTGTCTCTTTCAGACTACATAACTTTTAAAAAATAAAAATAAACAAAAAAAATAAAGTTAACAGCAAGAGGAAAATAAAACGCCTTCTGTTTTTCATTATGAAAGCCATGATTCTTCTGCTGAGGTGTGAGTGAATTAATTTTTACCAGCTTAGTGTTCTGAAAGACAATGAACAACAAATATCACCTCAATCGTTCAACAATAAAAAAATAAAAATCAACATTATCGCCAGTCATTAAGTCCCTACTACTGTGAGTCAAGCACAGGGTTAAGGGTTTGACATACTTATCTTTTATGAGAAGTGTATTATTAACCTTATTTGTGTACATGATGAAGCAAAATTTCAGAAAGAGTAAGCAATTTCCTCAAGGCCAAAGACTCACTAAGTGGCCAAGCTGAGATCCAAACTGAAATGTCAGTCCCAAATTTATGCTGTTTCCACCATGGAGAAAATAATGCATCAATTCCATTACGAAAGAAAGAGAGAGAGGGAGAGAAGGAAGGAAGGAAGGAAGGAAGGAAGGAAGGAAGGAAGGAAGGAAGGAGAAACAAAAAAAGTGAAAGAAAGAAAGAGAGAGAGAAAGAAAGAAAGAAAGTGAAAATAAAGGAGAAGAGAGGAGGGAGAGAAGGGGAGGGGAGAAGAGTGTAAAGGAATGGAGGGGAGGGGAGGGGAGAGGACAGGTGTCCCAACACGATTTGTGGAAACTATAGTCAAGATTATCTTAAAATTCATATCAAAAACCAATGGAACTAGAATACCTAAAACAATTTTGAAAGAGAAAAATAAAATGGGAGGAATCAGTCTTCCCTGTTATTGTAGGGGCACCTGGGTGGCTCAGTCGGTTGAGCGTCCGACTTCGGCTCAGGTCATGATCTCACAGTTTGTGGGTTCGAGCCCCACGTCCAGCTCTGTGCTGACAGCTCAGAGCCTGGAGCCTGCTTCCGATTCTGTGTCTCTTTCTCTCTCTGCCCCTCCCCTGTTCACGCTCTGTCTCTCTCCATCTCTCAAAAATAAATAAAATGTAAAAAAAAAACAAAAACCAAAAAAGACTTACTGTATAGCTACACATACAGACATATACAGACATACTGCCGCACATACACAGGCATACGAAGCAGAGGGACAGAACAGAGGACTTAAGAATAGAAACACATAAATATGCTCAATGGAGAAATGACAGCCTTTTCAATAAATGGTGCTGCAGCAATCGGCCATACGTAGGCAAAAAATGAACCTAGACCTGAAAGCACACTTTATACAAAAATTAACTCAAAATGGATCATGGGCTGAAATGCAAAGGGTAATACTATAAAACATTAGAAAAAAACATGTGAAATCTTGGTCTGGACAAAGTGTTAGTACCAAAAGCATGACCTACAAAAGCGAAAAAGGAATAAACTAGATTTCATCACAATTAAAAACTTTTGTTCTGGGGGGGGTCTGGTTGGCTTAGTCGGTTGAGCATCTGACTTCAGCTCACGCGACTGGGCTATGCGACTGGGCTTTGCGCTGACAGTGCAGAACCCACTTAGGCTTCTGTCTTCCTCTCTCTCTGCCCCTCCCCCGCACATGCACTCAAGTGCTCGCTCTCGCTCTCTCTCTCTCAAAAATAAATAAAAACATTAAAAAAAAAAAAACCTTTTGCTCTGTGAAAGACCTTGTTTAGAAGGTGGGAAAGACAAACCACCTAAGCTACCTACTGAGAGGAAACATTTGAAAGCCACATGTCTGAGAGGACTGGTATCTAGCATATGTAAAGAACGCCCAAAACTCAACAGTTAAGAAACAAGCAACCCAATTAGAAAATGGGCAAAAGACAGACACAAGTATTTTACCAAAATGTATGTCCTCATGGCAAATAAGACATGGAAAGATGCTCACCATTGCTACCCATTAGGGAAATGGAAATCAAACCCACAATGAGATATCACTACACATACATCAGAATGTCTAAAATTCTCACTAAAAAAATAGTGAGGACACCAAAAACTGGTGACATCAGACGGTGGTACAGATGCAGAGGAACTAGATCATACGTTGCTGGTGTGAACATAAAATGATACAAACACTGTAAAACAGTTTGGCAATCTCTTAAAAACACTAGACACGCAAATACTGATACCACCCAACAGTATCACTCCCTAGAGTGTCATTTACCTAGAGGTATGGAAACCTTTATTCTTGCAAAAATCTGTACACAAACGTTTATATCTGCTTTATTCATAACAGCCCCAACCTGGAAACCACATTAAATGTCCTTCAATAAATGACTGGTGAAGCAAACTACAGTCATCCATTCCATGGGATACTATTTAGCTATAAAAGACGGAATGGGGGGCACACGGATGGCTCAGGCAGTTAAGCATCCTACTCTTGGTTTCAGCTCAGGTCATGATCCTTTGATTCATGGGTTTGAGTCCCATGTTGGGTGCTGCACTGAGCGTGGAGCCTGCTTGGGATTCTCTGTCTCCCTCTCTCTGCCCCTCCCCTGCTCACTCTCTCTTAAAATAGATAAACATTAAAAAAAAAAAAAAAGGAATGAACCATGATAACCCGACAATCGTGACAATTCCAGAGAATTATGCTGAGTAAAAAATAAAAGAAAGGAAATCTTCCCCCAAATCCCAAAAGGTTACACACCTATGGCTCCATTTCCATAATATTCTCAAAATGATAAAATTATAAAAATGGAAAACAGATTAGTGCTCACCAAGGCTTCAGGGCTGTGGGAAGGGGGACAGGAGGGGAAGCTATAAAAGAACAACATGACGGACCTGTGGTGAAGGAATGTTCTGTCTCTTGACTGTACCAATTCAGAATCCTGACAGTGGTACTGTCCTATACATATCAAGGATGTTACCACTGGGAGAAACTGCATGGGAGAGATCTCTCTGCATTATTTCTTACAACTGCATGTGAACCTACTATTATCTAAAGATAGGGGCGCCTAGGGGGCTCAGTCCATCAAGCATCTGACTTCAACTCAGGTCACGATCTCGTGGTTCGTGGGTTCGAGCCCCGTATGGGGCTCTGTGCTGACAGCTCAGAGCCTGGAGCCTGCTTCAGATTCTGTGTCCCCCTCTCTCTACCCCTCCCTTGATCGCACTCTGTCTCCCTCCCCCTCTCTCTCTTTCTCTTTCTCTCAAAAATAAATAAACATTAAATGAATAACATAAAATAAAATAAAGATTAACCAGGGGTGCCTGGGTGGTTCAGCGGGCTGAGCGTCCAACTCTTGATTTTGGCTCGGGTCATGATTCCAGAGTTGTGGGATCGAGCCTCGAGTCTGGCTTTACACTGAGCATGGAGCCTGCTTAAGATTCTCCCTTTCTCTCTCCCTCTGCCCCTCTCCCATTCGCACACGCGCTCTCTCTCCAAAATAAAAATATAAATTAAAAAAAATAATAAATAATAAAATTTTAAAAATGTTCCTTTAAAAAATGAGACAGTGGCTCTTAATCTTTTGGAAGTTGTGGGGGTTGGGAGGTGAGAGGCCCGGGGGCAGGTCCAGCCCTCCAGAAGAATCTGATCAAAGCTATGAAGCACCACCCCTGAAAGGTCACCTGCATCCTATCCGAGGGCTTCCTTAAGGACTCCACTCAAGAACATAATACACACAAGCTAACATTTATGTTCTCTGGCAACCAGGGCGTGAAGGGAGGCTTAGAACACTAGTAAAATAAAGACAGTCCCCCAACTACTCGGCAAAGATCAGCTTCCCGATACTTACTCAAAATTTAGCCATCTGCATCCTAGAAAGAAGCTATTTTAACTTCAACGTTCACACATTTCCGTGGCATTTCTACACTCACAATTTCATTTTGAATTTCAGAGGAACAAGGGTTGCAGGAGGGAAGCATCAGAATCTCTTCCTGGCTTAGAATCTCCAAAGGTTTTATTTCCACCCAACTCGAATCACCTTCCTGAAGTAAGAGGAAAATCAAATTTGACCTTCCGCATTTCACCAAAACAGAACGGGGAGATTTCTGCACAGATCTCTGCACTTCGACATTTGACCTGTTGCTCAGACTAATTCGGCCTTAAGTAGAGTGAATATATTAATCTCATGTTAACAATACAAGTCCAAAAATAGACTGTCAAGCCTTTGAGGATAGATACCCTGATCCTAAAACTAGCATGCAGCCAATAAATATTTGATAAATGATTAAAACAAAAAATGAAAGCAAATAAAGCCCAAATGGAAACTAAATTCTTAAAATACCCATGATAAGGATTTTCCATAAAACTTACAAAGCTACTTAAAAAATAAATATTTCTAGTCAATGATGAATAGGATAAAAAAATACATTGGCAGATGTGGGGAAAATCATCACATCAGTAATCTAGTTTATGTCTACATACAAAGTCACTAAATTGGCCATTCTTTGCTTAAATCAGTTTTGGGGAGAATGATGAAAGGCTGGCTTCATGCACAATTACTCATAATCCACTCGGCCCATCAAATAAAGATGACTAAAATACCAGCTGAAAAGCACTTCTGACACAAAAACCGTAGCAATTGATTCACATGGGGACACTGAGTGGTCCTGACTTAGGCGTGTGTATTCACTCTATATGACCAGGACTTTCACCACTGCAAAGTCACCCCAAAGCCTCTTTCTCCTGAGGAAGAAAAACAGTGCTCCATGGATCTCGCTGAATGGTTGAATTTTGATGTTATGACTGTAACTTTGTCCAGGTACCGTAAAAACAGTGGATTCTTTATGAATCACCTACGGATCCAAAAACCCTAAATATTATAGCTGCTTTGGAATAGTGGATTAGGTCAAGTAGGGAAACAAAAGAGAAAGAAAATATTCTGCCTAAAATCTGGCCATTAACTAACCAATTTTTCAAACTCGGTCTCTGCCAACCAAGAGAAAGCTCCCCAAATTCACAGAAATTCCTCCTGGTCCGATGAGCTCATTCAAACTGAAGTTTCATGGCGATGGGTTGTTCTGTCCTTGATTATCTTTGTCATTTATCTAAGGATCATGAGCAATCTTACGAACGCAAATATTCTTTCTATGCCTAGCATCATTGCCAAGCAATATTTGTGCTTGTACATTAATTATTGCATAGGTATTAAGTTTGTTTTCCAAACTAAACAGCAAGTTCTTGGAGAAAGAAAGCTTATTATTAGGAGAAGCGGTAAACATAATAACCAACCACCTAAGCATCATCGTCCCTAACAGCACTGGAAGTGAGAAAGACGAGTAATAAACATTAATTAGGTTTCCACTGTGTCAAGTCATTGTGTTAAGCCCTTTGTAAGGTAGGTATTATGAGTCTTATTTTTACAGAAGACTAGGTCTCTCTCGCAAATGTTAAGGAATTCGCCAAAAAGTCACATAATCAGTCGCTGAATTAGGATTTTAACAGTCTCGTGTCAGAGGGTACGCTCTTGAACCAGTTCGCACTGATGGATCCATTCATTCATTCGCTCAATAAATCTTGGTCAAGAAGACTGCTGATGAAGTGCTACGCACCATTCCAGCACTGGGATTCAGCTCTAATGAAAAGATAGATTCGTCACAGCCCTCACGGAGCCTCCTGTGCTATTTGGGGGATACAGGTAATCAACATGTAAAATAAACAGACCAGTAGGCGGGGGGATGATAAGTCTAGGGAGAAGAAATGGAAGGGTTTGGGGGAGGAGGAGGCAAGAAATAAAATTAAGTATCTGGAAGGCTTCAGTGAGCAAGGGGCATTTGAAGAAAGAACTGAAGGAGATAAGGAAGCCAGCCAGGAAGAGATACCTGGGGGAACAGCATTCCAAGCAGAGGGAACAGAAGGAGAAGGGTTCCCATCAGATAGGAACTCCGAAACCCACGGGAAGGCTTTTCCCATGAATTGCATGGAAAGGCATTGGTGGTCTGAGCAGCCAGGGAGACAAATTAGGAGACTATTACAACATTACAGAGAGGAGATGATGGGGACTTGGACCAGGGTGGAAGGGGTGGATAGTATGAGAGACAGACTGTAGATTTATTTCCAAGATAGAGCCCACAGGATCTCCTGATGGATTGGTTGTCAGAGAGAGAGAAGAGGAGACAGAAAGTGCCCAAAGTTTGATTGTTTGCCTTTTGCTTGCTTGCTGGATTCATGTTTACCAGGGCAACTAAAACGTTGGGACCTCTAGTGGCTGAGTTGCAGACTCCAGGAGAAGCCAGTTTGGATGAAACCGGCAAGGGTTTGCGTGCATTAAGTTTGAGACTCTCAGACGTCTAGGCGGGCTGCAGACTGGACAGGAGAAGAGGCCCCTGGTGTACACGAGCATCAGGAATGTATTTAAAGGCGAGTAACCGAGAGACTGCATGCACGTGACGTGAACAGGTCTGAATTTAAACACTGAGGCTTGCCTGGCGATTACTGATTGGAAATTTCTCTCTGTTGCAAAGGAAGAAACCAAGTGAAGACAGTCCTAGGACACCATCTAAGCCATACACTTAGTCGGGTTAATGATGTGCAAATCGCCTGATTCACCACCCCTCTAAGAATAAATTTTTAGTGCCTTTGGTGGATTAGCCAGGCAAGTGTAGACAACTGTTCCCTGTCCCCCAAACTGTGGCACAGATATTCCTGAACAAACACCATACCCAGGGCACAGCTTGAGACCTCCATGAACAACGGAGATGAAGATATGAAGCTCCTGAGACTTTGGAGTTAAATGAGTTGAGTTTCGGGGCGCCTGGGTGGCTCAGTCGGTTCAGCGGCCGACTTCGGCTCAGGTCATGATCTCACGGTTCGTGGGTTTGAGCCCCGAGGCGGGCTCTGTGCTGACAGCTCAGCTTCCGATTCTGTGTCTCCCTCTCTCTCTGCCCCTCCCCCACTCGTGCTCTGTCTCTCTGTCTCAAAAATAAAACAAAAATAAATAAATAAAAAATGAGTTGAGTTTCATTAAGCTTTTTAATGTTTACACAAAAAATTAAGTCTAAGCATATGATTGCTTAACCACTTCAACTATAGAAGATCTCGGCTAAAAGTGAGCGCTTCTCTCTGATCTCTTCGAATGGAGACAGTCTTAAAATGTCTCCTGTTCCATTAAGTAAAATCACTTAAATATATGGAATTTTTAAAAACTTCATCCAATGAAAACACCTAGATCTGAAAAACCATTTATGTCATGGGACACTTGAAGACAGAAAGATATCTACAATCCCCCCATCCTTCCACCAACCCTAACTCACCTCTGATTATACCAAACAAATAATATAATCAGAATCAATGCTATGCTTTCTTTAAAAAAAATTTTTTTGACATTTATTTATTTTTGAGAGACAGAGAGAGACAGAGCACAAGTTGGGGAGGGGCCGAGAGAGAAGGAGCCACAGAATCCAAAGCAGGCTCCGGGCTCTGTGCTGCACAGAGCCCGATGCAGGGCTCGAACTCACAAACCGTGAGATCATGACCTGAGCCGAAGTTGGACACTTAACCGACGGAGCCACCCAGGCGCTCCCAACGCTATGCTTTCATTACCTTTTCACTGAGATCATTTAGTCAATGCTCCCAACATCATGAAACAGTGTTCACTGTACAGATTAGAAAACTGAGGACAAAAGAGGTCAAGGCCATGGAGCTAATGAGTAATAGAAGCAAAACTGGCTCTCTTTTCTCCTTTTCCAAATGTGAGGGGGCATTCCTTGGCAGAACAGCTGCTCACCATGAAAACGGTGTTTTCTCGTTTAATTATAAACCCTCCCCAACACAATTCTAATCCACACACATTTGTCTGGATTCCATTAATAAAACTACTATGTCATATCAGTTCCTCAAGAAGCTTTTGAATTGCACAGTCACGCATCACCCCATAGTTCAACATGCACGTTTGAGTGCCTACTGTGTACCAGACCTAATGCCCAAGCCCTGGCTGAGACTCACACATGCTACGTGCCATTCTAGGCTATATGCAGCCTAGACTAATACTACAGACATTTTTCACTCTGGACAGAGGGTCTCTACGCATTTCCCGGAAGCATTCTTCCCCATTTCTTGCAGTAACTTCGGTTCGCAGTGTTTTCTGACAACTATGTAATCAGCTTCTTGAGTTCATATAAATAAATTACATCATCAGATCACTGGAAAAAAAATTAACTGGTGATAAAGTCAGTGTTTAATAAAGAAGACCAGGTTTTGTTGGTTGTATTTTTGACCTTTCCATGAGCAATAACCATCATTCCACAGATATTCTAAAATCTACTCGAGTATTAACACAGACAAAATGAATAAATCCTGAAAAAGTAGACTTCTTGCTGGCATCCAGTGTACTGTAAAATATAAAATGAATACAAACCAAACTATATTTCCTTTCCTTCTGCTTCAAATATCTGTCTGTAAACATTGGCACCCATATAGGACCATATTATGTCAGCTGTAATAATATAGAAAATAATCCCAATTACCATAAACTAGAAAGTTATGGTAACTAGTCTTTCAAATAAATCACCACGTGTCACAATTTGGCATAAACTCCGATCCTTATGAATAATTCACATTTTGTGCATTAATAATGCATGTCTTCTTCCATGTGGAATGCTTCCAAAAACAGAATGGATGTCTCTTATCAATTTCCTCAACTGACATGATGGAGTAAATCTAAAATTAGAATTGCATTTTTTAATGCTCCCTTAAAAATGGTAACAACTCAGCTGGCCCATAGGTTATCAAAAATATAAAGCTCCTATTATTTCTTGCCCTTCCCACGGGAGTCACTAGGTTAAGCACCCTAACAATAGTTGCTCCTGCCGAAGACAATATTTGCACAGCAGAAAAGATCAAGGAAACTTGCACAGGGCTGACAGGGAGGGGTTAGCTCGGTCACATTTCTTCCTAATTATATGTGTATGTATTCACAATAACACACGACACCTACTTGCTAAAACATGGTAACCAGCAGGGGAAAAAAAAAGAAAGCAAGAAAGCAAAGGGTCCAAACAAATCAGGCAAGAGTTTTTTTTAATAATTACAGATGTTTCCTACCACCCTCCCTAGCTGATGAGCGCTGGAAATTTCTTTTCAATTGTCAGTAAAATTATCTGGTACATAAAAAAGTACAAAGACCAAGTAAGAGAAAGGTGCCAACGACACAGAGAAAGACATTCAGTGTTCTCACCGTAAGCATACTCCCCGTGTGGCCATTCCAGATCATTGCTGATATGATCATTTCAGACATTACTAAACTTTCTGCCCCTCCCCCGCAACCCCGACACCCAAACACACACAACAAACAAAAAACGGCGACAATATCTGACACAAGCCCCAGAGAAATGAGGCGGCTTGAAATCAGGAGGTAAAAAAAAATCGTTCCTGTATGCTCCTCCCTCTCTGGAGAATTTCCTTCACCGTCACTGAGTCTCAAAAAGAAGCAGAATGAGTTCTCTCTGAAGTCCTATCAATGAAGAGCAAGGGGACAGGGGGCAAAAGAGAGAGTGTGAAGAGAGGAGCCATCCCTGTGCCCACATGTGTCCCCTACGGGTATCCTCCGGTTCATTCGTCCCTGTGCTTCATATTTAGGGAGCACCCACTCTGTGCCAGGGATTAGGTTGCACCCTACAGAATCTCCCCAGTGGGCTTCCAAGCAAGAGAAATCCACCGCCCGGGCTAAGGACCAGAGAAAATCCGGATTCGGGTATCCACCCCAGCCGGCCAGGCCACACCGCCTTTGCCAACAGCTGGGTCAGAGGCGGGTCATCGTCCAGGATTCGAAGCCCGGAGAGACCTTGCGCTTGGCAGCAATCTCTCCGGGGGGGGGGGGGGGGGAGAGAGGCCGAGGGTCACTGACCCCGTTCACACCGAGAGCGCCCGGCTGCCCTCTTTTCTCAGCCAGCCGCCCATCGCCTGGAAAAGTTAAGTTGGCGGCGAGCGGGAAGAGGGGGCCCCGGGGGCATCCGGCAGGCCCGGCACCCCCGGCCGGTGTCTCCGCTCTGACTCCCTTGGCTACCGGGAAATATTTATTGCCAGGCGATGGGCTCCAGTTCGGCTCCCGAAGCCGAACACGCGGCCACCATCAGAAAGCCAAGTCATCCGAGGGATAAAGATAGCTCCATTACATACCTAGACCGGCCTTCCAGGGGCGGCCGCCGGCGCTGTGCACCGGGGCTGAGACAGCCACCGCGCGCGTCGCCCGCGCGGCCGGGGATCTCCCTCCAGCCTCCGGGGATGCTGGCGGGGGAGGAGGACAACTGAACGCACCAGCAGGAAGAAAGAAAAAAAAAAAAAAAAAAAAAAAAAAACCAACCGCGATCGATACTTACCCCTAGGCGTCTGCTCCGGATCCTCACGTACCCCTGCTTCACTATGTCATTAAAATTGGAAGCCATCCCGGCCGGCCGGTGACCCCCCTCACCCGAGCGCACGCAGCCGAAGCGGCTCTGGGGCGGGTTTAAAGGGCAGGGTCGGGAGGAGGCGTGGGGAGGGGGTGGGGAGGGCGAGAAAGTTGACAGGGCGACGCTGCGGCGGCGGCGGCTCGGCGTGGCTTCAGAAGGCGCGCATCACTTTGTCTGTCCCCAAACCCCGAAAGTGGCCGGCCGGCTCGCAGCCACTTCGGGGGAGCGCGGAGAGCGCAGCGCCGCGCGGCGAGGCTGGAGCGCCGGCGTCAGCTGACTCATCAGCCGGCCTGCCTGGAGGAGGAGCGGCGGCTGCTCAGGGCTCCAGCCCTGCCTCTTCCCCGGGCCCCGGAGGAGGGGGTGGGGGGAGGAGGGAGAAGGGCGGGGGAGGGGCGGGGGAGGGGCAGGAGGAGGAGGTAGACGAGGAGGAGGACGACGACGGAGGGGTGGGTGGGACCCCCCGGGACCCCCCCCACCACCACCACCGCGAAGAGGTGGAGCCGCGCGGGTCCCAGCGCCGGGCCGCGGCCACCCGCGGGCGGACACACTTGGACGCGCTCGCGCCCCCTCCCCTCCTCTCCCGCCCACCTGGCCCGACCCGCTCCCCCTTCCGAGCCCTCCCCTCCTCCGGGACCCCGAGCGCGCCCCAGCCCGCCCCCGCACCTCGCTGACAGCCAGCCGGGAGAGCGCGCCCTCTCTTCCCGCTCCGGTGGCCGATTTTTGGAGAAGAGGAAATTTCACTTTTTCACAGCCGCCGCCTACCCCGCCTCTCCCTCCCGCCCCATCCCTTTCCTGAGAAGGGCCGATTTCTATACCTCTTTGGTGCGTGCGTCTGGGGAGGCGGTGTTGCCATGGTTTGCCTTGACCTTGGCAAAGGAGGGGAGGGATACTGCCCTCTGACTTAAGCTACATTTGCGCTTCCCCGGTTTCCTTGGCACCCTGGACCCAGCCCTCGGTGATACCATTTCCTTGTCTGAGCCTGTCTTTGCCGCCTGAATGTTAGTTACCCAGGGGCTAACACTTGGCCTCATTAATATGCGTACCCCCAAAGCCTAGCCCAGAGCAGGTGCTTGATAAATTCTTAGTGCCAGGCATGGCTCTAAGCCCTATGCAAGGATTAACTCAAACTCCCCTGTTCCTCATGAGGCTGGTCCCCCTCCTTAGGTAAATACCAGGCATATTTATGCCCCAGTAGCCTGGCAATAGAGAGCACCCTCATAACCCTTAAGGGAGACTCTGCCTATGGGATAAGATTAAAAGGGGAACAGATTTTACACTCACTGCCCCTGACTGCGCCACCCTCCTGAAGCATGCTTGAGTTGATACCTACGGGCATTTATTGGGCATCAGCCTGCTAGGCATCGTCCTAACCCCGTTAAAGGAATAATGAGGTACGTATTATCCTGCACATTTTATGGAAACTATAGTCTGACAAATTAAGACTTGCCCCAGGTCCCACAGGAGGAGGACTGAAGGGACACGTGTGTGATACCAGCGCTGCTCATAAACCCTGGCCTGTAGCCCTTCTGGAGGGCAGATGTCCTTCCTTGCCAAGGAAGACCCTTCTAATCATTTGCCCTATCCACGAAGGTAAAAAAAAAAAAAAAAAAAAAGACAGCATCAGAAATGGGCAGTTGCTCCCCGGACGTGACCAAACCAAGGCTGGGTGATCTCTGGTCAGAGCTGTGGAAGAGACAGTTCATTTCTTGAGTGGACTCTTTGACTTGATAAGATCTGAAGACCTTTCAACTCTAAGATTATATGAATCTTTCCTTTCTCACCGGGAACACGAGAGCTCTGAGTCATTTTGGTTTGGTGAGGGTCAGGTAAAGAAGAGAATCACCCAAGAATGTGTCATGGGAGGACTGAGACCAGGTGGGGCAATCAAAAGGTAAACATTCTGGGAGGGGAACCCTTTGTGCTATATAGGAAATCGTTAGCTCTGTCATCAAGTTGCTCTATGATACAAATGATATTTTAAGTTTACATCTCTCACCAAAGAAGGATGAAATGATAAAAATCACGTGGGGAGTTCTTTCTGAAGGCTTACAACTTTTAAAAAAACTACTGTCCACGGTTGCCATGAAATAGATGTATTCGTGGAAGGCATTTGTCCAACACATCATTTGTAGACCGAATCACCAGTATCATAGAAACAAAGAATGAAGGAGTTGAGGCATAAGGACCTAGAAGTGAATGGCTCAAGATAAAAGAAATAATTATTGACAAAACCTGAAACTGAGAAATCCATCCCATGATAATTAATGTTGAGTATAACTGACATCCATAAATAATTAAGGTAGATGTGAGGAAACTAGAATCAAACTAGAAAATCTCAAACTAGGGGCGCCTACAGGGCTCAGTTGGTTAGGCTTCTGACTCCTGATTTCCGCTCAGGTCATAATCTCAGCTGTGAGCCTGAGCCCCAAGTGGGCAGCTCAGAGCCTGCTTAAAATTCTCTCTCCCTCTCTCTCTCTGCCCTCCCCCCAAAATTAAAAAAGAAAAATATCAAACTAGTTGTGAGGAGACAAGTGATTTTTTTTAATTGCAGGAATGAACCCAGAATACGGTTTTGTTTGTTTTTGGTTCAAACTGTGAAACGTGGAAAATACACAAACTGTACTATTCACAGGATAAACAGCCACTTGCATTTGTCCAAAATGTGTGATACACAACCATGGCAGGAGAGGAAAGGAATCATTCAAGGATACACAATACAAGTAGGGCTTACAGAGTTGCACAGTGACCAGCTCGCACAACTATACACTGCCAAATGGACGTACAGTCCCACACAATTCAGTTTCACTGGGGATAAGGGTGATATAAAAAAGATCATTATTGCAATCCCTAATTGTAACTCAGTTTCCTACTTCACGCTTATTTGTAGCATCCATTTCTGTTTGTTTCCTCAGCATCCACACTCCCTTCTGCCAACAGTGATGGTCATATTCATCTTGAGGATAATTTATCCCTTTCTCCCAATAGGGGTCTCAGCTGGGAGAGTAAGAGTTCGTTGCATTAAAATGAAATGAATACGAGATCAAAATGAATTCCACAAGGTAGTACTTCTCTCCTATTTGGGAATCTTGTTGATGGGAAACAAAACGGTGTCACAAATTGAAATAGAAGATTGTAACTACCAC
Source organism: Cryptoprocta ferox (assembly GCA_028646485.1). Lineage (NCBI taxonomy): Eukaryota > Metazoa > Chordata > Mammalia > Carnivora > Eupleridae > Cryptoprocta > Cryptoprocta ferox. The sequence continues at coordinate 7,595,604 of CM053576.1, forward strand.
ATTGCAGAGCCAGAAATTAATCCAAAATCTCCCTACTCCAATATATTCCAAGTGGAAACGCACTGTAGCTTGAAACATGAACGACTCACGCCATTCCCTCTGTATTCCATTCAATTATTATTATTATTATTATTATTATTATGAGGCTCTTCAGGACAGAAAATTATATGCAGAAATCCAGAGGCTTCTGCACTTTTCCAGAGTAGGCGGTGGGTTCCCATGGCTCACCCAAAAAGGTTGTACTTTCGCCAGCTACTACAAAGTACCAAGGCAGAGGCTGAAATGGCACTTGTCCAATGTCTTTACCAAAAATAGCTTGAGCTTTGGCCCCATTGCCTGCTGCTCTCAGTGGGAGAGTCACAGAAACAGGAAGCCCTTCCTCTGGCAAGGTGAGACGGTGCTAATAAAAATGAGTCGGCGATCACTAAGGAGAGAGGTTGTACGGTCCAGCCAGGTCCCCCTCTGCCAGTCCTTCCCCACCTAAAGGAAGACGACACAGCAATCAGGTGGAAGGAAACCTGGGAACAGGTCCACTTCCATTAGTCATTGCTTCCTCGCTTCCTTCATGCGTTCAACAAATATTGACTGAGCACCTGCTATGGGCAGAGATTGTTTCTCACACACACACACACACACACACACACACACACCATAAAGACAAACAAAATCCTTGTCCCCATGAACTTATACCCCAGTAGGAGACAGAGAGAAAAATTAAGCAGATAAACAGCTTAAATAGCTATGGTTGATAGCAAAAAGAACATGAGTGGTGTGCTACATGGGGAGTAATAAGCAGCCTTACTTTTGGTAAGAAAGAGTCAGGGAAGACTTCTCAGAGGAGGTGACATCTAAGCTAAGACAGGAAAGATGGGCAGAAGCTATGGGAAACACCAGGGAAGCACATCCCAGCTAGAGCAAAAGGCACTGAGAAAGCCGAATGCACCAAAGTTATAAACTATCATTCAGTCTGATGAAAAAAAAGTAGATTAGAAGGGACTGAACTGGAAACGGTGAGACCATATAAAAAGTCTACTTCTAAAGACCTGGCACCCAAAAATCTTTAAGAAAAGAGAAATGAAGCTTCCACTGAGAACGTAAATTTATATCAATTGATACAACTGTTTTGGAGCATAAGTGATATCTATCAAAAAATTTCAAACTTTTGTCATTGCTTATCCAGTTCTGGAAATGTATCCAAAGGCACAACGATTTAGTTACAAGAATACTCACAGCAGCATTATTTATGACAATATGTATATTTATCTTAACTTTATATATACATATATATAACATGTATACGTCTAAATATATATTTTACATGGAAGTGGGTACATACATGTCACCGAAATTCTAAAGGAACTGGTATCAACTGGGTACAATCATTCCTCATTAAACTTCGCTTATTGAAAAATTATTTTTCTAAACCTGAATGAGCTCTCCAGAAGGTTTCTGGCTTTTTGGGCTACTACTAGGTAATAAAGAGTCCATTTCAGCCTAATAGCCATATCACACGGAATATCATTCAAATTAGGTTTTGTCCCTTAACCCGGTGGGGACTAGGAGGGTGGGGTTGGGAACGGCTCCTTCACTGATTTTTCTGCTCTGCCTCCTCTCCTCCATAACTACGGGCTTCTGGCTTCCAGGGGATTGGAATTCAGGGAAAGAAGGAAAGGCTAGAACACAGCAAAGTTTTTTAAAGTACTTTTTTAAAGTTTATTTTTTTATTTTGAGAGAGAGAAAGAGAGAGAGAGAGGCGCAGGGGGAGGGGTGGGTGGGTGGAGAGAGAGAGGGAGAGAAAGAATCCCAATCCCACGCAGTCTCCACACTGTGAGTACCCCACTGGGGGCTCGAACTCATGAACCGAGAGATCACGACCTGAGCCAAAATCAAGAGCCAGAGGCTTAACCAACCGAACCACTCAGGCACCCCACGGGAAAGTTTTGCTTGCTCCAAGCTTGGCCTTGGAGTGGATGCCCTCTGGGCAACAGGTATATAATATTCACTCTTTCTTTTGCAGAGGTTTTGTGAGTTCTTTAGAGATGCTAAGCGCTCTATCTTCTCAGTCTGGCTGCTCCTTACTCCCACAAACACCCCAGGCGCTCATGCTCCAGGGGTTTTGCCCTTCCAGGTGGTCCTGGTGGTGGATCTATTTTCTAAGATAAGCCCAACCTGGCCAGAGGAAAAATTCACTCTGTGTTGGCCCTGCCAATGAAGGGTGAGCCCACTGTCAGGGGAGCCACTGCTCTTAGCTCTGTCATAAGTCAAGGCAACTAGTGGACCCCAGGTCTTCATCTTTAGAATATATAGATTTTTAATTTTCTTTCGTGTTTATTTATTTTTGAGAGAGACAGAGACAGGGCATGAGCGGGAGAGGGGCAGAGAGAGAGGGAGACACAGAATCTGAAGCAGGCTCCAGGCTCTGAGCTGTCAGCACAGCTGACATGAGTTGACCTGAGCCAAAGTCCGATGCTCAAACCAACGGAGCCACCCAGGCGCCCCTCAACTTAAAATATTAAGGAATGGGAACTTCCCCGTGTCCTCGGTACTTGAGAGGACTCACTTCTAGCCTTATAAGTGATTCTCTTGAAAATCACTCCCTTGCTATAAAGGAAGAGGAAAGCCCTCCCTTGTCTCAAGGGGAGGAGAAAACCAACTCTGCCAAAGGACCGTCCTCGTCAATCTCTTGAATCACAATGTCTTATTTAGGCTGGCGGCACGTGACCAACTATTGCAGACAAAATGGTTTTGAACTACTCTTTTCGAAACTTCTGCACAGATAGTCCAGCACCTTGCTTTAGAATGGTTTTCTAAAATTTCCCCCACTGGGCTTTTGAGGCTTCTGGCTGAAATTGAGTCAATAGGAAGAGTCACATTTACCATTCTGTTACAAACCCACATCAAAACCGTTGAAACAGATATAAAAGACGTCCCCTCTTATTTGTTCATCCAACAAATATTCTCTGAGCCAGGCTGGCGAGGCACTGAGGAGCCAATGAAGCAGATAGAAAAAGCCCAGGCTGAGCTTGTAGAGGTGACAATCCACCAGGAATGCAAGACTAAAAAAATACTCGGGGCGCCTAAGTGGCTCAGTTGGTTGAGCATTCGACTTCGGCTCAGGTCACGATCTCATGGTTCACGAGTTTGAGCCCTGCTTCGGGCTTTGTGCTGACAGCTTGGAGCCTAGAGCTGCTTCGGATTCTGTGTCTCCCTCACCCTCTGCCCCTCCCCTGCTCATGCTCTGTCTCTCCCTCTCAAAAATAAATAAACATTAAAAAAATTTTAAATACTCAAATATGTATAAAATTATGCACAGAAGAAAGTTACATGGTGCTGTTTGAGGTCCTGACCCCTTTGGAAGATGGGGGATGGAGAAATCGGGGAGCTGGAATAGAGAAGGAGTAGGCACTCGCACCTGAGGGAGGGTAGAGAGGGTGGTGGGGAGGACAGCATGTGCACGGGTCCCAGTCAGAAGAGCATATGGCACATTTAGAACAGAAGGTGTTTCGAGCAACTGGAATTTGGAGAGTGAGAAGAGAGTATTGGGCGATGAGCCATGGAGGATACGAGGGTTTCTCAGTATGTTATATGATCTATGAGGTATGGTCTGGTTTTTTAAAAACTTAGTTGTTGTTGTTGCTGTTTTTAACAAGATTGAATATATCTACACTAAAATAGTAGTGGTGGTTATTATCTGTTGTCAGGAGTATTGGACATGTTAACTTTTTCCTGTGTGCTTTTAAAACAATAAGTAAATTCTAGGGGCACCTGGGTGGCTCAGTCAGTTAAGAGTCTGACTCTTGATTTTGACTCAGGTCATGATTCTCATGGTTTGTGAGTTCAAGATCCTCCTCGGCTCTGTACTGACAGTGCAGAGCCTGCCTGGGATTCTCTCTCTATCCTTCTCTCTCTGCTCCTCCCCCCACTCGTTCTCTCTCTCTCTCTGTCAAAAATAAATAAACTTAAAAAATTCTAAATGCAATTTTTAAAAGTAGGATGACTCTTTCTGCATGGGTGGACCTCATGTCTTGAGTTTTATAACCAAGGACACAAAAGCAAACATAAGCCTCTAGTGAATTTGATTGGAATACAAACACACACATACACACACACACACACACACACACACACACAAAACAAAAGAAGAGTCTTGTGATCACTAAATTCTCCCAGATATTCGAGTTTCTTTTCTGATGAGAAGAGTGCTCCTCTCTGTAGGTCAATGCAGAGCCAACCCAGGAAGATCTAGGCCAACACATGAGAAAAAGACCAAGAGAAGTTAAGTAGATGATGAAGACACTTGGCATTTATAGGGCCCCTTTTCAAAATGAAGTATGTATCTTCCAGTGGTTGGTGCAAGAAGATTAGAAGGTCAATATTCCAGACGTGTCCTCAAGGCTGTTCCCCTAGTTCACTGAGTGACTTTGGGCAAGCCATTAATTTCTCCGGCCCCATAACCTGATCTGGGAAACAGAGATAAATGGCGCCAGCCTCACTGGTACAGTCTGTGGAAGTCTCTGGATAGAATGTGTGAAGAGGGCAGCGTCTTATGTTGAAAGTGCTTTGCCAATGCTAATTAATCCTCCCAGCACCCCCACGCCCTGTCATATTATCCACATTTCACAGCTGAGGGACCTGAAGCAGAAAGCCTGAGTGACTTGTCCAAAGACACAGAAGAAGTCTGTGTCAGAACAGGGATTAGCGGGCGACAGCAGTGGCATCCGAAGAGGCGAGATTTTCATTTCACTCATGAAGTCCAATTAAATTGCATCTGGAATGTTTTTATTTTGAAGACATCATTTCTGTGTCAGTGAATTATAAGGCAAAGAAAAAAAACAGCTACATATATATATGTATGTATATGGCAGACAGACCCATTTGCAATTTTAGGGACTCCTTTCTTTGGCTGGTGACTGTAATTAGCTGCACGCAGCAATTCTACCTTTATCGCGTTGGCCAGAGCTTAGTCACATGCCCTGGGCTTCACAAAGAGATGGGGAAGTGGGGAAATGGAGGTTTTATTCAAGGCAGCCATGAGCCAGGCTAAGTGTGGGAGTCCGTGGCAAAGGCAGAGGGTGGCTTGCTTGAGGACTGGATCAGAGAAAACCTGAGGGGACGCAGTGACCTGTAAGGAAGCTCCTGGGTACCGCTAGGAATCGGAACATCCTAGTATCTTCACACAGCCCCAAGCAAATTCACGGTCTTCCTAACACTACCCCCCACTAGTATTTCCTACTTTGTCAGTTAGCATGTTTTTCGCTGAAAATAGCAGAAAGCTCCGCCATCGGAAACTCAGATCAAAGGCATTTATCGCTGTAGTTCACGAAATCTAAGATGCCATTAATTCCAAAGTGCACTATCCCTTTATGCAGTAGGAAGGAAGACAAATGACTTCTGACTTTAACTTTTCATGTGGATGGCCAACCACAACATGTATAATAGCTTTATTGAGGTTTAATTGCCATACAGCAAACTGCGGATACGTAAAATGTGATATTTCGTAAGTTCTGACATGCATGTCCACCCGTGAAGTCATCCTCACAGTCAAGTTAATGGACATATCCTTCATCCCCCAAACTCCTCCCACGTCCCTGCTGCCTCGTGCCACCATGCTGTGGGCTATGGTAGTCATCGTTTTGCAATAGATGAATGTATCACATCAACACTTGTATACTTTAAACTTACACAGCATAATGTGTTGATGATATCTCAATAAATCTTGGGGAAAAAATATCATATTTTTCTGTACCTATTTTACTTCAACTTCATGGAGACCTGCACAGCTGATCCATGTAGACCTAGTTCATGAAACTGCTGAATCACACTCCATCATTTGGCAATAACACATTTTATTTCTCCCTTCTCCACTGATGGACATCTAAATTATTTCCATTTTATCCCATTACAAGCGATAGGCATTAAATTGTTATGTCTAAAATATGAAATAAGATCATCACCATAATAATATCTTTTTAAAAAAAAAATCTAAAATCGCTGACAGTCATTGATGCTCAATATCAAAATTCTTGAAAACGATAGCTGCTTGTGGGCTCTTTTTATGAAATCAAATACTCAATAGACCTTCTAAGGAGCAGGTGCAATAAAAGAGTCTGTTTTGCAGAAACTCTGCAGGGAGAATGAAAACTAAACTAATATATTTTAAATATTTCTTTGATTTCCCCTGTAAGCCTCAAACTGTAACTCTTACATCAGTCTATTTAAATAACTGCAAACATATAACCATGAATGATAGACGCAGGAACACGCAAGGACTCTGCATTTAGTATTTGAGCTCAAAGAAGAAGGTACATCTGTCCTTCCTTATGAAGTGACTTCAGCAAGGTCGTGTTCCATTTGCACATAGAATAAAAGCCCCATTTCTCCTTGTCCTACAAGGTCACACGTGCCCCTGGGTCCTCCTCCACCTCGTTGATATCAGCTACTTCTTGCCCCTGCACACCTCCCTCCCATCCGCAAAGAACTTCCTTCTGTTCCCGAGATACACCAGACTCACTCCCGTCTCAGCGTCTTCGCATTTGCTTGTTCCTCTCTTTGCAAACTCTCGCCTCAGATTTTCACATGACTGACTCCTTCTTGTTAGTATGTCTTAGCTGGTGTCACCTCCTCTGAGAAGCCCTTCGTGACCTCTGAATCCCAATGAGCATGCTCCTTCTAACCAAGTCACTTGCCTTCATAAAATTTTTTTATTTTTGCAAAACACTAATGACGAGTTGAAATTCTCTTGTCTAATGATCGGTTAGCATGCCTCCTGTCTGGTCCCCCACCCTCTATGAAACTGAGCGTGAGTAGGAACCTTTCTGACTTGTCCACTATGAGCCTCAGTGCCTAGGACAATGCCTGGCATTGATGAATGAATGAATGAATGAATGAATGAAGTGAATGAAATTAAAGCAACAAACAGTACCTGCTGGCTATTATTTGATATTACCTGTGCCCTGAGATGTGGAACAAATGGCGGAAACCTAGAATAATGTCTGCACTGCCATCACTGTATCTTCTCCTCGGGTGTGAGCCATTTGTGGGCAAATACATCTCACAGCATTGCGTTCCATGAAGACAGTTAAACATCAGTGGATAGTACTCAAGATATACCTGTTTGCAGAGGTGTTGTACACTAGTTAAAGAAAGAAGTCCAAACAAGCAAAAACAACCAACAACTATGGACTTTGGAGTCCAACAGATTTGGTTTCCAATTTCCACCCCACTACTTACACTGTCTCTGAACCAGTATTTCCCCACCAGGGCAATTTTGTCACCCAGGAGATATTTGTCCGGAGACATTTGGGTTGTCATAACTGTGGGGGCAGGGGAGCTATTTGCATCCAGTGGGTGGAGGCCGGGGATGCTAACGAAACATCCTCCCCACAAAGAAAGACCCAGCCACAAATGCCACCACGGTTGGGAAACCCTGCTCTCAACAAACTGCTTGATTTCTCTCGTATTTTATGTTCTCATCTGCAAATTGGGAACAAATAATATCAACCGTGTAGGATTACTGTGGCGATGAGTAAATATGTGTTTAAGGCTCATGCCTGGAGCATGATAAGTCAACAAGTAAACATTATGTTTATTATGAGCATCACACGCCATACTGTTTATCATTTCTCTTCATTAGTTGCTAAGGCAAGGGGCTCCTTCTCTGGCTGGAGTTTTCCTTCTTCTCTTTGAATCTTCAGTTCCTAAAAGAGGGCCTGGCACTTAGCAGATGCTTAATGTGGTCTCAATTAATTAAACTAAATCTTAATTGTCTAAAACATCTGATGCTTTGCTCATCTTATACTTTGTCCCTCTTTCTCGAAATTAGTTTGATCACTCTAGTCTGTACTGTCCCCTATATAATCAATTTTTTTTATTATTTTCTCATGAATCATCTTATTGGCCTCATAAGTCAAGGATTAAATCACAGGACATGGAAATCAATGATCCGGACCCTGACCTGTCTTTGTCTGGCTTGTAGACAGAGCGGATGCAGCACACTGGCCTTCTTGCCACTTCTTGGCAAGCCAAGCAGGTTTCTGCCTCAGGGCCTTTGCACTCGCTAGAATACTCTTCTCTCTGGATATCAATGCGAGATCTTACTGTTCCTTTCTCTGGTTACCATGGGCTTGCGTGTTGTTGTATTTTCGTTAGTGTAGTCTAGATAATATATCCTAGATAACAACTTCTTGTAAGTGTTACAACAACCTTCTGGCCTGGGGTTGTCTTTTCTTTTTTCTTTAGGATGTCTTTTCATCATAAACAGAATGGAATCAAACTTAATCGATCAGTTCTTTAAGCTGGTCACGGGAGTGTCTTTTTAAAGAAATCTCTCAGGATCCTAATGTCATAAAATATTTTCCAATATGTTTTTCCACAAGCTTTCAAGTTTCGCTTTCACAGTTAAGTGTTTAATTCATGGTGAATGACTGTGCCGTGGCAGACTGGAATCCAGTTCATCTATTTCCACGTGACACCTCTTTGCACATCAGTCCACAGCGTCACACCTGTTACAAATCCAGTTTCCCGATGTGGGTCAGCTTCTGGACCTTCAACTATATGCCTGTCCCAAAGCCCGTGCCCTTGTGAGGATAGCTTCATATCAGTTTTCCTCCCTCATCTGCGGCTGCCCCTTCTGGTTTGTCTGCTTGTTTTTTGTTTGTTTTGTTTTGTTTTGTTTTCAGGCTCCTTTTGCTATGCCTTAAATGCTGCTGTTCTCAGGGGTTCAGTGCACTTCTCTCTCATTTCCTCATTCTAGACACAATCCCACTGCCACATACTTCCCAAGTTCACGCCTGAACTATGACCTCTTCCCAAGTCCTGTAACTGTGTGTACAAGAACAATAGTCTACACATGCTGAGCACATACTGGGCACCAAACACACTCCAGGAGCTTACGGTGCATCAGCTCACCAAATCCACCAGCAACCCAGTGCGGCAGGGACGACTGTCATGATCCATGTCACCCGTGAGAGAGCTGTGGTACAGAACTGAAGAGACTTGCCCAAAGTCTCAGCGCCAGCGAGGGGGGAGGCCCACCGGGAGCACCATGGACAGAGCAGAGCACACCCCTCCATCTGCAGGTTCCACCATTTACTGGGGACTCTAGCTGGGTCTCCCCAGCGCACGTCACACTTAGTGTCCCAATCTGAGCTACTGTTAGAGGGAGTTCTTCAGGGGCCTGACAGGGACTGAGCATGTGTACCTGCACACACACACAGACACTGCTGCGTATGCACACTCGTAGGAAAAAATTATTCAGATGTCTGCCTCTTATTTAATTTTGTTAATATTCAATTTATGAAAGTCACAAATTAAAAAACCTACCTGCTAAAAAAACACACACAGGAGAAACTGGGTGAAGGGTACTGGGACCTCTCTCTTCCATCTTTGCCTTCCTGTAAATCTTTATTTCAAAATAAAAGTTAAAAAAAAAAACCTGGTTGTCCCTTTTAACGTTAACTGTAAAAAATTAGTATTGTGTTTATCGGTCTTGCAGACTTGACCTTCACTTTTAAAGAGTCTTTGAATGATGTTTGGTTCATTTTCACACTTAAATACTTTTAAACGTTTTAAACTATATTTATGAACTTAACCTATTTGATTTCCTTCTGACGTACTTAGCTGTGTACCATAACATGTAGGATCTTCCCCGATACAAATACTTTCTATGAGTTTTAAACGGGTAAAAACTGTGAGCCTTGAAATCTTCTGAACTCTCTCAATGCATAGTAAAATTTAGTTAGAAGCCTGAATCAGTTCTTCATATACTCTTTTACTTTTTTCCTGTGGGGTTATAAAGCTTTCAACGTGAATAGACCAAATTCTTTTAAATTCTATATTTAAAAATATTAAATATGCAACAAAATGTTAATAATGTGGTTTTGATTCTGCTGCACCCGTCTCCTCTCCACTGTCAGGCTCCCTGGCTTCCAGAAGGCATGAAATGTTAGGAAGGTGAGTATCAGTCCAATGAACGCAGGCTAGGATCCCGATACCGCTGCCATTCCAGCTAAGACAAAAACAGCTATCCTCACGTCGCCATCAATCTGAGGGATTGCCTCTCCTGCTTGCTGGCGGTTCCTAACGCCTGGGGCACTGATTCTTCTCAGCAATACTTTTGGTCCTCATAAACTTCACCTTAGAGTTGCTATGTCGTGGACCACAGAAAATAGGAAAAGATGGTCTGCCAAGTCACCATAGGGTGCCGCAACCCTAGATTCCAGTCACATTCAAGATCCTCATTCTCTCTACTCCCGGAATGGACCCCCACTCTGCTTTGCACTGGTGATCGACATCTGCATTTCCCTGGCCCTTGCTATCTGTCAGTATTTTCCAGAGAGTTCTAAATACCCGTGGATTTGTCAGGAATCCTGAATTCTTGTCCATGCGTTCTCTGCTCGGACCACACAACCCTTACTGATACTCAAAATGACATCCCGTTACGCTCTGCTTTCTCACATTTGACTCGGGAGACCATTCTCCTGACCCCTTGGTAGTCCTTTATCTTTCCCTCCAAAGCCCTACAGCCCTTCCCCACACCACACCGCGACTCACTCTCTCAATATCTGACCTCTCCTAGTATGCTAACCACAAACCACACACTCTTCCTTCATCCTGCTTCCTCCTACATTCTCCCTTTGACAGTTCCTGATTTATGTATTTTGATACCCCTTTATTTTTGTGCATAAAGATACATGACTGCTTTTTTCCCACTGAGTTGTGTAAACCAAAATGAAATGAGCTCCCTTTACATCAATCAATCGTGCCTTAAATCTAATTTCTTAGTTTAATATGGTACACCCTCTTAATGTTTTTGTGATGGTCTAAAGCATCACTGCCCATCCTTTATTTTTATCTATAGGAATCATTTTAAAGGAGTCTTTTAAAGTTAGTCTTCAGTTAGTATATGATTGAATGCATCTTTTCATTGGATAGTTTAATTCACTTTCATTTTTAACATTTTTTGGTCTGTTTCATCTTCCTCCTCCCCTCTTCATTTTTGCTTTCTGATTTTACACTCCTTTTACATTTCACCTGTCCCCCCTTTTTATATACAGGCTGTATTTTCTTTTTAATTTTTAATAATACCGATGTAAAAAAAATGTTGTTGACAAAAGATGCCATCCACATCAACACAATTTACCATCTACAGTAATATGACTTTATGATGCCAGGAAATTCTTGCCCAGAAAAATGAAGTTGTAAATAACTTTATTGTTTGTTTGAGGAACTTGCTGAAAATCCATTTATCTAAACAATAGACTATTCCCCTTTTTCCCTTCTGTACAAGGAACAATAGTCTCTTCTTCCTACTAAACAATTGTTTGCTCAAAGTGGATTCATCCATTCTTGCTTATATTTGAAAGACTCCTTCAGCAAGTTCACCTTTCCGCATCCATCATTCCTCAGCTATATCACAAACTTTGCCAATACCAATCAAGTCTCCGCACTGAAAGACCCACCTTAAATCAGACCACAAAAGCCTCGCAGACATCCACTCTTGGCTCTTCCCTCTAGGGATGCCAGTGAGACTCCAGCCTCCCTTCCTGCAATAAACAATAAATTTGGCTATGCTTGATCTGTAGGCCATTTTAATGGTCTCTTTGGGGAGTCAGCAGTCAACACTATCCTATTTTTATTCCCCCAGTAGTTAATGTCACAATTTTATGAATATATTTCAATCTATTTTTAAAAGTCTAACTTTTGTAGAAGATAAAATTAAGCAATTTTTATTTCCCCTAGACCCTACTCCCTTTCTAGCTTTTGTTAATATGATATATGATATAAGATTATAACGATGAGGCACCTCGGTGGCTCAGTCGATTAAGCGTCTGACTCTTGGTTTCGGCTCAGGTCACAACCTCAGAGTTTCATGAGTTCAAGCCCCACGTTGGGCTCTGTGCCGGCCGCCCAGAGTCGGCTTGGGATTCTTTCTCTTTCTCTCTCTCTCTGCCCCTCCCCTGTCTGTGTGCTATGTCTCTTTCAAAATAAATAAACTTAAAAAAAATTTTAAAGATTACAATGAAGATGATCAGGATTTTACAACATACTGGGTCTTTGAATAATCATTTTTGACCTTTGTATTAGGTTTTTTAAGCATATAAACATCTATGATGGAAAATCTAGACACTGTTTTATGTTATCTCCATCCTACTTCTTCTAGTATCTATTATATAATATCTGTATAATTTGAGATTTTTCAATGCATAGATCTACCATTTTTTTTCCTGCACCTTCTCATTCAAGAGTTATTTGTCAGGTGTACAAGAGAGTGATTCAACAATTCCATCCTGGTGTTGTATGTTAACTAACTGGAATTTAAATAAAAACTTAAAAAAAATAATAGCACAGGCAAGCAAAAAACAAAAAATGAGTTATTTTTAAAATCTGTGCTATTACTCTCCTTTAAATAAATTGCACCTGTTTTGATCAATAGTAGTTTTGTATGGTCTCATTTTCCTTCTCTGAAATTATTTGACATATTCTTATGAATAGCAGGAAATGTCTTTGATTTCATTTTTAGGGAAGGTACTTTACATCTGCTGCCAGTGAAGTGACCTCATGAGTTTAAATGCAAATCAGACAAAGGCCGTTGCGAGGTATACAAAATTCAGCAAGATATCATTATCAACATCTCCATCAGTGGTACGGATTTGAGAATATATATTTAAAAAAACGAGCTCATCCAACTGACAAGTCTTCATCCTTGGGTAGAAATCCTATTTCTATGTCTTTAAAATTCCATCAAATTCTTAAGTCTGAGTTAGCAAAGATCAATTTCATGTGCTTTAAAGTGGGAGGACAGGGGCGCCTGGGTGGCTCAGTCGGTTGAGCATCCAACTTCAGCTCAGGTCATGATCTCACAGTTCATGGGTTCGAGCCCCGCCTTGGGCTCTGGGCTGACAGCTCAGAGGCTGGAGCCTACTTCTGATTCTGTGTGTCCCCCTGTCTCTGCCCCTCCCCTGCTCATGATCTGTCTCTATCTGTCTCTCAAAAATAAATAAATGTTAAAAAATAAAATAAAATAAAATGGGAGGACAAAGGAAAAGCAAAATTAAATCAAGAGACCAACTTGGGTGAGAATCACAGAGCCTGTGAATAGACGTGAGTCAGTAAATGTGTGTAATTTGAAATCAGGACAATAGGCTACTTGGCCACATCCTGGAGTTAAGAAAACATAAGGAAGAAACTAAAACAGAGCTCGGTGAGCCCCAGCAGGGTAGCCCCGGGCAGTCCACACAGTCTCAGGATGAAATCAGTCCAGTTCATGAGAATGACAAGTATTCCTTAAATGTGAATATATTTCTTAAACTTTATTTTTTTAAGTTTATTTATTTTTGAAGAGAGAGAGACAGCATGCACGCACACACAAGCTGGGAAGGGGCAGAGAGCAGGAGAGACAGAATCCCAAGCAGGTTCCCCACCAGCAGCACAGAGCCCCACAGAGCCTGATGCAGGGCTCGAACTCACGAACTCCAAGGTCAAGACCTGAGCCCAGATCAGGGGTTGGTCGCTCAACTGACTGTGCCACCCAGGTGCCCCAGATTTCTTAAATTTCAAAATTAAGTACAAAAAAAAATTGAAAGTAAAAAAGCCAAAAAAAAATTGAAAGTAAAAAAATTGAAAGTAAAAAGATTTCTTAAATTTTAAAATTAAGTACAAAAAAAAATTGAAAGTAGTATTCTGCAAATAATGAATTTGTACACATTTTATATGTATGCATTTGAAACACATGAAGAAAATTAAAACTTCAAATTTTTGTAAGTTTAAACATTCATAAATTAAAAAGACTTAGTAACTATCCAGAAAGATTGTTTTTATTTATCCAGTCTCTTGAGGGGTACTTAAAGAAAGCAAATATATTAAATTTATAAAAGCTGTTTAAAATATTTGAGGTTTTTAAGCTTGTAAAAAAAAACCAAATATTTGTCAAAGATCCTGTAAGTGATTACTAATATCTACTAGATTTAAAAATAGAAAAATATATTTGTGTGCTAAACTTAAAGCCTAGGAAAGAGATAGTTTTTCTTTTATAATGATAACTTCAATAAATTGAATACTATTTTGTTTTTAAAAACCTTTTGAATAGTATTTTTTATATGTAGAAGCATCCTTCAGGGCACCAAAAAAACTCACATAAATCTATCCTTCCTTTCATACTGCTTCCTTAAGCTTTTATTTAATCATTAAATCATTTAATCATTATTAAGTGCCTATTATTATAATCTAGGTAATGGTCAAGACACTGGGATACAGTGAGAAATGAGGAAGGGTTACTGGTGATATGTTTACACAGACACGTATTTTTGTGTTTTCCCGTATTTTGTGCGAGTGAGGTGTTTAAACACAATTAAGTTAGAATGCTTCCTTCCCCACCAACTCCCTACTTGTTACACATCCCTTGCATGGGGTATTAGAGGGAGTGGATCTGGCTAAGGGAGAGATGAATTTAGGATACATTGATTTTGGTGTTAGTGGGATAGATGTTTGCGATTCAGTCGTTGGTGTGTTCAGTTAATATTTTGCTCACTGTTCTGGTATAGGAATTGCTTCCTAAGAGATTCTCAGTGTCTCCTGGGTTAGCTCTTCCTCATAATACAAAGTTACAAGGACAGAAGTAGTGTCAAGTAGAAGCATGCTCCTGACCTCACGTGGGCCATGGGGTGGGGGTGGGGGGGAACAAGGCATGGAATGTTCAGAGTCAGATGACAGTGTATGAAAAATTCTGATACCAAAGGTCTCTATCATTGAGGATCCACTTGATACTCTAGTACAATAACAATAAATGTACCATACACTTTAATTCCTTTTGATGGGAATTCTGAGACATAGCATTCCAGAATTCCTGAATTCATAGTGTATAAGACACAAAAATTGAGTAGTGGTATATTAAATCACCTCTCAGCTCATCTGACACATCTTGTCCTGATGAACTTTTATGGATGTAGACAAAACAGCGCACAAAACTCCTCTCAAAACAGAAATAAGCAACCACAGTAGAGAAAACACCCCAATCATCTTTCCATTTTCCCTCTAGAAATAAAATCATGATATCATTGTTACATGATAGAATCATCAAAAGCAATGTCCACAAAAATTATAGAGAAAAAGGTATGACAAAGGTGTGAATCAGTTAACAAGAAAATAAATCCTGTGCTATTTTGCTGTACTTTGTGACATATAATATGTGACATATGACTTTTTTTTAATCAGCTTTCAAATCATTTGTGATTTATGATTTTTAATGATTTATTATTTATGTCATTTATTTTCTCATTCTAAGTAAATATTTGCTCTGTATCTTACTCTCAATTCATAATTTTATATACATTTTCTTTTTAAAGAGGGCTCTAGTGATTGTAAAAGCTTCAAGCCTCAAAAACCAGGGTTTCACATGAATAGTGGATGCCTGGGTAAATGGAGTTTGCAGTGCAGTGGGAAAGTGTCTCTCCATTGACCTTAAACAGGAATAGTGATTGTTTGGACCTAGATCCTTGTTTTTTTAAATCTTTCTTTTTCCTCCTAAATGTACAAACATCATTTCATTGGATCCCAGGTTTTAGTATTGAAGAAGACTGGCAACATGGGAAACAGAACACCACAGGGCAGTGAGAGATAGATTCATACATCACAGTATATAAATAAATAAATAAATAAATAAATAAATAAATAAATAAATAACTGTGCTTCGGGGCGCCTGAGTGACTCCGTCAGTTAAGTGTCTGACTCGATTTTGGCTCAGGTCATGATCTCTCGGTTCATGGGTTTGAGCCCTGCATCAGGCTCTGCACTGACAGCTCAGAGCCTGGAACCTGCTTCACATTCTGTGTCTCCCTCTTTCTCTGCCCTTCCCCCACTTGTACACTTGCTCTCTTTCTCTCTCTCAAAATGATTAAACTTTAAAAAATGTGCTTCAGTGAAAGTCTACACAGGTCTACAGCACACTCTCTCAGTTATCCAACTTCGTTACAACTTAGTAAGTTGCAGATAACCGAGAGACATGCCAAGTGTGTCTTAGTTTCAAAGTGTCTTCACTCCTTCCCTCTGGGGGAAAAAAAAAACAGTTTTTGTCTTTCATTACTGCTCATCTCAACGTCCCTTTACTCCAGATAAATTTCTGCTGTTTGGACTTGCCCTTTGAACCTGTCATAACATCAGCCTGGGTCTTTCATACGTGTAAAATAAAATCTCGAACATTTTATGAATAAAATGTTCATTTTGGTATCTGTAGGTAAGTCACAATTTTACCTTTTCCTGAAAATTACCTTTCAGTAACGGTCAGTGCTATCTGATTCTCTCTTTCCCAGAAGTGAAGGTTTGAGCTGGCCTGACTTTTGTTTCCTTACAGATAACTTGATTTTTCCCTGGAGATACTCAAGGTTTTACGGGGGTTTTTTCCCCTTGAAGATATAAATGCCATTATAGATGAATATTATCAATTCACTGTGACGTGATGAATTAAAAAATAGTCAACAACCTCTAAGTTAAGACAAGGCAAAATAAAAAAATCATCCTGATGTTCCTAAGTGTGAACTCTCCGGTTTAGTGGAATTTGTGGGTGTTGCTAAATATTGTTGAAACTGCAACAAACTACTGATTTTTTCATGTTAAAAGCATTAAACCATCTTAGAAGTAGACAAAGCCTGGAGGACACTGCACGAGCCTCCCTTCCTGTGCATGTGTTTTAGTGTATGTCCATCGGATTTGTTCTGATCCGGCCTCATGGTATTATTATTATTATTTCAAGGATAAATTTTAAACATCTGATATGTACTATGATGTTATTTTGATCCGTGATTCCTTTTCCAGACAGATTATTTGACATTGTCATAATATTCTCAAAAAGCTTGTGTGACCTGTAATGATGCAGCTTCATGGAAGTCTTGGGCTTAAAGCATCAGAGTCAGCATGCTTAGGCTGTAAGCTTAAATAAAGAGAAATGTTTATTTTTAGAAAATAAGAGCTCTGTTTAAAGCCATTTTTCCTCATCTGCATTTTCTTTCTCAAGACACTTTCGTTTTCATTTTTCACTTAGAACGCCCCTCCATAAAAAAAGGAGCCATTTATTTTATTTCTGTGAATCACATGATGAGTTGAAATACATCAAGACTAAGAAATTTGGCAGCGAGGAATGCTAGGAGTTCTGAGCCATCTTGATGTTATCCTAGACTCTAGACCCTCTGCTTGTTACCAGAGTCCCAGGTTTTTAAACATACAGATAAATCACAACGCTATCTAGAAAAAATGTCCTCAAGATAAAGTCCACGGTATGATGTTAAGTGAAAAAAGAGAGAGACAGACAAAAGTATGTATAGCTTGGCATTATAAGAAACCAAAATTATAATAAATATATTATGTTGAGTTTATTTGATAAGAAAAAAAGAGTGGAGGGTAGCCATAAAACACAAAAGCTATCTCCAGACTTAGAGATCAAAGGCGGTTTGAATTTTCAGATTATACTTTCCTACACTTTAGGTGTTATATAAACAAGCTGAGATTAATTGACATGAAGAAAAAATAGTATTTAAGAAAATAAAAGAAGATGATTACTCTGTGATGACCGAGCTCAAATATTTATGATCTAGTCCCCCAAAACATCTTACACTCCAGCCACATAGAGGACCTAATTGACCTTTACACAATCACATTCTCTGCTTTTGTTGTTTCTGCTTTAAGAAAACCTTCCTTGATTTTTTTCAGTGGCGTCGGGTGTATCCACAGCATTTTGGAAATACCTCTTCAATGGAACTTATCATATTATCCTATTTCTTTACATGCTTTCTCCACTCACCTGTGGGCTGCTGAGGGAAGGACCACATCTTATATATCTATGTACCTCCCATGTCTCTGCCTGACACCCAGGAGGGCTCTCTATTTGTGGAACAAATGAGAGAATGATCAACAAAACACAAAACAAGATTATGGGAGCTTTTTTTTCTTTTTCTGTTTCATGCAAACTTACTTCTTGAGAGGCCTGAGCATACTTTCTGCCTCTCCATAAACTTACTGTCTGAACTGACATTCTTTTCTGCAAGTTCAGTGAAAAAGCCAAATATGGAAGGTCCAGGCTGATGAAAACGTCCTTTCTTCCAGAACAAACAGAAGAAACAATCTTTTGGATCCCTGGGGAGAAACTGGTTTTCTCTTAAGAAGTGTCCAGTCTATACATAAAGGAAGGAAGCGATGGTGCTGAATCACATCTAGGTCAGAAATTATCATCCTTTTGTGTACCTCTCACTTATTTTGAAGTTACTTATTATTCTGGCAAAAATACACCTTGGGGAGCTCAGCTCCTGTACAAAGGGAAGTTGGTTAGGTGTGTAATAAAAGAATTCTAGACTTCATAAAGGCTGTCCTATAAATATGTCCTTGTCTTTTCGATTAATCTGTCAGTGATATGTTTAATAATTACTGAGTACTTTTTCCTCAAAGGACTCGAATCTCATTATCCACCCTTTCGCGCCCCACCCCCATGAAGAAAGCAATCTTGTCACAAAACCAAGGAAAACATGGAATCCTGGTGTTAGGGGATGAATTGTGTCCCCCGACAAAACATATATGGAAGTTCTAACCCCGGTGCCTCAGAATGTGACCTTATCTCGAAATAAAGTCATTGTAAATGTAATTAATGCAAATGAGTCAAAGTAGAGTGGGCTCTTAAATCCAATATGGCTGGTGATTTTACAAAAAGAGAAGAGACTTGGGGACAGAGACACACAGGGAGTAAAGCTATGTGTCGACAGGCAGAAACTGCAGTGATGTATCTATAAGCCAAGGGACGCTAGAGATTACTGGCAGACACCAGAAGCTCAAAGAGGCACGGAGCTTCTCCCCTAGAGTCTTCAGTAAGAATATGGACCTGCTGACACCTCATTTCAGACTTCTGGTCTCCAGAACGGTAAGACAATACATTTCTGTTGTTTTAAGCTACCCCGTTTGCAGTACTTCGTTAGGGCAGCCTTAGGAAACTAACACATATAGATACACTCAACCCATTTCCCAAAATCTGCACCTAAGTTAGTGGTGAAAACAGAATGAAGTCCATGTCTTCTGTCCTCTGAGTCTGTCTCTGGTCAAGCAGGAGACAGTTACAGCTCTCTGGTTATAAGTCGCCTAGTTCTGCTATAAATATTGCCAAGAAGTGTTGAGTCTTGTAAGTTGTAGAAGGTGGAACATGAATGTGCAGAGAGATAAACTTGTCTTTCCCTTAATTTTGCATTTAACCTTTTGTAAGGTTGGTCTGAGAGTCAAGAACGAACCCAGTAAGGTTAAAGTAGGCTGTAATTTTGCATTATCTTCCGGGTAGTCATTTATCTGTCCCGATGTACTGGGAAGTCAAGATTTCTGCTTATTAACCTTTCAGGAAAAGCAAGCCTGACTTTTCAGTCAGAAGCTAAAAGAACTAGGAACAATTACCTTAAATGGCACTGCATTTCGCAAGGAATTTGGCCTCCTGGCTGTTCTTTTTTAAGTGGCCATTTGTTATTACCAAATAGAGGGAACGGAGATGGGAACAAAAGGTGAGCTAAAATGAATACAATATATAGATTTGAAGTAGGGAGTTTGTTTTATGCACTAAGTGACCACCTTGTGATCCATATGAAAGCAAATACAAGACACAGAAGCAGAAGGGATCCACTGTTGAGAGCCTACAGTATAAATCCAGACTTCCAGGTTTAAAATCCTGGCTCCTCAGGGCACCTGGGTGGCTCAGTGGGTTAAGCGGCCGACTTCAGCTCAGGTCATGATCTCACAGTTTGTGAGTTCGAGCCCTGCATTGGGCTCTGTGCTGACAGCTCAGAGCCTGGAACCTGCTTCAGATTCTGCCTCTCTCTCTCTGACCCTCCCCCACTCACACTCTGTGTGTGTGTGTGTGTGTGTGTCTCTCTCTAAGATAAGTAATCATTAAAAAAAAGTCCTGGCTTCTCCATTCACCAGCCTTAAGATCCTGGGCAAGTCACATGTGCCCCTGTTTGTTCATACATCAAGTGGGGGTAAAAAGAGTCTCTCTCTCATAGGACTGGTGTAAGCATAAAAAGTTCTTAGTATCCCGGGGTGCCTCAGTGGCTCAGTAGGTTAAGCGTCTGACTCTTGGTTTCAGCTCAGGTTATGATCTCATGGCTCTGTGAATTTGAGCCCCACATTGGGCTCTGCACTGATGGTGTGAAGCCTGCTTGGGATTCTCTCTCTCTCTCTCTCTCTCTCTCTCTCTCTCTCAAAATAAACTTTAAAAATAATAAAAAATAAAATCTAGGAAAAAGTTCTTAGCATCCAAATTCAAGAGAGAAAAATGTTGATTGTGTTTTGACCCTAGTCCATACTAGGAACAAGTAATCACCAGAAGTGGTTTTAATTCCATCCCCAACTGTCCATCATAACAACTCAGCCTCAAGTAACTAAGCAGACCTGGAGAGTTAAGGCAACCAATCCCTCCGCCCTGCTTCTGAAAGCCTACCAACCCTTGAACTCCCCAGGCACCCAGCCCCTTAACGCTCAGCTCTCTCTGCTTGTTCAGAGCCACACTAAACCAGAACAGCTCTCCCTTCCCAGTAAGCGAGAAATCCAGCTTCTTATTACAGATACTGAACGGCAGCTTCTTCCTTCAACACCTAAGGATCAAATCGCTGCATATATACATAGATCCCTTAGCCAGTGCCTGGTATGTAGTAAGCAGTCAATAAATGCTCGTTACAGTGATTAAAAAACTATGGTGGCCCTGACCTACTGGATGGACTACCAGAAAGGCCAGGCAGTAAGTAAGTATGGCGTAGTAAGACCTTGAATTACAAGTAACTTGCTCTTCGGATTGCTCGCGGATTGCGAGTGTTCCGCAAGGCGCACAAATTTTTTAATAAATTTTAACTTGATAAACGAGCGATGTCTTGCAATACAAGTAGTACGTGACGCCGAAGGCCACGGGATCATAAGTGAGCCAATGGTTCTTGAAATTAGCTTTGATATACAAGTGCTTTGGATTACAAACTTGTTTCCTGAACGAATTACGCTCCCAATCCAAGGTTTTACTGCATTTGAAATCTAGCATTCAGGAATCAGGACAGAGTTCAAACCCTAGCCGCCACTTAGCAGCTATTTAAATGCAGGCAACTTGCCTTTCCTCTGTAAGAGAGGTTGGCAAACTGCGGCTGGCTACATCCAGCCCATTGCTTGTTTTGTAAATAAAATTTTATTGGAACGCATCTACACCTATTTGTTTATATGACACCTGTGGCTGTTTCTGAGCCACAAAGGCAGAGCCAAACAAAAGACTGGATAGCCTACCAAGGCCATCAGTCTGCCTGCTCTATAAAGCTCAAGTACCACAGACCTAAATGATGTCAGTACCAGTCCCTTCTTCACAGGGCTATTATGAATGTCAGATATAAGAAAATACGGAGGGTGCACGGCAGGTAAGCCTGCATCAAGGGTTAGAAACCTGCCTGATGAATCAGTGGCAAAGGCCACAGCTTTTGTTTTTATTTTTTAAATTGAATTTGAATTATTTTAGGCAGGGGCCTGGCTCTTGAGTTGGGCTGCATCTCTCACCCTATTTTAAATGTTAGCTTTATTTCAGACACCATTTCCCGGCCAGGCTCCTGTAGCCATTTAAACTGGAACCCACCTTTCTAGATATCAGCCTTCACTCTACTACTCTTTTTCTTCTAAGAGATCAGCTGTAATCTCATGAGTCCTCTTCGGATTTAATTATACACCTACATATTTTCTTTAAAAGAGGATAATTCGCACACAGCAGAGGCATAATTCATGTGATTTTAATTAATTGACCGCTGGCACCTGTTGTGTTTGGCACAGTTGCAGGCACTGGTGGAGGGAGGGTTCCCTTAAGCAGAGTCGATAAGAAAAGCCTCCGTGAAGTGGAGGTATTGGAGCCAAGCCCATCGTGGAAAAGGTAGACCAAAGCATCCGGGGCTGTGGAGAGGCCTTGAAACTTGGTAAGTCTGGCTTCTTCAATGAGACCCTTCAATGGGTCTAGAGAGTCTAGGATAGTGACGCAAAATGAGGACAAAGGCCTGCCGGCGAGGTGGGGATCATGCCCACGCTAAGGAGATAAGCTTTTCTTCCAGCGCAGAAGAAACGGCTGAAGCTTTTCAATATTGAAGAATGTTTGTGATCTGATTGGCTTTCTTCATAGACCTCTCTGGGTGCCCTTTAGAGAATGGATGAGTGAGTGAGTGAATGAATGGATGGTGGTAGCCAGTCTTTTGTGCTCATTATTAAAAAGTCAACAGGGGAGGAGGCTTAACAACTCTGCTGAAACCAGGAGGCACAGGAAGCACGTCTGTGGTGAGTGCTGGTGTCCTTGGATGCCGCTCAGTGCCACCGTGTGCCAGGCCGGGGAGGGAAAGCGCCGACTGGGGGATGAGCCGATCTGGAATTGCAGCAGGTGGTACACCGGTCCTCCCCAAACGTTCTTGAGATAGTCTGTTGTGCAAATATTTAATTAAATGCTCAAGGTTCTAGCGAGAAACAGGTAGATTTACATGCAAACGTGGAGATCTTTTAGGCTCCAGTTTAAAGGAATCTACGTAAGGGATCCTTTGCTATTAATGTGCTTTGCGAATTCTGGTAGGACAGGGTATGATTTAAAATCCTTTGCCCACAACACCTTGGTAATGTGTCTAAAAATAAATAACTAATACAGCCTGAAGTTCTTTGACCGGGTCCAGATGCATAACTGGTCTGTTCCATTTTGACATACATGCCTGGTTCATTTATTCGCTTACTATTATTTTGGCTAATACATGTTTTAAAATATTCACAGTGTATAAAGTACTGTATCAGGCACATACTGCATCTGATTCTCATGAACTTTGATCATTATTAGGATTAATAACAGTAAGTGAATAAACATGAGAAGTGTTTAGAACTGTTCCTCTCACTTAATTACTGTTGGTTAGTGTCATCACCTTCATTATCATTATTGCTATGAATATTACTCTTGGATTTGCTATTAACTCAATGATAGATGAGGAAACTGAGGCTCAGAGAAATTAAGTAACTTTGTCAAGATCAAATGACAGGTGAGAATTGAAATCCTAGAGTCTGACTTTAGAGCCATACTCAGAACCACCAAGTACACCAGATTTATAATCATAATTATCCAGTTAAAAATATATTGTTATTTTGGGGGCCCATATTTGAACCAGTTGTCTATCTGTGATGTCCGTTTTAAGTTTTCCTATACACACACACGTGCATACACACACACACACACACACACACAGAGTTGTCCACATAAAATCACATTTGTAATTCTAGGTGCACCTAAAATGGCTAATAAATTACAATAATGACTCCTTGTGTGATAAATGTGCTGTGCTTGTCAAATAAAAAACAAAAACAAAACATCCAAGGAGTTATTTTTTAAAACCTTTCAACCATATATTACAGCCCTAATAGTGTAAAATAATTCTCAATGAAAAATATTCCATGATCACAATTCCAATTCCTGACAATAAATTCCCTGATGTTGCCACTGTCGTTTCAAGAGGTGCAGTCCCTCACATGCAAAGGCCTGCAGAAATTTCCAAAGATGTGTCTGATTAACGCACAATTTAAAAAAAATTCATTTATGTGTCTGTTGTTTTGTTTAGCTCAGGTGAATTTTTTTTTTTTGAACAAGGTCTCAGGGAAGCAAAGGAGAAGGCGGATTTCAGTGGGAACACAGGCAGAACGTGAAGACCTGCAGAGTATTGTCAACATGGTGAATACTATAAAAAGGAGAACATGGATGTTGACTAACCCCGAGAGCAAGCAGACTGGGCTGTGTCCTGGGCTGCGTCACCCACTGAGAAACATAGCATTCATTTTGCTCGTTGGGGATTTTTGTGACAGGTTCCAGGCATACAAACAGCTTTCTCTCCACTTCCTTCTGCTTTCGTCCCGTTGATAGCATATGCCAACAAGACCTTCTCCTCATTCTGTTCGGTGACTCAGGAGCACACAAGGCTTGAGTCAAATTACAAAATAATTCCCATTTGTCCTCTTTTGTGCTCTTTATTCAAAGTTCACCGAAGCGGAGCTCTTTGCCAAATTAACTGGCAGGTTCTCTGTCCATCCCCAAACCGGGCGGGCTGGCTCGAATGACAAAAGCCCTCTTCATTGTTACCCCCTGGGAAACCACCTATAAAGCCACTCCTTGCTTTAGTGATTCCTCCTTGCTGTGGGATTCCAGGTCGTCCTTCTTGCCCAGTGCCCTTGTCTGAATGCCAGAAAGTAAATGGGGTGGCAGTGTGCCAACCCAAAGGCCAACACTTCCTTTTTCTCTCACAAAAGCTCGACTGTATTTAAATTTCTGGCAGAGGCCTCTCAGGAAAGAGAGGGCCAGACCGCAGTCTAGGGGAGGTCACAGGACCCGGGTGGTCATGAGTGGCCCAGGGGTGGCCAATGAGATAGAAGCAGGAATCCCCTGAGCATCCTGAGGAAGGGGGTTTTCACCCCCGACGAGAGGACAGCACTGGAGAGAAGGTCTCTGCACCACTGGCCGTTGCTTGGGAAATGACTGGGTGAAGGTCACTGTGCTCAGAAGGGTCCGGTCCAGCTTACAGCTGTAAGTGCAAGATTCAGGGGAGTGCAGGGATGCTAAGCCAGAGCCTGGATATTGCGGGGCCACCAAATGATCACCAGCAAATCGTTTGTTGCCAGAATCTCACTTCTGGTGAGAAAATGAAACACTCCTCCAAGATCCTGACAAGTGACTGTTCCCTTACTTGCAGCCAAAAGCATTCAAAACCCCTACACCAGTGCTCTGAGATCTTATGCCTCTCCCTCCACCTTTCTACAAGAGTGTGAGGGTTAAATTTGGGATAACTTCCGGTGTCAGTCCTGAGGAAGTGGCTGTTACAAAGTTGGCTTTATTTCCATTGGGATGAGCTGAAGGCCTGGTGAGAAGACAGGCAGTAGCCACAAGCTGTGAACATTTCTATACATTCCTGCTGAAAATAATGACAACAAAGTAAGGCCCTGACTGCTCTTTACTCAGGTCACTTGTTAGGATTCTGTTAATAGTGAGCAACTTTGAGGCACATGGTAACATCTCCCCCAGAAAGGGGGCAGGCTCGCTTGCAGTTTACCCTTCAGCAGTGCATTTCCTGAGCTCAATGTTCCTCACGTGCCACGCAAACCCCCTTGACCCCTCTGCTCGAAAGCCTCCCTTTTCTCCTCTCCCCTGGGACCTGGAGGGCAAGGAGAGAGCCAAGCCAGACTCAAAGCTCATGCTGCTTGCTGTGCATAATAACGTCCTTTGTCTCTGGCCCAGGAGACTTGTGTCTTCTGGTAGCATGTAGGAAATTGTTCTCTTGCAAGTAGGGTAAAGTCTCAGACCTTTCTCAGTTCTCAATGGGCCTGTGGAGCAAAATGTCCCCCTAGATGAGAGTCAGACACTCCCACATCCTAAGACGATGGCCTTCACTACCATCATCCCTCCCATGAAAATCTAAAGCAACTGCTTCCTTGAAGTCATGATGCTATAGCACTTTAGAGCACAGCCTTTGAAATCTGACCGACTCAGTGTAGAGCCTGCCATTTACCAATGGACTATGTGCAACATTTTTAACTTCTCTGAGTTCCAATTTTCTCATAGGAAAATTAGAATGATAATGGACCTTTACAAAATGTTTTTGTTAGTTTTAACATTCTCGAAGCATGATTGCAACTTCTCAGACATAAGCAAACAATCCTCGTCACTCCCTGCAGTCCAAACCACAAGTCTCTTTCCTTGATGATGGCAAAATCCCCCTAACCATTTTGTCTGCTTCTGCTCTTGTCCTGTTTCCATTCATTTCCCAAATAGCAGCCAGAATAACATTTCAGAAATCAAGTCATGTCTTTCTGTCCCTAACCTTTCCAACAGAACAGAATCACATGGCAAGTCCTCACTGTTGCTGATAAGACCCTATGTGTGGCAATCCCTGTGTACCTTTGTAGCCTAATTCATCAATCCATATTTCACTGTGCTTCTTGAACAATTCAAGTTCATTCCAACCTTTGGGCTTTTGCACCTGCTAATACTACTGCAAGGAGTGCTTTCTCTATGGATCTTTCCAGAGCTCACTACTGCTCATCATTTAGATCTGCACTCAAATGCACTCCTCTGGAAAGACTTTCTTTTATCACTTTACTAACATGTGTCCCTACCAGTTACTCGATTCCTTTATTCCTTTTGCTGCCATAGAACTAACTGAAATTATTATTATTTTTGTTTACTTAGAAACTTTAGTTTTCCTCCTGTCGACAGGATGTGAATTCTATCTTGTTAATTGCTATAATTTTTACATCAAGAAGAGTGCCTGGAATCTAGTTACATTGTTGAATGAATGAATGAATGAATGAGCGAACGAATGAATGTCATGTTTCTATCATCAGGATATTAAAGAAGCAAAAGTCTATAGCCATTGAATGTCTTGACACAAGACTGAGTGACCAAGAAAATAACAGTCCTCAGGTTTTTCCCAAACCCATGTTTATTTATGGAAAGTCGGTAGGTTGTGGTCAATGTTATATCTTAACTTTTTTTTGAATGTTCCAACTAAAGAATAGTGAGGAAATTAATACTGAGGACACTAAAGAATACTGAGGAAATACTTTCATCTTTAAAGGTCATCCTTGTGAATTTTGCAGAGAATTCCTGGAGATGGACTGTTTTTAGTCACAAGCATTCCCTTGATAACTATACCCACAAGGACTAAGGCTCCTTACGGGAGATAAAACATTACAGGGATTGAAAGGTATCATGGTAGGCTCATAAAAAGCCTACAAAGATGCAGAAAAACAAACTTTATGTTGTTGACTTCTGGATATATGACTTTATTTTTGAGAATTTCAGCCTTTCTTAGACATTTATGGTTCAAAATAACATTTAAGAGTAATCTATTACACTCAATAGTAATCTATTCCATAGGAAATGAGTAGTTTGGGGACAGTCACCTAAAGTGCATTTTCCTTATCATTTGCAAATAGTATTTTTGTGTGGGGTGGAGGAAGAACTTTTTAAAGGCATGATGTCCTCTAGAAGCATACTTTAGGCTTGATTCTTACCAAATATTAAGTGCAGATAACACATAGCCATGTTATCCCAGGGGAAGTCGGTTTAGGTCCTTTACAACTTCTCTGCAATATTCAGGCTTTGCCTGCTGATATATATTAATGTAATGAAATTGCACACTGGATTGTAAATGTCTTGCCAGTTTATAAGCAATCTGAAAGACTGCCTCACTCACAATGTTTATCACACTTCTTGGCAGGTAGTATGTGTTCAGTACAAATTTATTAATTTGTTGGTTCTATGAATAAGGAAAAGATTTTTATTATGAAAAGGAAATATGTTAGTATAGCCTATCACAGTTGAGGACTGATATGGTGACTCTGATGGCCTCAGTTTCCCTATATTTTTAGTGTGTGGTTCACTCTTAAGTGTGCCTCAGGATAGCCATATGCGGTCACTTTTCTAGCCATTAAGTCCAGATTCTGGCCAGGGAAAAAAAACAAAGGGCAGATAGGAACATGTGAGTTTTTTGTTTGTTAATTCTTTATTTCAGAGAGAGAGACAGAGTATAAGATGGGGAGAACGGCAGAGGGGGAGAAAGGGAATTGTAAAAAGACTCCACACTCGGTGCAGAGCCCGATATGGCACTTGATCCCATGACCCTGGGTTCAATTGAGCCGAAATCAAAAGTTGTCACTCAACCGACTGAGCCATCCAGGTGCCCCTGAGTTAAAAAGTAAAAGACTTCCTAGGAAGTTCCACCAAGAAACTTCCATTGACATATCACTTGCCTGAACTTGTCATATGGTAAGCCCTATATTCACGGGATGACAGGAAAGGTAGACTTCTCGGTGAACGCTTTACTTCCATCATCAAAATCATAGCCTCTTTTAGTAAGAAAAAGAGGTTGAAGATTTATTGGGTGGGCAACGTCTAAATAATGTATTATGACCATCAATTTCCCTTGATTTTGGAAGACAGACATACAAATCACAGATTCGGAGATGAAAGATACAGTTTTTGATATGGACTAGTTTCTGACTTTCAATCCATATATCCTGATGGATCTAGTCTCAAATTCTCTGAAAAATTAAACACCCAAATTCAGGGGTTGTATCTAAAAAGTTGAAAATGAAAATACAGCAGGTCAAATAAAAATATTATCATTTTAACTAGAAAGTAATGATGGTTGTTGAAATGCTACATGTTGAATAATAAAGGTATTATGATATAGCAGATGCTAGTTGATCATCAGAGATTGTGATACACCTGATAAGCTTAAGTATAATTAAAAAAAGACTCTATCAAAAAATGAGATCATTTAGAAGAGTCCATTTTGAAAACTGGCATTATCAATTCCATTATTGACACGATACTGCTGCTGCTGATGGGGGGTATGGTGATGATGGTGATAAGGATGATGATGGTCTTTGTGGGGGTGTGGTGGAGATGGTAACTAAGATAAAATTAGAGCCTAATATGTGCCTAGCCCTGTTCTAAGCACCTGACACATTCCATCTTGTTGAAAATCACATCCAGTCTATAAAACAACTAAATATTTTTAACCCCATCTTATTTATTTTTAATGTTTATTTATTTGAGACAGAGAGAGAGAGAGAGATTGAGAAAGAGAAAGAGAGAGCGAGAGAGACTAAGAGAGAAAGATTGAGAGAGAGAGAGAGAGAGAGAATGCACGCAAGCGAGGGAGGGGCAGAGACAGAGCGGGACACAGGATCCAAAGCAGGCTCTAGGCTCTGAGCTGTCAGCACAGAGCCCAGTGTGGGGCTTGAACTCACAAACTGTGAGATCATGACCTGAACCCAACTCAGATGCTTAATAGACTAAGCCACCCAGATGCCCCTAACCCTTTTTAACAGGTGACTGAAGAGAATAACTAACAGCCCAAAATGCATTTGATCTGTAAGAATTTGAAGTCTGACCCAGTGTCTGGCTCTTAATTCTCACATTATACCATTTCCCTGGGGATAAGAAAAGGGAGATCCAGGAGCTCAGAAGATGTGAACCTTCATCGCAATGCAAGTCTGTTATCATTGGCTTTATATCCATCTTGTTCTGCCCTCAACTAAAGACCCATCCCTACTTCCTTGTGTGTCTGTGATACTGGACCAATGGGAAGCCTCCAGATGAGTCAGGTCCAAGAGAACCCGTGTTAGTGTGTCCACCTGCATCATGAAAAGCCGAATGGAGGGAGAATCTCATTCTCGGACTGAAATTGGTGAAGAGCAGAACCCTCTTTTATTGTTTATAATAAATGACAAAAGGATTTGGTCCCTTTTCTGATCACTTCAGTTGTTTATAACATCCACATATCAACTTTCCATCAACCAGGACACTACTACAATGAACACTGGTATTGACCAGGAAGGGATATTTAAGCAATACTTAATTAATTTAAAAGCTACTTTTTGAGGTAGCTTATTAATCAAAGATTTTATATTACAATCCTTTTTCATTTCTCCTGAAACCCAGAGTCGAGGTGAAAAAGTTTCAGACAATGGAGACCCTCAGTAGTAAGTGGGTAATGTGGAACTATTGTTTTTAATTTGCTTTGCTCACTTAATAATGTATCATGAATAGTTCCCATATTATTAAATATTTTTGTACAATGTCCTTGTAAATGTATATATAATATTCTATTGGGAAGAATACAATATCTACCAGTGTGTTTATACTACTGGATATCTCGAGTCTAAAAATTAATTTGTTATTAAAGAAAATGTTTTTATGTTTATTTATTTTTGAGAGAGAGCGTGAGCATGGGTGGGGGAGGGGTAGAGAGAGGGAGACACAGAATCCCAAGCAGGCTCCAGGCTCTGAGCTGTCAGCACGGAACCTGACACGGGACACAAACCCATGAACCCTGAGATCATGACCTGAGCCGAAGTTGGACGCTTAACTGACTGAGCCACCCAGGTTCCCCTAAAAATTAATTTATTATTAAGAGTGCTAAGAGTATTACATATATTTCAGTTAAGTATTTGCACATATCTTTATTTGAGATAACAAATTTCTAGAAGTGGGATTGTCACATTGAAGGATTTCTATATAGTAGGAAAAATTATAATTAAGTACCTTTTAATTAGCAGGCACCAAGAGGTTGCCTTTGCCAACTTCCCTCCTTAGAGCCACATGGAAAGGTGATGGGGCCATATAGGAGCTTGACTCCCACTTGTATCCGTTAGCCGTCCTGCCTAGGCTGTATTTTGTCAGGACTGAAAACTGGAAGCTCCTCTGGCCAGCTATCCTCCTGCAAATGCTTTTCACCCACAAGCCCTTCTGCGCATCTCTACCTCCTCCTACTTCCCTCCCTTTCAAAACCTCGTGCTCCTTGGAAAACCAGTGACCTGGTTACCAGACTCCTCAACCTGCCTCCTAGTCATGGATGTTATCTCATGGTGTCAACTAAACTCTTACTCTCCTCTGAGAGCACTGTTTTTCTGCAGGCGTGAATAGGAGTTACACTTTCTTCCACACCCATTTCCACAGGGCCAAGGGATGGCTTAGCTTTCTCCTGGCTTCTCACCACCTCTCCTTTGCCGCACATTACATCCCGGTGGAAAATACCCTCTGCTTTGGGAGTCATGGCATCTGCTGTCCGCTCAGCTGCTCACTTTCTCCCCCTAGTCACCCCCTTGTCTCACACAATCTTTTTGAAATATGTAAGTCAGACCATGTCGCTGTTCGTCTAAAACCACCTAAAGGTCCCCAAAACACAGAGAGTTGAGTCTGAAATCCTTACCATGCCCTGTAAGGCCCTAAAATATTTTGTTCCATTCTCATTTCCTGACTCTCCCCAAGCACATCTCACCTCAGAGCTTGTAAGTCACCCTTCCATCTGCCTGGCCCTGGTTCCCTCTCTTACCTCCTGCAGGTCTTGGCTCAAGTATCTTATTATGGAGGCCTTCTCCAGCCAACACATCTGAAACAGTGATGGCTCTCCTACCCCAATCTGATTCGCTATTTCCTATGCCTTCTTCTCTCTTCCTCATAGCCCCATACTCCTTTCATGAGTGAGAGGGCATGAAATGGCATGCACTATTACATTCAATGGTGAATCTCCTGTGTCTTCAGTCTCTGGCACATAAGACGTAGTCAAGCAATATATGTTGACTAAATGAATGAAGAAATAATTTTCTAGTTATCTTTGGTCACTCTCCCATGCTTATTTCCACACTCTTTCCCTTCTCTCTCTATACCGTACTGTAATTATCCCCATTGTCTTGTCTTGCGGAATAGACTACAAACTCGCCGAAGGCTGGGCTTCATCCTACCTTTCTCTGTCTCACCTACACTTAGGAAGGACCTGATATGTGACAAACTCAGAAAAATATTTGTTGAGATGGACCTTCCTCCCTTTCATTTCTTAACTTTCCTATTGTCCCCAATTTTCTAATGGGAAACTAGAGGCCCAGAGGCGGTCAGAGAATTCCCCAGTTAGTGAATGGCTGCGCCAAGATTTTAACTCACATATTTTTACCCCAAGCCTAGTTCTTTTTTTTTTAATCTTGTTTTTCCTACTAATGGCCTATCCTCCTCTTGAATTGATTTATACAGAAGCTTCCAGCATCATGCACATGCTGTGAAAAGTTATGTTTGAGACCTTGGGATCCTTAATTTGTCAAATGTTTGGAAGAAAAATATGCTGCTCTAATTATAGAATGCAGATGGCAATTTGAAAACTTACAAACTATGTCATTTAACAAAGTAGAACATGAGAGAATCATGCTTCACAAAGTGACCTTATTTTCTTAAAGGAACAATTTTTGAGAATCTTACTTTGAAAGGCATAAACAGGCTGCCTCCTCATTCTTGATTATAAGGATACCGAAAGTAAGTCCATTAAGTACCAGTTACAATAATTTTAACCATCAATTATAAAAGTGGGCCT
Source organism: Cryptoprocta ferox (assembly GCA_028646485.1). Taxonomy (NCBI): domain Eukaryota; kingdom Metazoa; phylum Chordata; class Mammalia; order Carnivora; family Eupleridae; genus Cryptoprocta; species Cryptoprocta ferox. Next base: position 7,627,511 of record CM053576.1, read on the forward strand.
TTCTAATTATAGGCAACATTTAGCATTTGGGACTGAGTTATTGCTAGTTACATAAGTTGCAGATCTAACTAAAGCCAAATATACCCTAGCTGGATTTTACCCCACATTTCTAAATTTCTAATTATATTGTGATGGCATCAGCACTACCCTTTGCAAAAATTTTAAACCTCATGACTCAGAAATAATCTGCAGGGAAACTTCCAGAAGCAAGGGAAAAACGTGAATCAGGACATGGCCTAGTATCAAAACCAAATATCATGAGGAATAAGCCCTTAAAAACGGAGGTAGCTATGACCAGCCAATGCAATTACTTAAGTGAACTATCTAGAATGACATGAAGACTTCAATCCTGCCATTTCTGACATGGAATGCACACTAACCATAAGCCAGGGAAGGAAAACATGATGTTACAATGCCCACCGCACCCCCAGAGCATGGCATGAAGGAAGAGAGCAAAGAACTGAATTAACTAATTCTACAAATACTTAACGGAGCAGGGGAGAAGACCAAAGATCACACCTTTACAGAGTCTATATTCATGTTGTAATTACTGATTGATTATAAAACTACTCAAGAGGTCTCTAAAAATAGGCTTGTGAGCAGTCTGAGATAGTAAAAAGGGCTCCTGTCTAAAATATAAACTCATTGTTTCCCCAAACGTTGGATATGAAATCAATTCAGGTGTTAAACATTTTTTTAAGTAACAATGCCTTTATTTGAACATGTATCAGAAAAAGACTGTTTCTCCACTTAAGGCAGTGACATATTTTATATATACACACATATATAATATATATAAGTAAATGTTTACAATTATATCATTATCATATGTTACATAAATTATATAGAATATATAAAAATTATATATACTGTAAATATATAATATGCATAGAGACATACAAAAAGACATTACATATAATACATATTTATATATTCTATATATTTATATACATTTTTAAAGAAAAAAGGGATTTTTCCATTTATTTTTTTTAATTTTTTAATGTTTTTTTATTATTTATCTTTGAGAGAGAGAGACAGCATGAGAAGGGGAGGGTCAGAGAAAGAGAGGGAGACACAGAATCTGAAGACAGTCTCCAGGCTCTGAGCTAGCTGTCAGCACAGAGCCCGACGCAGGGCTGAACCCACGAACCATGAGATCATGACCTGAGCCGAAATCGGATGCTTAACCCACTGAGCCACCCAGGCGCCCCGGGATTTTTCCATTTAAAAAAAAATACCACATAAATAAGAAGAGGGGTCATATGATACATGATATGGTGAACATTGTGAAGGTGAAATGTGATCAAAGTTTTACGAATAAGGATCTCCTCAGAAAGTGATTTTTAACCCACAAAACTCCAAATTGTAGATGCGCAGATGCTTGATATTAACAGTTGCTTAACTCTAAAATGTTTTGTCACATAAATTTATATATACAATATGTATATGTACATATGTATATACACACACATAACAAAAAAACTAATTGTGCACTAGCAACAATATTGATTGTGGCTTTATTACATCGCAGGCACTGCTCTAAGCATTTTGCACATTTCATATCATTTAATGCATACAAAACAATTATGAGATAGATAAATTTCCTGCTTCATCTTACAGTCTAAGTAACTATGGCATAATAAGAAAATTTAATTAGAGATGTAAGAATTAGGAAAAAAAAAGTAAAGTATTCCTATTTTCATATGATATATTTATACATCTGGTAAACCTCAACATATTGGTGGGGAATTATACAAACAGTAAGATAGTCTAATAAAGTAGGAGGTATAAAACCAATATGCTAAAACCAATAGCCTTTATATATATATAAGATGACAGAGTGGAAGGGATACAGTGGAAGGCAAGGCAAATAACAGTGAAAAATGAATAAAATACTTAGATGTGCACTTGACAGGAACAGTTCAAGAATTATGGAGAAAACTATAAATATTCCTGAGGGACCCAAAAATGAACATGGGCAAAAGGAAAGACACAGTATCATACGGAGACACCACATCATAAAAATGTCAATTCTCTATAAATTTGAACTTATAAATTTGACATTATCCCAATAAAAGTGCAAAAGGATTTCTTGAGCTAGACACATTTATTATAAAGTTTAGTTGGCAGAACAAAAAGGCAAAAAAAAAAATCAAGAAAATCCTAAAAAAGACTAAAGGTGGACTGGAAAACAGCTAGCTCTAGCAGATACTAACACGTACATAAAGCCTCTAAAATTAGAATGGTGTGATATCAGTGCATGGATGGACCTGGAAGACAAGGGATCAGAAAAGAAGTCTAGAGAGAGATGCAAGTGTATGCAAATCTAGTATGCAATGCATTCAGAATTGCAGCTCAACTGGGCAAAAATGGACATTTTAGTAAGTGATGTTTGAATAACTGGATTGCTATATGGAAAAAGATAAAATTGAGTATGATCCTCATACTGTACACAATACTCTCCAAATAATAAAAGATTCAGATGCAAGGAAAAAAAATAAAATATTACAAAATATTTTTTTAAATTGAGGAATCCCTCTGTAACTTGAGTATGTTGAAAGCTTTCCTAATTATAATTCAAAATCCAGATGCAATAAAGGATTGATAAATTTGACTACTTAAAAATAAACTTTGGCACCATAAGCAGAGTAAAAATGTAAATTACAAAACAGGGAAAAGACATTTGCAACTTACACGAAAAAATTAATACCCCTAAGACATAAAGAGCTTCTTAAAAAAAGAGAAAAATTCAACACTTCTGTTAGAAAAACAAGCAATGAATATGAACAGATGGTTCAGAGGAGAAAATGCAAACAGACCTTCAACATCAGAAAAGGTGTTCAATGTTGGCTCATAAGAAGAAAGTAGGTAAAATCCCTGACATCATGGGAAGGCAAGCATCCACAGTAGACCTGTGATCCCCTCCTGCTCTTCTTGAGATTAACTTCAAACAGACTCGCTTTGCAACATTCCAGCATTTTTACTAGGATCTATTTGGTTCGTCTAGATTACCCGTCATAAATAAAGCCCTGGACTTTGTTAATATATGGAGCAGATATAGAAAATGGACGTTGGGTCTCAAAGAACAGGAGCTGGATTCCCCATGACCAACAGAGTTTAAACTCAAAAGGCTCACACTCAGCTTCGTCAGTTGACTTGTGCTGTACACATTGTTACTGAAACACGTTCCAGTGTGGGAGAGAGAGAGTTTGGTAAGGTGCATCTAATGGTTTGGGGTCTCTCCAGAGAAGCATGCTATGTCTTTGCCTCTACTTACCTCATTTTTTGAATTATTAGTAAAGTATGGTGTTAGGTAAGGTCTATGATTTACCTGAGTCAGCTCTGACAATTTGATAATTTGCAGTGAAGTAGTCACTATTATGCACCTATTAGGCTGACAGAAATAATTTGTTGGTGTCGCTGCGGGGAAAGAAGCATGTTTATACAAATGCTGGTAGGAAAACAAAATAATATGAGGAATTTGGCAACATAGAGCACCAAACAACTACTCTTTGACCTAGCACTCCCGTTTCCAGGAATCAATCCTAAAGATACACCAGCAAAAACCCAAACAAAAGAAAACAAAGAAACAAAAAATCCAAGACCCATAAATGCATAAGGCCATTAAGCAACCCTGTTTGAAATACCAGAGGATCAGAAACAAGGCAAGAGCCCATCTGTAGAGAAGTGATTTCACAAGCAACTGAACATCCATCCAATGGCGTACTATGCAACCATTTAAAAAAAAAAAAAAAAGGAATGTCTTAACATTAATATGCTGCTATCGAGCAGTTTCCAGAAAATACTGTTAAGTGAGGAAAGCAAGGTATAGAACAGGTAGAGAACAGTATCACATCTATACTTTATCTAAGAAATGACCATTATACAAATGCATACACACATCTGATTATATTATAAACAAAACATGGGAGGATAAACCAGAAATCCTACCATAGGGCAAATGGAGAAAATAGGGGCAGGGATAGAAACTAACATTCTCTGGATATTTCTTGATTTATTGACTTAAACTTTATATGGGTATAAAACAAAAGTAAAACAAATTCTTTAATAAAAAAAAAAGCAACCCCTAAAATGAAAGCAAAATAAAACAAAGCAACCTAATTGATGTTGATTGGTGGTTTACCCAAACAGATAGAAATTATTGTAAAGCACAGTAATCTAAGTGCATATCCTTAGTGGGATACGTCAAAAGGACAAAGCTATTTTACTAGTAAGAGTGGTATTGTTTTTCTCACACACCCAGACACACACACATAAATATATGCATGATTAATCATATATATGCAAATGCTAATCGCGGTATTATTATTCTGACACAGGACACATTTATAAATATGATTAAAAAGCAAATAGGGAATTACATTAATATCATTATTAACCAAGATTTTTCAGCACCAAGGTAAAGAGAGTCAAATAAATTAAATCAAAGAAATGAAGTAAAAATCTCGTAACCATAGATTTAAATGGATAATAGCAGTATTAACTCATAGTTTGTCTGTCCTTGGGAAACAAGCACATGTCTTATCTGAACACTGAAAAGGCCAAGAGGCAAACCAGCCTGGTCTAAGTGACCCAGCACCTAGACTGTGTTCTTTAGAAACCATATTCATTTCACAAGAACCATGGCTCTTTGGAGAAATGGCAGATTCCAGGTCTGAGGCAGGCAAAGGACACGAGGAGTGAAGAACATCTCATAGAAATTGAATCAAGAGGCCTCAGGAGCAAATTGAAGACGCACCCTTGGCCAAAGATTAAAAGAGTTAAGTCTCAAGTAATGAAAAGGGGAAGAAAGGAAGAAAGGAAGGAAGGAAGGAAGGAAGGAAGGAAGGAAGGAAGGAAGGAAGGAAGAAAGAAAGAAAGAAAGGAAGGAAGGAAGGAAGGAAGGAAAGCAGAAAAGACAAATGTGTTACGAATATATTCATAATAATACTAAAAGATAGTACCAAAACCAACCAAACAAAAGAAATCCTTACTGGAACCCTCGGGGAACTCCAGTAAATATGGGGGGCGGAAATCAAGCACTGTTCCTGCCAGACCTGTGTGAACTGCACCTCAGGGTAACCATATGTTAGATCAGGGGAAGTTTCAGCACTAAAGGTGCCAGGTAATATAGACAAAAGGACCGGTAAGACGAGACAATATATATACCAGGGCATCTGAGTGGTTCAGTTGGTTAAGCGTCTGACTCTTGATTTTGGCTCAGGTCATGATTTCCCGGCTTTGTGGGTTGAAGTCCCGCATCAGGGTCTGTGCTGGCAGTGAGGAGCCTGCTTGGGATTTTCTCTCTTCTCTCTCTCTGCTCCCCCCTCTCTCTCTGCAGCCCCACTTGGGCTGTCTCTGTCTCTCCAAATAAACTTAAAAAAAAAAAAAGATGAGACAATTTACCACTTCCAATGCCTACTGAAATAATAAATCAAAGATTGCTGAAGTCATTAGGCAAAAAGCCAGTAAGGAACTCTATAATGGATGGGTTGGGCTAACAGCCCTTAACCCCACAGGCCAGTCATGACAACACGCAAACAACACTGGACATCGCACACCTGACCAGACGCAAGAGGAAGCACACAGCACCACTTCCATCTATGACCTATTCCTGGGGTGGCAGGGAAGGAACGTGACCTGGATTATAAAAAATATCAAATGATAGAATGACTTCTTAAATGATACCACAGGGATGCAATCAACAAAATCCACATGGCAACTTTACAGAACAATCTGGGTTCTTCAACAAATAAGTGGCAAGAAAAGGGAGGAAGGGGAAGGGGAACGTGCACACTAAAAGACATCAGTCAAAGGCAACGTGCGGGCCGTGTTTGGATCCTGATTTGAAAAAAGGAAAAATAATCTAAAGGGAAAAGATGTATGATATAATCAGGAAAACTTGAACACTAAAGGATAGTTTATAAAATCACTGAGCTATGGTTATTTTGTGTGTGTAATGACGGTGTAATATGGTTACATTAAAATTTAGACTGGGGGTGCCTGGGTGGCTCAGTTGGTTAAATGCCCAACTCTGGATTTCGACTCAGGTCATGATCTCACGGTTCATGAGTTCGAGCCCCACCGTGGGCTTTGTACTGATAATGCAGAGACTGCTTGGGATTCTCTCTCTCTCTCTCTCTGTCTCTCAAAATAAATAAAATAAACTTAAAAAAACATTAGAAGTACCTAGGGAACACTGATAGATGAAAAGAATATGATATCCAGGATTGGTTTCAAGAAAATCCAATAGCTGAGGGGTAAGGGGGAAAAGAAAGACGTTTAGATGGAAAACATGTTTGGCCATGGACTGAAAATTGCTGAATCTGGTTGATAGATGGTTGGGGTCCCTTTATACTGTTCTCTGTACTTTTGTGTGTATTCGAAAAATGTTCCATAATAAGCTAGTATATACATACACACATAGAAACAGATACAGAGATGTTAACTAACTTACCCAGGGTTGCGCAGCTACTAAGTGATAGCGCTATTAACCACTGCATAAATTAAAGTGTGTTAAAATTATGAAAAATTTGAGAGAGATTGTGTCTCATCTTTTTAAAAATCTCCAGATCTTAACAGAGTATTTTAGCATGTAGTTACCCAAGAAAGCTTTCCTGCATGAAATATTTTTAATTACTTATGCCTGGTTTTGTTCCAGGAATGATTTAGAATCAATGAGTGAGTAAAGTCAACACACAAAGCTGTATTATGAAATTAGGCCCTTTATTTAGACACGATATCCATATTTTGGTTTGATATTCACGTAACCCATCTTGAAAACATAAACTTCGTTATTCAATTTTTTCTAACACTGGCATTCAATAATGTAATACTGATCCTACTATTTATTCAGCTTTTTAATATACTTGAATTTAATAATTTATTTAGGAAAGTGTTTTTGCTGAATAAAGTACAAAGCCCTGACGAAGAAAAGCTCCCGTGGTCCAAGGCTATTATCTTCCTTCATGCAGCCATTCATTCCACAAACTCTACTGAGCACCTACGACCAGGTGTCCTGCTATGTTTGTGTTTAAAACCAGAATTGCAGTTAAGAAAAGTGCAATACGGGGGCACCTGGGTGGCTCAGTCGGTTGAGCATCCGACTGTGGCTCAGGTCATAATCTCATGGTTCTTGAGTTCAAGCCCTGAGTCAGGCTCTGTGCTGTCAGTGCAGGGCCCACTTCAGATCCTATGTCTCCCTCTTTCTCTGCCCCTCATCCACATTCTTTAACTCTCTCTCTCCCTCTCTCTCTCAAAAAATAAACATTAAAAAAGTGCAATATGTAAGTTAATCCATTTCTTTGTGATTCTCATTCCCCTAAACTTAATATGAAATCCTATTTATTCCGTTCCAAAACTCCCAACTTCATCATCAAAAGTCCACACTAAGACTCACCTCCTACAGGGAGCTGGCCCTGACTGTCTAGGCCCATTTCCTTCTTCAAACTTAGGGCAGGATGCCTTATATAAGTTAGGTTCCTGATTCCCCACCATGTGAATTCCTTGTCACTCCACCTATGTTTGTGAAGAAAGAGCATGTCTTTCGTGTTTCCACTTCCTATAGTACATGGGATTAATGCCTTGCGTATGGCGGAACCTCAGAATAGTGATATGTTCTTGGATTACTGATAAAATTAAATGCAGTAACATGAACCTTGCCAAGAATGCTATTAGGAGTAGTAACAGCTAATGGTCTTTGAATTCTTACTGTTTTCTCAGTTTCTTATTATATTTAACCTTCCCGACAACTCTGAGTTAGTTACAATTATTAATCCATTTTACTGTTGAAGAGACTGAGTTACAGAGAGTAAGCAGAAAGGAAGGGACTGGACCCTATATGGCCACTTAAAATGTGCAATTAAATGGTTTTTACCATTGAACATTTTCATCACTGAAAGCAAAACAAAACAAAACGACTTTTACCCATTAGCAGTTACTCTCCATTTTCCCTCAACCTCTCTAGACCTTAGAAAACCACTCATCTAATTTCTGCCACTAACAGGTTTACCTATATGGCATAATAAAGAGAACTGGTAGGTTTATGATGAAAAGGCTCAAGCAAACAGAAAAGTAGTGAGAATGTCACAACCGAGTCCCATGCACCTATCAACATGATTTAATGTTTAATATTTTGCCATATTTTCTTTATTTGCTTTTTGATTATTTCATTATTACTTTTCTACTTTTAAGCATATGGGCAACCATTTAAACATTTTACCCTAGATACTTCAGTATGAATCTCAAAACACTGAGGACATTTTCCTACATAACCGCAACACATATGTAGAGGCACACACAAAAGTATTTCCTTAATGTCATCTAATACCCAGGCCATATTCAAATGTCTTCAATTGTTTCAAAGTCATCTTTTTCAATTGATATGTTAAAACGTGGATCCAATGAACGTCCACAAATTGCATTTTATTATGTTACTTTAAATCTAGAACAGAACCTCCATTGCATCTCCTTTTTAAAATAACATGGAAGACACTGTATAAGTTGCTCCATGATGACTTTGTGTATTTGCTTGCTTACGTGATCTTTGTTTGAGTCTTGGGTTGTCAGATCCAGGAGAGCACTGGCTTTGTCTGTCTTGTTCCTTGGAGAGCTCACAGTGCCCAGAATGTAGCTAATACTGCATAAATCCTTCTCAAACAAGCACGTGAGTGGGTGAGTGAGAGAATGAATGAATTTCCGTGATAGAAGCATGGAGAAAGTGCTATGGGAACACTGAGGGGTCATTTTTATATAGCCCCCTCCTTTAAGACCCCAAATGAATGGCAGAACATAGAATACAGAGACTATAGATTTTAAAATCTCGCCTGCTTTGAAGGGGAGCGTCTCTCTTTGAAATGTCCTCATTGACGATAGGCATATATCTGGATCCCTATTTAATTAGAAGATGAGCCATGGTATTAAATTTTAGGGTCACCTTCTTCTTTGATACTCAATTGGTCTTTTCATCTTTCTCAAACCTCTCTTACTTTTGTATTCATCTTCCAAGAGAGAGAATTAAAATTCCAGCTCTGTGACATGGACACCAATCTTTCGGCTTTAGAATAAACCCTTTGGTTTCTGAGGTTCACAAGGATGATACAGAGTCCGTGTGGGGGAGGAGTAGGCATGACTTCCGGCTACAGTTTTCCTTCTGAACTTAAACGATCTTGGTCTTTAGTTTAGACGTGACTAATGTAAAATGGCTCCCATGGCATTTAGGAGGAATTTAAAGTCTGAATGCACTCACATTACTCTACAGGCTGTACGGCCTCACACCTCCTGACAGAGCCCATTACCCTAACATTAACATTTAATACAGGCATTTCTACTTGTTCCAATTTGGTGTTTAAAAATGTAAGCACTCTTATATTCAACCTCTCTTTAAACAATCCCATCTAGTTTCAAAATGCTTTATGTGAACCCTGGAACTTCTTTTTTTTTCCTTCAGAATACTGAGGTCCCTGGTGCCTTTCAATTTTGTCATGAAGAATAAAATGCAAGGACCTTGTAATAATTTTCAATGTAAGGTGCATACTGAGTTGAGTTTTAGGAACCTTTTCCAAAGGAAGGCATTGAATAGGAGAAGGGAAGGGAAGGGAAAGTGGCTTAATAATGCTCTTCCCCAAGCCTAATGCAGTGGTCCTTGTTTGATTATTGTAGTAGAGACTCCACAAAAGAAAACACTGGGAATGTGAATGATTTTTGACATCCATGGTTTTCCCATCTCCATCTTCAATAAACAGACATTTTCATTTGTTGGTTGGTTTATTTTTACTTCTCATAACCTATTCTCTGTTCTTTAGTAATAGCCCATCTTTTGTCCTATGGAAAGAAGTCTTCCTTAACTTAGTCCATTCAGTTTATGTAAGATTGAATTTACTCACTTTGTTCCAGTAGTAATCATATGATTCAGGAATGTACACAAGCTAAACCAACAAGGAACAATCTGAAGATTTTGATGTAATGGTTGTTTTAAAAAATTCTACGTTTGGGCTGCTATTCTAATAGGATGTATATCTAGAACTACTGGAGGCCATTTTGCTGCAATGCCTCAGTGAATCTTGTCCATATCCAACTCTTCAATTCTATCTGAAATTTTCTGATACATCAGTCAATAAATTATTATTGAGGATAGTTTGAGTCATATTTTGTCTTTTGGAACTTCCAGCATACTCACAAATATATATTCTATATATATCAATATATAGAATGGTTACCTGATTATCACTGGCCCAGCTTTGGGATTCCAGGAATAGGCCAGACAATTCTCACTCTAAGTGCTCTAAGCAAGGATATCATGGTGTTCAACCAGAGCCTAGGGATTTTTCATGAAGATCCATTAACAACTTAGTCTTTTTACAAAGATGTCTCTTATAAAGAGATCTAACAGGACATTGTTTATTGTCCTTTTGTGTTTCATTCTTGATCAACATTCAAAAGGAAATAGAAGTCTTGTGGCACCTGGGTGGCTTAAACACTCAACTCTTGATTTCAGCTTAGGTCATGATCTCACAGTCATGAGATCGAGACCCACGTGAGGCTCTGCACTGAGTATGGAGCATGCTTTAAGATTCTCTCTCTCTCTCTCCCTCTGTCCCTCTTCCCTGCTTGTGCATTTGCTCTCTTGAAAGAAAGAAAGAAAGAAAGAAAGAAAGAAAGAAAGAAAGAAAGAAAGAAAGAAAGAAAAAGAAAGAAAGAGAAAGAAAGAAAGAAAGAAAGAAAAAGAAAGAAAGAGAAAGAGAGAGAAAGGGAGGGAGAGAGGGAGAGGGGAGGAAGGAAGGAAGGAAGGAAGGAAGGAAAGGAAGAAAGGAAGAAAAGAAATATAAGTCTAGAAGTAGTTTTCAGTGAATCTAGTACATCTCCAATTCTTCAATTCTATTTCTTTCTTTGCTTTATTTTTTTTATTTTTTATTTTTTTGCTGAATTTCTGCTGCAAGTCAAGTCAACTTTGGCAGGACACAAGATTGGAATATTGATTTAGCACACAGACAGCAGAGCCAGCTTTTTGCTAGCATGGCCAAAGCACCATCTGTGGCAAATGAAATCTGATTTCTTTGGATCCCAGTTGTGGACAAGGTACAGAGTCTGTGGGGGTGAAAATGAATCTAGAGGCTCGTCTCTCCTTAAATCACCCACTTTCTTAGGACAATGAGGAAAAGAGAAGGAAAAGTCCACCTCCAAATGACGAATGATCAACGCTGCTTGCTTGCTAAGTGAAGCTGACTAATCTATTACCTCTGAAATGATTTCAAGGTGGTACAGAATGAGCTAGCCTATATTTCACTTTTGCTAGGACATAAGGCAATAAATTCCAAGCATGCTTCATTGCCCTGTAATAAGTTACTCACATCATCTTCACTCTAGTTGATTACTGATCAAATCATTAAGTGTCCATGATTGAGACCACAGACACATTTCTGCCAAAGCATATGTACTGCAAAATGTTTTTGTAGTGGCAAGATTCAAGGAAATACACAGTTGGAAGTTCCTGAACTCTGATTTCAGCTGAATAACAACACTTGATTTATTCAATCAAAGCACCTTATTTGCAACCTGTGTAATTTGCATGTACTTCCTTCTAAGGAATCCAAGAACATTCATGTTTTAACCTCACTGATCTCCATAATGTTCCTAGATAGAGAAAGGACAGGGCTGATTGGCAAACCTGACCCAAATTATCACGTAATACAAAAAATTGGATTAGCTTTTCCCAAGGTACTCATGACACAAAGTATAAATTATCAAGACTGTATTGATTTTCTCCTTAAACACTGGGTCTCAAAGACTCTGAAGTAGAAAAGGAAGCTAAACTTACTGGTGGTGGTGGTAATTACCAAGCAACCCTTCTCCCCTCATGCAACTTATCAACTTTTTGCTCAGAGATTTCTCAACAGTGTAGCTCAACACAACACAGAATTTCTCATTATCCATGTGCCTCCATCCATGTTACACCTGAAGGTAGAAAAAGGAATGTATGGGGACCTCATACATTAACAGGGCCCCCAGAACCTGTTAATCTGATGGGAGAGACATACAGTGAAACATATCAAAGTCAGGGTATTATCTCAAATGCTCTTTTTCATTTATTTAAGAAACAAAAATGAAAACAAATGAATAAACAGCTAGCAAATCCCATCTACTCACTGAAGCTATAATGTGAACAAAATTGTTATGGGAATCTTCCTCACCATTTTTTAAAGTTAAGAAGTGCTGATGCATAGGGGCACTTGTACCCCAATGTTCGTAGCGGCACTTTCAACAATAGCCAAATCATGGAAAGAGCCTAAATGTCCATCAACGGATGAATGGATTAGGAAGATGTGGTTCATCTATACAATGGAATA
>CM053576.1:7640354-7657619 GCA_028646485.1 Cryptoprocta ferox
GCTGTAAAGTGGAGTATTAAAATCCCATGCAATTAGCACATTCTTATCAATAAGATTGTTTCTGTTTGTGATTAATTGTTTCATGTATTTGGGTGCTCCCGAATTCGGCGCATAGATGTTTATAATTGTTAGCTCTTCCTGATGGAGAGACCCTGTAATTATTATATAATGTCCTTCTTCATCTTTTGTTACTGCCTTTACTTTAAAGTCCAGTTTGTCTGATATAAGTATGGCTACTCCGGCTTTCTTTTGACTACCGGTCGCATGATAGATATTTCTCCATCCCCTTACTTTCAATCTGAAGGTGTCTTCAGGTCTAAAATGAGTCTCTTGTAGACAGCAAATAGATGAAGTTTGTTTTTTTATCCATTCTGCTACCCTGTGTCATTTGACTGGAGCATTCAGTCCATTTACGGTCAGTGTTATTATTGAAAAATGTGGGTTTGGATTCATTGTGTTCTCTGTAGAGTTCATGTTTGTAGTGGTGTCTCTGGTTCCTTGTATTCCTTGCAACATTTTCCTCATAGAATCCCTCTTAGGATTTCTTGTAGGGCTGGTTTGGTGGTGATGAATTTTCTCAATTTTTGTTTATTTGGGAAAACCTTTATCTCTCCTTCTATTTTGAATGACAGGCTCTCTGGATAAAGGAGTCTTGGCTGCATATTTTTTCTGTTCATCACATTGAAGATTTCCTGCCATTCCTTTCTGGCCTGCCAAGTTTCATTAGAAAGGTCTGTAACCACTCTGATAGGTTTCCCTTTGTATATTAAGGCCCTTTTATCCCTAGCTGCTTTGAGAATTCTCTCTTTATCTTTATATTTTACCAGCTTCACTATGATATGTTGTGCTGAAGCTCGATTCAAGTTACGTTTTAGGGGAGTTCTCTGCACCTCTTGGATTTCAATGTCTATTTCCTTCCCCAGATTTGGGAAGTTCTCGGCTATAATTTGATCAAGCACCCCTTCAGGACCTTTTTCTCTTTCTTCTTCTTCAGGAATTCCTATGATACGGATATTGTTCCGTTTGCTTATATCACTCAGGTCTCGAATTCTCCTTTCGTGCTCCTGTATCAATTTCTCTTTTTCTCGGCTTTCTCTTTTGCTATAACTGTGTCTTCTAATTTACCTCTTCTCCTCTGTGCCTCTTCAATGCGTGCATTGGAAGCCTCCATTTTATTATGCACCTCATTTATAGCCTTTTTTAACTTGTCACAGCTAATTTGAACGTCCCTAGTCTTTGTATCAATAGCTTCTCTAATGTTTTTTTTAAGCCCAGCAATTAATTTTATGACAATTATTCAAAATTCTTGTTCAGTTATGTTGTTTACATCTGTTTTGAGCAGTTCTGTGGCTGTGACTTCTTCCTGGAATTTCATTAGAGGAGAGTTCTTTCCTTTTGTCATTTTGGCTAGCTATCTGTCTCTTGTCAGTTTTAAAAGCTCATTATGCGCTGTGCCCCTGTTAGTATTGCTCTATTAAAGGAGGCTCATTGACTGTCCAGGGCCTGTCATTTCAGGAAGTGTTCTTTGAATGGTGTCTCTCGGTTTCTCTTGTTGTGCCTTTGATTATTTTATTTCCCTACTCAGTGATATTTGGGACTCTGTACCATGTGTACTTTGGGTTGTTTCTTGAGGTAGCCCTGAATAGGAAAACAGACAAACACACAGGGAACAAAAGCACGCAAACTTACAGACAAATCAAACAAACAAGCAAACCAAAAGGGGAAAGAAAAAAGAAGAAAAGAAAATAAAAGAAAAAAGAAAAGAAAAAAAGGAGGGGGAAGAAACAACAAAAGACAATGGCGGTCTAAAAGCGTAAAACCAGCTGAGGGGAGAGATAAGAATGAGATAAGGGAATATATATCTGGATGGCAAGAAAAAAAAGGCAGCTCTCCTGCGCAGATGGGCGTGATTTGGTATAGGTAGGTCAGGTCTGGGGGGCTGCTCTCCGAGGCCCCGCCTTGGTGGTTGCAGGGAGAAGAATGGCGGCGCCCCAAGCCCTTCTCGAACCAAGCGTTGCAAGCCACTCTTTTGGGTCCGATCTCCCTGTACCTCGGGTGGGCCAAGTTGTATTTTCCAAGCCCCACCTCGTTTCCAAATCCTAGTCCATGCACTTTAATGCTACCACCTGAGATGAGATGTCCTCCCACAGGCAGGCGGCTTTCTAGCTGGGATCGAGTAGAGGGAGTCAGGGAACTGTTTCTCCTGGCACCGCCTGGAATGGGCACATCACTGAGCCCAAGGAAGAATGCGCCAGCTAAATGGGACGTATTTCTCTCCCCTCGCCCAGCGGTTATATATGGAATGCTAATATCCCTCTCCGTCCTGGGCCGAGTTTTTTTCTCTTCTCTAGAGACAGTTCTATGAGCGTTTTCAGTCTCTCTTTCTCTTCCCCTTGTCTCTCCAGGGCTCTGCTCGCTCTCCCTGGCTCTGCGCTGGGCTGGGGCTCCCTCCCCTCTGCACCTCCAGGGCCTGGCCCAGTTTTATTTCCCCAGTTCACACTCCCTCAGGCACCTTTGAGGTTGTCTTTCTGGACTCTGTGTGTGTTCCTCCCACTCTTGCAGATCAGAGTACTGTGGCTTCAGTCCTTCTCAGTTTGATAGATGCGGGCAGGGCGAAAATTACAGAGCTCCCTACTTCTCCGCCAGCTTGCCCCTCCCCCGAAAATACTATTTCTTAATGAATTGTTTACAATCTTTGCAAAAGTCAGCTGATCATATGTATATGGGTCTAATTCTGGAGTTTCTTTTCTGTTCCAATTATCGATTTGACTCTTCTTATGCAAATACCACATTTAACCTGGCTTTATAGTAAGTCTTAAGATCAGATAGTGTCCATCTTCTAGTCTGCATCTTCTTTTTCAAATTTACATTTCTAATTGTGAAATGGAAAATTGGGAAATGAAATTTAGAATAATAATACCATTTACAAAACATCAAAGAGCACAAAATACCAAAGGGTAAATTTAATGGCAGATATGCAAGACTTGTACATAAAAACAGTACCAAGAGAGGGGTGCCTGGATGGCTCAGTTGGTTAAGCCTCTGACTCTTGATTTTGGCTCAGGTAATGATCCTGGGGTTGTGGGATAGAGCCCCATGTGGGGGATGCTTGGGATTTGCTCTCTCCCTCTCTCTGCCTCTTCCCTGCTCATGCTTGCTCTCTCTCTCTCAAAATAAATAAATAATCATTAAAAATACTCCACAATGTTGAGATAAATTAAAAGTCAAATAAATAAAGGATGGGTATGCTATGTTCATGGATAGAAAGAGGAAACACAGATAAGATGAACATTCTCTAAAATTTACCTACAAATTAAATGCAACCTCCGTCAAAATTCCAGCAGATTTTTTTTTTTTTGTAGGATTTAACAATCCAATTAGAAAATCTATGTGGAAATACAATGATCCTGGAAAAGCAAAACAGTCAAATCTTCAAATTCTTCTAATCTGATGGGGTTCCAAGCTATTTTTCCCAACTGGATGGTGCTGCTGACTGGACTGTGTTGAGGCGGGACTACAGGCAGGGTTTCACAACTGGCCAGGGCCTCTGTGATCAGGCCCAATCACAGGCTGTAGCTCCAGAGTTGGGCAGGGTCACAGGCTTGGCTTCATAATCAGGTAAATGACTGGTGATGATCTGCTGTTGGGCAAGTTTGCTGGCCGAGCTCTCAGGTCAGGAGAGGTTCCAGGTATATCCCACAGTTGGATGGGTTTGGAGACTTTTCTCCGCAGTACGGCAGGGTCACTGTCCAGGCCCCCTCATTGGGTGGGGCTGTAGACTATGAGCTGTGATGGACGGGACAGGGTCACCGCCTGGGCAAGGACTCAGGCTGTGTTCAGCAATTGAGTAGGGCCATAGGCTGAGCTCTGAGGCTACCCTGGGTCAGTGTTTAGGTTATGTGAGGCCAGAGGCTATGCTCAATTGTTAGACAGGGCTGCTGGCTTGTCTCCCTGCCTATGTGAGCCTGTAAGAAGGGCTCTGCAGCTGCCCGGGTTCTCGGGCTAGGCTTCCTGGCCTAGCTGGACTGGAGGCTATACCCAGCAGCTGAGCCATGCTGCGAATTTGCTTCCCTGCCTCAATGGGGCAATGCAACAGGCTCCCTGGCCAGCACAGCCCGTTGACTGGGGTCACATCAGACAGAAGTGCCCACCACGCTCCCTGGCCAAATGGGAGCCCCTGCTTTGGCCTGCAGATGGACAGAGGCGTTGACTGGGATCTCTGCTTAGCCACCACTGCCAGGAGCAAGGGGTCCACCCAGATCTGAGTGTAAGCCCAGCCTCCTTCTCTAGCAGGGTCTGATCCCCAGGCTGCTGAGCCTTGCAGATTCCTCCAGGGATTCCTGCACAGAGACCCCAGGGGGCCTCCCAGGAAATGCCCCACCTTGGGTTTTCTTGTCCCATGGGTACGGTGCTGTGCCTGCCTTGGGGAATGGTGATGTGATCACGATACAGTCGCTCGTCTTCCCCTGTAGTGTGTTCTTGGTCTCCGTGGTACAGGGTGCTTCTGCATCATCCCCCGGTTCTGGGACTTTCACGATGGTGTCTCATCTATGGATAGTTGCCAGCTGCTCTTCCTGAGGAGGGGACTGGAGTCAGGAAGGCCCTGTGTCACCATGCTGATGACCCCACCTCCGTAGCATCATGTTACATCTTTCCCCTAGAATGAACATTTTGATCATTATGTTAAACTAAGCTCTATGCATTATTTTGTTTTCCTTACCCCACTAATCCTGTGAAATAGCATCAGGGATTTTCATTTCCAGTTTACAAAGGTTGAATCTGAGACACAGAAAATGACGTCAGTAAAATGACTTTGCAGATCAGAATTTACTGCTTTATTTATATGGCTTAAATTTTTTTTAAGTTTTAATTTTTTTAAAGTTTATTTTTTGAGAGACAGAGAGAGACAGAGTGTGAGCAGGGGAGGGGAAGAGAGAGAGGGAGACACAGAATCTGAAGCAGGCTGTAGGCTCTGTGCTGACAGCCCAACGTGGGGCTTGAACTCCTATCTCAGCTTTGAACAGAAGCAAGTGATATTTTTAAACCCAACGTGAGAATACAGTCACTCTAGACTCAAACAATAGGCACCGGCAGCTGTTACAATTTTTGTTAGTGTAAGAAAGACAAAAGACGATGTCTTTGTTTTTAATTCATTATTGACATTTTATTTCACAAAGTTCTGACTGTTGATAAGTGGTCTCCTGAGATTTTGAGACCTAACTACTCCACGATTCAGATGAGGGCAGGGCTCATCACACTTTCTGTAAAGAGCCAGAGAGGAAATATTTTATGCATTGCTAGCCACGTGGCCTCTATTGCAACTTCTCAAATCTGCTGCAGCCATAGACAATGAAGAAATGAACGAGCACATCAGCGTTCCAATAAAACTTTATTTATGGTCACTAGAATTTCAATTTGAGGTGATTACATGTGTCCGGTTCGTCTTCAGATTTTTTTCTCCTAACCATTTAACGTGTAAAAATCATACTTAACTCCTGAACTATATTAGGTTGTAACCCAGATTTTGCCACAAGCCATAGTTTGCCCATCCAGTATTATGACATTCACTGATTATCCTTTTCACAAAAATGATTAAGGAGGCTGGATATGGAGAGCGTCATGGTCAGGAGCCATGCACTGAAGTCAAATTGGAATTACTGCCTTGCTGTGACCCTTATTAGTTGTGTGATTTGGGATCAGTTATTTAACTGACCTACCACCACTGTCACTTGTAAAATGGGGATGTTAACAGTCCTGACTAACTCGTAGGATTGCTGTAAAGATTCAGTAGGCATAATCCACGTTGGAAATAGCACATTGCCTGGCTCCTAGGGGATGTTCATTACATAAAGCCACTGGCTACATGTTGAAATGGAGCTTGGGTGGGAAGGACGCATAATGGAGCTCCTGGTGAATGAAACTGGACAATGATGTCCACTGGGGCAAAGGGGCACCAGAGTAACTGGGTCTGCTGTGTTCAGAAGTTTTCATCAGAGTGGAGTGTCATCCTCTACCCACTTTTCATACACCTAGCCTGGCTACTTTAGCTAGAGGACAATTGACTCCGGGAAGGCTTGGAAGCAGAGGACTCCATGCCTGTGTGTGGGTTCTGTTTGTCTTGTTATGTTGACAAGCATCGTCTAGGCCTTCCACACGGAAAAAGGGCATACAGAGGACTGTGAAGATCATACTTGCTGGCTGCAAGGACTCAGGGACTCTGTAAAATGTTGCAGACTCATCTAGCTGCTCAGCTGCTTCTCAGTGTTGTTACCCTAAAGCTCCTGACTCACATCCATGAAGCTAAGGTGGCCATTTTCTTGGGGCTGCAGAGCATGGGAACATAATTCTTCACATCCCCCCCCCCCAACAACCAGACATGTGCATGGCCATACAGGCGCTCAGCTCAAAAGCAGGATCAGACTGTCAACTTTAGCCAAAGGGGTTGGGGGCTAGCGGGGCCTTTAAAGAGCTCCCTCCAATGGGATTAGCCAAGGAATGTGTCTCAAGGAAGATGTGCAATAGAGTTCTAAGCGGAGCAATTCGGCATAATATCTAAGCTTTAGAAACTCAAGCTCTTGAGGTCAGTCTCCACCTTCAGAATTGCCAAATTCCTACCGCAGACTTCTCCCTCCGGGTCCTAAAGGTCACTGGGGTCTCACCATTCCTCATGATGGCCTTGGCTGTCCTTTCATGGAGGTAGATATCCACCGAAATTTGTTTCTTTTAGCAGTTAAAGTTCATGGGAATTTGTATCCTTCAAGATGGTCTTAGCAGCCTTTTAGGTTTTTAATTTTTCACTAAAGATTTCTGTTTTACAGTGGGACTGCCACAGCTCTCTCACCACAGTGGGCGTGGGCTCTTGTCTTTCAGTGGTGGGCACCTTCTACCTTGGCATACCTGCTTCACAATCTCAGTTCAACCATCATAACTACTGGGGGATGAACTCCAGGATTTGCCTTCCCTGTGACCACCATGGCCACAGCCCACAGATGAACTGAGGGGCTAGGAGGACCCTGCCTGAGAACTCAGTCCCTGCTCTCTGAACACTCAGGCACACCACAGGGCAGACCGGGGAGCAGTGCCCCCTACTCGAGGCTCCGGGTCCACATAGCTGCCTTGAGTGCTACTAACCTTATTTTGTGGTTTTATCTCCATAAGTTTGAGTTTGGGGGAGACTGGTCATTCAGCAAGTCGAATGTTTGGTGAATTGATTTTCAGCATATTGACCTACAGCCATAGGTCATATACCTGTCGGCCATATACCCTTTCCTCTGTCATTCTAGGTGCTGCCCCTCCTGTTAAACCTCTTCTCTCCATGTTGATACCTTGGAGGTCTTTCTGTTCCGCTCCAGTAGTTACCACATGGAAATACGGGAGTCCTCTTTCTAACTGTCATACTCTTGTGAGTAACATCCAAGTAATACCCTTCAACGCACGACCTGTGCTTGCACCTTTTGTGAAATAGCCAGAGTCCCTTGAAACACGCACAGCCTGAGGTGAATTTCAGATTGGCTTTTCTGATTCACCCAGTTCTTCTGAGACCTGACTTTTCCCACTCTCAGAGTTTTGTATTACATGTGTATAATGACTTTGACCAACATTTCCTGCTAGAGATGTACCGCAAACCCAAAGGCATTCTCCACTTATTTCTGTTTGCAAATCTAGTTATTTTTCTCCAGCCATTATTGGATGTTCAACAGGCATCAGAACAAAGGAAACTGACTTATAAATATATATATAAGTTAGAAGACAGATTAACTATAGAGGGGAGGAAACGTGTATGTGTTGTGTAAAAGGCAGAACGCAGACACAGGGAAAAGGCAACCGTTTTAAATCAGGCCTGGAAACATTTCACAGAAACTGAACTTTGCAGCTTTTGAAATTTCATCTCACCAATAAGGGGAGCAAATTACCTAGCTCAAGGACCAGCAAATGTGTTCAGCAAAGGGTCAGGTAGTAAATATGTTGGGGTTTACAGGCTACATGATCTCTGACCCAACTATTCTGCCATTGTTGCCAGAAAGCAGCCACAGACAATATGTCCAGGAACAAGCCAGGTGGTATTCCAATAAAACTTGATTTACAAAAGCAGGTTCTAGACTAGATTGTATGGCCATACTTTGCTGATGTCTGATCTATTTGATTTCCTATAAAGCAGAATATGCTTTATTTTATCCCACAATCTGAAAAATATACATCTTTCTATATGTACCTAATCTTAAAATTTGATCAGTAGCCTATACCATATTTGTGTCTTTAAAGATCATCTCACAGCCCCCTCCCCCAGTTTTATTGAGAAATAATTGACATACATCACTATATAAGTTTAAGGCATACAACACGATGGCTTGATGTACATATATCGTGAAATGAATGCTACAGCAGGTTAGGCTAACATCCATATTCTCCTATAGATACTATAAAAAGAAAAGGAAAAAGAAAAAAATTCTCCTTGTGATGAGAACTTTTAGGATTTACTGTCTTAACAACTTTATATGACAACTCTAGTACTTATCTATATTGTAACTGGATTTTTGTACTCTTGGGCCACCTTCCTTCAGTTATCCCTCTCCCGCATTCTCTGCCTGTGATTACCCACAAGTTTGATCTCATTTCCTATGAGTTTGAATTTTTCCCCTAAATCCATGTATAAAGTGAGATAATATAGTATTTCATGCTCTCTGTCTGACCTATTTCATTTAGCATAATGCCTTCAAGGTCCATAATGTTGCAGCAAATGGTAGGATTTCCTCATATTTTTATGGCTGAATAATACTCTATTATATATAATATATATAATATCTATCTTTCTCTCCATCTGTACCACATTCTCTTCATCCATTTATCCATCAATGGAAATGTGGGTTGTTTCCATGTCTTGGCTACTGTCAATAATGCTGTGAATATGAGGGATAACTCTTTTTGAGTTAAAAGATCACCTTTTGAAGTAATTCAACCAGTTGTACTATTTTGAAATTGCCAAGTTTGTTTTGATATTCCTGGGCATGCAATCCTTCTGTATTTCCAAGGACTACCAACATCTCTATGAAAAAATTCTTTAATTTTTTATAAATAATAAAATGGTTAGTAGATATTTATTTGGAAAAATGCAGCGGTGGTATTAATGAAACTTTGCTGAGGCGTCAAATATTAATAAGATTAAAACCTTCATTGCAGCAATGATAATGGTACTGTTTATTTTGTGCTTATTATGTGATCAGTTCTGCTAAACTTTTGTACCTTAAAAGATATCATCCCCATTATAAATTCGAGGGAACTGAGTCCACAAAGTTTGAATATAACACTTAACTCTTGTAAGTATTAATGTAGCTAATGAAAATAAATCACCTAAAATTTGGGTGGGGGATTTCATTTAAAGGAGAAAGCTATGGAAGAAGTGAAGACATTTAATTTAAATGTGAGAGTTGGAAACAAAGTCCCAGCTAATGACAAAAATGCACTTGACTAGAAGAATTTATGTGCAGGAAACAGTAACAGTTACTTGTGCTAGAGCCAATCGGTGCTGCAGTTTTATGGTTGCAAACAATAGAAAGCAAATATGGCAAAGGCAAACAAAAGAGAATGTATTAAAGTGGGGTGGGGCCCTAGGGGTTGGAAGACTCACAGAATTAAGAGGGAACTAATATACCAGGTTTGGGGATGACCCAGAATCAAGGATGCAGGGAGGTTAGCAACCATATTATACCTGGAACAACCTGGTTTGAGATGCCAGGATCATTTTGTTTTTACTTTTTTCTCACTGGTTAAAAATTAAAATCCTGGGAGGGAGTTCCCAAGGCAGGGGTCAGAGGATAGGCCACTCACAAACAAGGTGCCATCCCATGCCAGGGAAAGAAAGTATTTTTCCTTTCTAAGCATGCCTTGGAAATAGCAATTCTTAAGATTGTCCTACTGCCAAGACTACATGCAAATGGGGAGAGAAGATCCCTAAAAGGAAATGGGATCAGAATGGGCAGACAAAAAAATAAAGTGTTCCCTACTATGAATTCTACCTAAAAACAATCAATTTATAAATGAGTTCATGCCCAATTCTTGGATTTATTCGGGAAGGATAACCTGCTTATTCCATTTGGCCAAATCTTATCTTAGATAATTAGCTTTCATGTTTCCAAATTATTCCTAAAATGCAAATTGGACTCCTAATTTCCCTATCCCAAACAGTAGTGAGATATAATTATGTACTATTAAACACCTGCTAAATTAAGACGAGGTAGGTGGGAAAACAAGGAATATGGAGTGGTTGAATATTGCTGTTGGGGGATGTGAAATTGATTTTCATTATACGAAAACCCCAGTCAGAGGTTCCGTCTATGCCTGTATTCCAGCAGAATTAGCAACTGGATGGATGTGATGTAGTAGCAGGTATTTTTATTCTGTCCACTGCATATGCCTCTATCTCTTTTTAAAAGTGTTTATTCACTTTTGAAAGAGGTAGAGAGAGAGGGAGAACAGAGGATCCGAAGCAGGCTCTGTGCTGACAGCAGCGTGCCCAGTGCGGGGCTCAAACTCATGAACCGTGAGATCGTGACCCGAACCAAGGTCAGATGTTCAACCAGCTCAGTCGCCCAGGCACTGAGCATGGCATGACATGAGCATCTCTGCATATGCCTCTCTAACTGAACTCAGGAAGTTCATTGAATTTAGTGCCATGAAAGTGGGGTACTATTTGATGGTGAATCAAGCACTTCCTCTACTGCTTGTACCTCTAGGTAGAAATCTATTCATTCAACATTTTATGAGTTCCTACTGTAGTCAAGGACTACTAACCTTGGGTGTTATATGAATGAAAAAATCATGATTTCAATACTAGAGAAGAGTGTAGTCTAGTTGGGAAAACAAATATGCTAAGCGTTGTGATGGAAGCATAAGCTAAGTGTGTATTAGGTGCTGTGGAGACAGAATAGGCCTGTAACCCAGCTTGGGATTCTAACACAGAGTTCCTGGAAAATAAAGCATCATCTTCTGTCACCAAGAATATAGCACAGTGGTTTTCAAAATATGATCCCCTGATTGGCAGCATAACTTGTTATAAATCAGAAAGTCTGGGGAAAGGGACCAGAAATCTGTGTTCTAATAAGCCCTCCAAGGATTTTTGGGAGGCTGGGAAGTTGGGGTAGGAGAACCCTAAGCTTGCCTGGTCCCACAGATACAACTAGATAACATGGCATCAGAGTATATAACCCAGAAAATGACCTGAAGACTGGCAGAACAAACTCCACAACTAAAGGTAGAGAAGAGTCCACATCAAAGAGAGTAGGGAGGGTGGAGACCTGGTGGGTGGCTAAAAGGGCCTTGGCCAACCACAGTCGGAAGGAAGGCAGAGGTACAGGGCAGGGCAAGCAACAGACTGTCACTCTGGGGAGCCTGCATGGGAAAGATTAATCCCCATAACATTGGCTTTGAAGGTGAGGAGGACTGAATTTTGTGAGTTCTTAAAACCAGTGGGACTTAAAGCAGAATTTAAAAACCAGAGCTTGGCTCTGGGAGAGGTAGCCGAGTCCCTACCCTTACTTAAAGAGACAGGACAACAAATAGCCCATGAAGATCCAGCATAGAAACAGAAGTTTGGAAAACACCTGGAGATATGAGAGGGAGAGTTATGTGCTCATCTCAGAGCTCACTGAGGGACTTCTCCAGGGACAAATGAGCTGGCAGATGCTATTTGCCACCTCCGCACTTCAGCATAAACACATGACCACCTGCAAGAATCAGAAGGGCACCAGCATTCACTACCTCCCTTGCTTACACTGTGCCTTGCCCATTTCAGCTGGGCCTGCCTCAGTGCCAGCCTTGTCGGTACCCTCTTCCAGAAGACCTGTGAAATCTTTGCCAACACTGTGTCTTCTGACTGCACAATTTGCAGAGCTGCAGTCTCAGCAGTGGTGGCTGATCATGTCCTAGGGAGGATGTGTGCACCTTGTTAAAACTGCACCACCCACCTGTGTGTGCTTTGCAGCGTGGCCCCGGCTGATCTGGTCTCTGCAGTGGCTGTGTGTCCCCAGTGGAAAAGGAAGAGCACTACCATGTTAAAATTACATACCCTGCCCACTACTTTTAAGAACAGGAGACATAGCTGACTTTCCTAACACACAGAAACAGACACAGAGAGTTAGACAAAATGAGGAGAGAGGAATATGTCCCAAATGAAAAACCTGGACAAAACCACAGCAAGAGATCTAAGTGAAGTGGATATAACTAGTATGCCTGGTAGAGAATTTAAAGTAAGGATCATAAAGATATTCACTGTACTTGAGAAAAAAAGTGGAGGACATTAGTGAGACCTTAACAAAGAGAATAAAAAAGAACCACTTACAGATGAAGAACACAATAGAGACACCTGGGTGGCTCAGTCGGTTAAGCATCCGGCTTTGGCTCAGGTCATGGCCTCACAGTTTGTGAATTTGAGCCCCGCATTGGGCTCTGTGCTGACAGCTTGGAGCCTGAAGTCTGCTTTGAATTCAGTGTCTCCCTCTCTCTCTGCCCCTCCCTCATTCATGCTCTGTCTCTGTCTCTGTCTCTCTCTCAAAAATAAATAAACATTAAAAAAATTTTAAAAAAGATGAAGAACACAATAAATGAAGTTAAAAATGCATTAGATGAAATAAATAACAGGCTAGGGGAAGCAGAAGAATGAATCAGCGACCTGGAAGACAGTAATGGAAAGTAATCACGCTGAACATGTGAGTGGAAAAAAAAATATGCAACAGGAGAATAAATTTAGGGAACTCAGTGCCTCCATCAAGGGTAATAACATTCACATTATAGGGATCCCAGAAGAAGCAGAAAAAAGTATAAAATTTATTTGAAAAAATAATAGCTTAAAACATACTTAATCTGGGGATGGAGACATCCAGATCCAGGAGGCACAGAGATTCCCCAACAAAATCAGCCCGAGGAGGTCCACACCAAGACACATAGTAATTCAAATGGCAAAAAGTAGTGATAAAGAATTTCAAAAGCAGCAAGAGAAAAGAAGACAGATATACAAGGGGAAAGCACATAAGGCTATCAGCAGATTTTTCAGCAGAAACTTTGCAGGCCAGAAGGGAGTGGAGTGATATATTCAAAATACTGAAAGGGAAAAAAATCTGCAACCAAGAAAGCTTTTCCCCTGAGGTCAGGAACAGGGCAAGGATGTGCCCTCTCACCATTATTATTTAACATAGTACTGGAAGTCCTAGCCACAGCGGTCAGACAACAGAAAGAAATAAAATGCATCCAAATTGGTAAGGAAGAAGTAAAACTTTCACTCTTTGTGGATGACTTGATTCTATATATGGAAAACCCTAAAGGACTCCACCAAAAAACTACTAGAAATGATAAATGAATTCTGTAAAGTCACAGGATACAAATTCAATGTACAGAAATCCATAGCATTTCTATACACTAATAATGAAACAGCAGAAAGGGAAATTAAGAAAAACATCCCATTTTCAATTGCACCAAATAATAAAATATGTAGAAATAAACTTAACTAGAGAGGTGAAAGATCTATACCTGGAAAACTATAAAGCCTTGATGAAAGAAATTGAAGACAACACAAAGAAATGGAAAGACATTCCATGCCAATGGATTAAAAGGACAAATATTGTTAAAATTTCTATATTACCCAAAGCAATCTACAGATTTAATGCAATCCCTATCAAAACACCAACAGCATTTTTCACATAACTAGAACAAACAATCCTAAAATTGTGTGGAACCACAAAAGACCCCAAATAGCCAAAGAAATCTTGAAAAAGAAAAACAAAACTGGAGGTATCGCAATTTTAGGCTTCAAGTTATATTACAAAGCTGTACTAATCAAAACAGTATGGTACTGGAACAAGAGTAGACACATAGGTCAATAGAACAGAATAGAAAACCCAGAAATAAACCCACAATTAAATGGTCAGTCAATCTTTGATAAAGGAGGCAAGAATATACAATGGGAAAAAGATAGTCTCTTCAACAAATGGTGCTGGGAAAAGTGGACAGCAACATGCAAAAGAATGAAACTGGACCACATTCTTACACCACACACAAAAATAAATTCAAAATGGATTAAGGACATAAATGTGAGACCTGAAACCATAAAAAATCCCACAAGAGGGCACACACAGTAATTTATCTGGTATCAGCCATAGCAACATCTTTCTAAGTATGTCTCCTGAGGCAAGGAAATAAAAGCAAAAATAAACTGTTGGGACTACTTCAAAATAAAAAGCTTCTACACAGCAAAGGAAACAATCAATGAAACTAAAAGACAACCTATTGAAAGGGAAAAGATATTTGCAAATGGTATATATCTGATAAAGTATTGATACCCAAAATATATAAAGAATTTATACACCTCACTACGAGAAAACAAAGAATCCAATTAAAAAATTGGCAGAAGACGTGAACAGACATTTCTCCAAAGAAGACACACAGGTGGCCAACAGACACATGAAAAGATGTTCAGCGTCATCATCATCAGGGAAATGCAAACCAGAACTACATGGACATGTCACCTCATACCTGTCAGAATGGCTAATATAAAAAACACAAGAAACAAGTGTTGAGGATGAAGAGAAAAAGGAAATCTTGTGCACTGTTGGTGGGAATGCTAACTGGTGCAGCTACTGCGGAGGACAGAATGGAGGTCCCTCAAAAAGTTAAAAATAGAAGTAGTTTATGTTACAGTAGTTGCAGTAGTGGCTATTTACTCAAAAAATACAAGCCACTAATTCAGTGGGGTACATGCACCCCCCTGATGTTTATTGCATCAGTATTTGCAATATCCAAATTATGGAAGCAGCTCAAGTATCCATCGATACATGAATGGATAAAACAGATATGGTATATTATTCAATGGACTATTACTCAGCCATAAAAACAGGACATCCTGCCATTTGCAACAGCATGGATGGAGCTAGAGTGTGCAATGCTAAGTGAAATAAACCAGTCAGAGCAAGAAAAATACCATATGATCTCACTAATAGGTGGAATTTAAGTAACAAAACAATGAACGAAGGAAAAAAATGAGAGAAACAAATCAAGGAAGAGATTCTTAACTATAGAGGACAAAATGATGGTTACCAGAGGGGAGGTTGATTGGGGGTATGGGTGAAATAGGTGATGGGCATTAAAGAGTACATTTAACATGACGAGTACTGAGTAGTGTATGCAATTGTTGAATTGCTATATTGTACACCTGAAACTAATAGAACACTGAATGATAACTACACTGGAATTAAAATTAAACACTTAATTAAAAAAAGCCCTCCAGGTGAGTAATTCTGTTGTGCCTGAAGTTTAAGACGCACTAATACACCAAAATGGCTAAAAGTACAGACTTTCCTATTAGACCAATGGTTCTCAGCGCTGCCTGCACATTACAATCACCCGGGGAATGAAATTGTAAAGTTCCTGATGCTCAGACTAAATCATCTAAATCAACTCTCAAGGGCTGGGGCACGGGCCTCCCTCTATATGTATGTATCTACATAAATACATATTTCTAAATTTTTTCCAAGTGATCTGAATGCGAGACCAAAGTTTGCTAAATTCAACCTTCAATTATTGAACGCCTTCTACATGATGAAACTGTAGGTTGGGAGCAGGAGATGTGAATAAGGAAAAGAAAGAAGAAGAGAAATAATATGTTTTTGTCATATTGCATATTAATATTAATAATATATAATATTAATATCCTAAACAGGGAGCTGGATATTCAAAGAAAGAATGAAAGGAAATAATGAAAGGAAGGAAAGGGGAAGCGGGGGCAAGAGACACAAAGCCTTAGCCAAATGTGTGCTGGACACTCAAACATTTCCTCATTCAGTTCTCATGACAACACTACCAAGAGGATGGTAACAGACCCATTTTAAAGATAAGAAAATTGAGTTCAGAAATAGCAAGTAATTTCTCAAGGCTCTGAGACTGGTAAGCAGGAAGGGTCAATGACTGAACCTACAGCTGTCTGCCTTCTAGTTCCTAGGCCCTTCCCATGCTTACTGAAAGCCTGTGTAACCGAGGGGCAGTCCTGTGCACTCCAGCTGCTTTCAGATCCTACCTCTTGCACGTTGGAACTGTGCAACCATCAGGAGAGTACTTAGCCTATCTCGGTCTCAGTTTCCCTCTCTGTGAACCAGTCACAAATGGCGCAGAGATTGTTGTAAGATGACTTGACAGAAAGAAAGCTTTTAGAGCAGAATCTGGGCCGCAGTTAAGTGCCGATGCATTTGCTAGCATAACAAGCATGATTTTAAAAATCACAGGACTGTTACAACAGGCCCCCATTATCATAAAAATCACTCAATAAAAGAAGAGATATAAATATAACCAAGTAGAATACAATGTGGCTATTTTAACAAAAGGACTTCAGATGAAGTACCAACTATATATATTGACATGAAAATGTCAAGTATTCCTCTTGTCCTGGAAGTCCCACCTTTAGGAATCTTTCCTACAGAAATGAGAAAACTTCAGTGGAAATAACAGTACAATTGACGTGTGTTTCTTACACCTTGCTTTGGAGGTGACCACAGTAAAAAGAATCAGAAGAAAGAAGGAGTGGAAGAGAAAGGAGAAAGGAGGAGAAAAATTACTGGAGGAAAAACAAAATAACCTGAATATCTATCAGTTATGGGAAAGTTGAATAAAATGTGGTATGTCCGTCATTAGGTTGTATAATTGTTTAAAAAGCTAGATTTCTCCATATATGCTTGAAGGGATATGATATTACTAAACCAAAACCAACAAAACAAAAACCAGGTTGCTGTGTATGGTATGCAATATGATTTCATTTATAAAATAAACCAAAAAGAAGGATTCCTTGGTGGCTCAGTCAGTTGAGCATTTGATTCTTGATTTTGGCTCAGGTCATGATCCTAGGGTTGTGGGATCGAGCCTCGTGTAAGGCTCTGCACTGAGCATGGAGCCTGCTTTAGATTCTCTCTCTCTCTTTCTCTCTCTCTCTCCCACTCGTGCTCTCTCTCTCTCTCTTTAAAATAAAAAAGAAAAGAAAGACTAAGACTACATAGTTTTGTATACATTTACATAGACTTAAAAAATGGTGAGGAAAGGGGCACCTTGATGGCTCAATTGGTTAAATGTCCAACTCTTGATCTTGGCTTAGGTCATGATCTCGGAGGTTTGTGGGTTCAAGCCCCACGTCGGTACAGATCCCGCTTGAGATTCTCTCTATCCCTCTCTCTCTGCCCCTCCCCTGCTTGTACTGTCTCTCTCTCTCAAAATAAATAAATAAACTTTATTTTTTTT
>CM053576.1:7658119-7691487 GCA_028646485.1 Cryptoprocta ferox
ATGGCTTTCCAGGGAAAATTCTACCAGACATTTAAAGTGGAGTTAATACCCATTCTTCTCAAACTATTCCAAAAAATAGAAATAGAAGGAAAACTTCCAAACTCATTCTACAAAGCCAGCATCACTTTGATTCCCAAACCAGACAGAGACCCAGCAAAAAAAGAGAACTACAGGCCAATATCCTTCATGAATACAGATGTAAAAATACTCAACAAGATACTAGCAAATCGAATTCAACAGCATATAAAAAGAATTATCCATCATGATCAAGTGGGATTCATTCCTGGTTACAGGGCTGGCTCAATATTCACAAATCCATCAATGTGATACATCACATTAACAAAAGAAAAGATAAAAATCATATGATCCTGTCGATAGATGCAGAAAAAGCATTTGACAAAGTACAGCATCCTTTCTTAATAAAAACTCTCAAGAACATCAGGATAGAAGGAACTTACTTAAACATTATAAAAGCCATGTATGAAAAGCAAACAGCTAATATCATCCTCAATGGGGAAAAACGGTGAGCTTTCCCCCTGAGATCAGGAACACAACAGGGATGTCCACTCTCACCACTGTTGTTTAACATAGTGCTGGAGGTCCTAGCATCAGCAATCAGACAACAAAAGGAAAGAAAGGGCATCAGAATTGGCAAAGATGAAGTCAAACTTTCACTTTTCACAGATGACATGATACTCTACATGGAAAACCCAACCGACTCCACCAGAAGCCTACTAGAACTGATCCATGAATTCAGCAGAGTCGCAGGGTACAAAATCAACGTACAGAAATTGGTTGCATTTTTATACACCACTAATAAAGCAGCAGAAAGAGAAATCAAGAAACTGATCCCATTCACAACTGCACGAAAAAACCGTAAAATACCTAGGAATAAACCTAACCAAAGATGTAAACTTTCATCATTCAACTGTATGATGAAAACTATAGAAAACTTATGAAAGATATTGAAGAAGACACAAAGAAATGGAAAAACATTCCATGCTCATGGATCGGAAGAATAAACATTGTTAAAATGTCATTATTACCCAAAGCAATCTACACATTCAATGCAATCCCAATCAAAATTGCACCAGCATTCTCCTCAAAGCTAGAACAAACTATCCTAAAATTTGTATGGAACCACAAAAAAACCCGAATAGCCAAAGTAATATTGAAGAAGAAAACCAAAACAGGAGGCATCACAATCCCAGACTTTGGCCTCTACTACAAAGCTGCCATCATCAAGACAGTATGGTATTGGCACAAAAACAGACACATAGACCAATGGAATAGAATAGAGAACTCAGAACTGGACCCACAAATGGATGGCAATTAATCTTTGACAAAGCAGGAAAGCATATCCAATGGAAAAAAGACAGCCTCTTTAACAGGTGGTGCTGGGAGAACTGGACAGCAACATGCAAAAGAATGAAACTAGACCACTTTCTTACACCATACACAAAAATAAACTCAAAATGGATGAAGGACCTGAATGTGAAACAGGAAACCATCAAAACCCTAGAGGAGAAAGCAGGAAACAACCTCCTTGACCTCAACCGCAGCAATTTCCTACTCGACACATCCCCAAAGGCAAGGGAATCAAGAGCAAAAATAAACTATTGGGACCTCATCAAGATAAAAAGCTTCTGCACTGCAAAGGAAACAGTCAAGAAAACTAATAGGCAACCGACGGAATGGGAAAAGATAGTTGCGAATGATATATCGGATAAAGGGCTACTATCCAAAATCTACAAGGAACTCACCAAATTCCACACCCGAAAAACGAATAATCCAGTGAGGAAATGGGCAGAAGACATGAAGAGACACTTCTCCAAAGAGGAATCCAGATGGCCAACAAACACATGAAACGATGCTCAGCGTCACTCATCATCAGGGAAATACAAATCAAAACCACACTGAGATACCACCTTACGCTGGTCAGAGTGGCTAAAATGAACAAATCAGGAGACTATAGATGCTGGCAAGGATGTGGAGAAACGGGCACCCTCCTACGCTGTTGGTGGGAATGTAAACTGGTGCAGCCGCTCTGGAAAACAGTGTGGAGGTTCCTCAAAATTAACACTAGAATTCCCCTATGACCCAGCAATAGCACTGCTGGGCATTTACCCAAGGGATACAGAAATGCTGATGCATAGGGGCACATGGACCCCAATGTTCATAGAGGCACTTTCAACAGTAGCCAAATCATGGAAAAAGCCTAAATGTCCAACAACTGAGGAATGGATCAAGAAGATGTGGTTTATCTATACAATGGAATACTCCATGGCCATGAGAAAGAATGAAATCTGGCCATTCGTAGCAAAGTGGATGGACCTCGAGGGTGTCATGCTAAGCGAAATAAGTCAGGCGGAGAAGGATAGATACCATAAGTTTTCACTCATAGGTCTAACAGGAGAAACTCCATGGGGAGGGGAAGGGGGGGAAAAGAGTTAGGGAGAGGGAGGGAGGCAAATCATGAGAGACTCTTGAATACTGAAAACAAACTGAGGGCTGAAGGGGGAGGGGGAAAGGGGAAGGGGGGTGATGGTCATGGAGGAGGGCACTTGTGGGGAAGAGCACTGGGTGTTATATGGAAACCAACTTGACAATAAACTATAAAAAATTTAAAAAAAAAACAAAAAAAGAAAGAGTATTTTCAATAGATAATGATTAGAACATCTAGATAACCTTCATCTTCACCTCATACCATACACAATAAGTAAACCAAACAATCATGATGGATCTTGTACCTATATATGATAAATAAAACTATAAAGGCTTATGAAGAAAATATAGAATGATATCTTTGCATCCTGGGATAGGCAAACATTTCTATGAAAGGATACAAAACTCACAGATTAGGCTTCATCAAAATGAAAAACATCGACTCATTAAAAGGCACTGTAAATAATATGAACAGGAATGCCACAGAATGTGAGGAGATATTTGCAAAGTTTATATCTAACAATGGACCTGTATCCGGGATGCAGTTTTGTTCCTACACATCATTAATAGAAACACAATCAACCCAATGAAAAGATGAGAAAGAATTTCATCAGCCTCTTACGAAGAGAGATATGTAAATAACCAATAAGCACATGAAATACTGCTCATTTCAATAGTCATCAGAGAAACAAATTGTAAGTACCGGGAGATATTACCACACACCCTCTAGAATAGTTAAAACCAAAACAACTGACATTATGAAATATTGGCAAGGCTGTGGAACATCTAGAAGTCTCATAAATTGGTGATGGGGAGGAAAATTAGTTCAATATTTTGGCAAACTGTAAATTTCATATAAATTTATATATATGGCTACCATTTGACCTAGTAATCCTACTCCTATGTGCTTACTCAAGAGAAATGAAAACATACATACATATGTAATAGACATAAAGATGTACATTATACATCATATATTACATATATGTTGCTATATACCGAGTTAATGTTATCACATTTTAACCTTTTAAAATATATGGATTGTTGGGGCACCTGGGTGGCTCAGTCCATTAAGCGTCCGACTCTTGGTTTTGGTTCAGGTCATGATCTCATGGTTCATGGGATTGAGCCCTGCGTCAGGCTCTGGTCCAAGCACGGACCCTGCTTGAGATTCTCTCTCTCCCTCTCCCTCTGCCCCTCCCCTGCTTGCTCTTGTTCTCTGTCTCTCTCAAAATAAATAAATAAAAACTTACTTTGCAATATATGGATTGTTACTTTATATTACTGACATTGCCTAAGTCCACCAGCATCCTACATAACTTTGCTCAGCTTTACACACACTGAAGAAAATACCTAATATCATAAAAGACATATTAACAGCATATCTAGATGCAATCCACACAATACGGTAAGACCAACAGAATCCTGTCTATCTAGCTCTTAATGGAACATTCTTCTTACAAAATCTTACCAGTTAATTTAATGGCAAATAAATATTATTCCATAGCATCAGTGTTGCCCAGGTTTTAGCAGTGGCTTAGATGGTAAGGCTAGTCCCGAGTTCCGGAGGAAAAAGTCCCATCATCAGTTAAAGATGGCCATTATGGGTACTGGGGCAGAACGTCGGCAGGGCAGACAAGCATGCTTGAAGGTAGCATTTGCCATCCTGGACTGAGACCGTTAAAATTTAAGTAGTTCAAGTACAGGTGCAGAATCCTACAAATACACTTAGCAGAATCTAATTTTTCTTTGATGATTTAAAAGAAACTTCATTATAAGACAACATGCTCATCATCATGAACATCTATTGTTGGACCAACTAACAAGTTTTGTTCGGTTGAGTTCTGGGCGAGCAAACATTCCTTGTAGATCAAAGGCTCTGTGTTTGACTAACAGTACCTTTAATTGAGCGAGTATATACAGAGGGGAAACATCCCCCCTATTTTAGACAGCACTTGGCTCCCTTTCATGAGACTCCAAGAATACAAGGCAAGACTTTTGCAGGATGATAGGCATCCTCGCAGTCAAGTTAAATCTCTGGACATCACTCTAAGCCTCAATGAGCATTAGTTTCTCTTCCAGGGACAGCGGGAGAATACCTTTCTTACTCCCCACATTTGCAACAGTTTGGATTCCAGATGTTGGGGGCCACTTAGTAGGTTTCTGGCAGCTCCACACATTTCTTAACAGATAAATCTGCTGTCACTGCCTTAGAAAAAGAATGAGTTGGCGAATTTGCAATGCCACCTTTTCAAAGAAAATAAGAAGGAAAAATGACCTGCATATTTAGTAAGCTGTTGGTTACAATTTTCAACATCTTTGCTGTTTTCAGGACCATGAATCACCGGGGAGAGAAGAGAATAAAGGGGCTGAATCCACAAAGCCCCAACAAAAAAATCGAGCATTTGGTTTTCTGACTTCAAGCCATGGAATGTAAAACTACCCTGTTGGATTGCTCCTCGGAGAGAAATCAGGGCGAGGTTATTTATCTGGAGGAGCAACACATCTACTGTAACGATGCTCGCTTTATCAGACTGTTATTTTACTTTTCTTTTCAGAAATCCATCCCAATACAGAGCCGGGCTTGATGCATTAATAAAATTTCCCCTCCTTTCCCTCTCTCTTCTCTACCTGGGTCCCTATTTGGGACCGAAATTATAGATAGAAAAATCCCTCTTTTCTTTCATACACTGCTTTGTGCAGGACTGAGAAGCTGCTGAAAAATGACCAAATATTGTTGTACTTAAAACCCCTGAACATTGAAAGATCATTAAATAAACCTTCTCGGGAGGGTTATTGTGGAGAAGACACCCAAAGAAAGACAAGCTGGCTGATTATGGACTTGCTTCTGACACGGATTTAATGAGCCAGAGACACATCATAGATTCAAATAGGGCTCTAGAACCAGAGACTGGGTAAAAGCCCAGTTCTGTCACACCAGCCATAGGAGCTAATCTGAAGTTTCTTCTTCTGTGAATTAGGAATATGCTATGGTTAGGGTGCCTGGGTGGCTCAGTCGATTAAGCGTCCAACTTCGGTTCAGGTCATGATCTCCTGGTTCGTGGGTTCGAGCCCCACGTCAGGCACTGTGCTGACAGCTCGGAGCCTGGAGCCTGTCTTCGGATTCTGTGTCTCCCTCTCTCTCTGACCCTCCCCTGCTCGCTCTGTCTCTCTCTGTCTCTCAAAAAAATAAAATAAAAAATAAAATAGAAAAAAAAAAAAAAAGGAATACGCTATGGTTGTCTTCGAGTGACTACTCTTCTAGTGACTACTAGGATTAAAGAAGACCATGCTGGTACCGTGCCTGGCCCAGAGTCAACACTGAGCAAATGCCAGCCACTATTTGGGAAAGTGAACAAGGGAGAAAAGATTGGGTACGCATGCATATGTCAATGTTACTTCCCATATGTGCCTGGAACATGCTTAGGGACCCTGGTGAACCTCTTAATGGCTAGAAAGGTTTGGGGATGTTGCCTTGGGGATGTGAGGCTCCAAAGACCTGCAACTGAAACAGCTCCTCTTTTATGTTCCTACAAGCTGGGCGTCTGCAGAAGATTTCCTTTGAAGCGCACTCTGTTGTTTTAAAAGAAGGAGGCAGAGGGCGGGGGAGCTTGAAAATCAAAAGTCCGTATTTTCTCGCCGCTTGATCAATGCTGCTCAGGCCTTTCGAGGCTGGTTGAAGACCTATGTGTGCCAGCCCCAGCAGCAGGCAGCATCTCTGAGGTGGCTGATCCTCAGCCTTGATCTCAGAGTGTTCTCCCCCAAGCGAGGAAACAAAGAAACTGAGGATTTCATCGTGAATGTTCCAACAGCTCACAAAAAGGAAGGGGGTACTTCTGATTGAGAGAATTCAGGGCAAAGTCATGGTAAAGGTGGCACTATCTGTGATGATGAATGACAATCCCTGAGGGCTTACTAGGTGCCGGATATGAAGCTTGGTGCTCTACATGAATTATCTTGTTTAATTCTCCCAAAACCTAGTCAGTCGCCCACCCCATTTTAAGATTTAAGAAAGGGGGGCATTACTGCAGCCGATACTTGAGCTGGGTTGCTGGCTCCGAGTTGGGATGAGTATTTACTTAGGCAGACTGACTTGGAACAGTAAAGACCATTCAAAACGCACATTTTTCTTCACATTTTATAGCTTCAAAATCAGGACGCATCTTACGTTCAATAGCAGGCCCCCCGGTGTCTTGGCAACATTCTTTCTTTCCTGGTGGCACATAAATAATGCTGGGTCCTAGATGTCAAAGGCATCTCAGATTTGATGAAGTGTGATGACATTTCGGCAGGAAGCTCAGGAGGTGGGACACCCCAGATAGACGACCAGCGCGTGCAAAAAAGCACAGAGGCACGCACTGGCATGCTGGTCTCAAGGAACAGGAATCGACTGGGGGCTTGGTGACAGTGGCCAGAGCTGAAGCTGTAAATGCAGAATAGGATGACAATAGGGCTTCCTGACAAGCAGTGGCATTTCCCCAAAGAAAACTGGAAGCACATGGGGGCATTTCTCGGTTGTCCAGTAACAGGGTTTCTAGAAGCATTTAGTGAAGACGGGAGGCAGCTTCAGATGCAGGTGTCTTGCAGTGCATAAGATGGTCCTGCCCAAGGAGGAACCGTCTCCCCTTCTGCCTAACTTTCAAACACCATTCACGATGAAACACCTGTTCACAATGAGCTGAGAACAGAACATCAACTCCATTTACATAGGAACATGTATTTTTGTAGGATTCTAATCTTTAATGACTTGCACAAATGTAAATGCTATATGTAAATTCAGGGAAGTCTGTGCTTTGCTTTGTTAGATCTTTATCAACTTGTTTCTCTTTTACAAAATCCTACCCTGGACAACCGTGTGGATCACGGGGTTTGAACTGCTAGCCATACACCTGGATCAGCCCCTACCTGAAGCTGCCAATTCCACAGAGCTCCCATCCATGGCACAAGCATTTAGAGATTCCATTGTGATATCCAGTGTAAAGTTCAAGCATTTGTGTTTTTTCCAAATGTTTATGTACTTATTTTTGAGAGAGAGAACACGTGTGAGCAGAGGGAGGGGCAGAGAGAAGGAGAGAGAGAATTCCAAGCAGGCTCCATGCTGACACCTCAGAGCCCAACATGGGACTTAATCCCATGAACCGTGAGATCACGACCTGAGCTGAAATCAAGAGTCAGGTGCTCAACCGACTGAGCCACCCAGGCACCACATGCTTACATCTTTTAAATTATAGTTACAGCATCATATCTATCTTCTGTGCATAGTTAGGTCATATTATTTATGAATTTAATGTCATGATAATTAAAAATATTTTACAAATGTTTGTTATAAGAAGACAGGGAGGGGTTTGGGGTCTGTATGGCTGCAAACTATAGGTGGGACAAAGGTCTGGACACTTGACAAAGATTCAAATCTGAGAGGCAAATGAGAAGGAATCCAAGAATTTTTGACAGATTTTAGAAATTTTGAAAAATACAGAAAAAATGTTAGGAATAAAATACAAATCATCCATAAATTAATAATCCAGAAAGAAGCACTGTTAAATTTTTTACCCCTATTTTCCTGCCCACATATGTATATATATATTTTAAAAAGTTGGGATTATATTGTTTTTAGAATTCTTTCCTACATGATGACCGATTTTTAACTCATTATTAATTATGATCTTATATGTCATCAATTATTCTTTTATCTATTTATGTATTTATTTAATTTATTTATTTTAATGTTTTTTTTTTTTTTTTGAGAAAGAGAGAGAGAGAGCACACATAGAGTGGGAAAGAGGCAGAGAGAGAGGAAGAGAGAGAGAATCCCAAGCGGGCTCTGCACTCTCAGCGCAGAGCCTGACATGGGGCTCAATCCCACAACCCTTGAGATCACGACCTGAGCCAAAACCAGGAGTCGGACACCTAACCGATGGAGCCACCCAGGCGCCCCCACTAATTATTCTTTTAAAACACTTCTTTCAGTGGCTACATAATATTTCATTAAAAGTAATTCCACCTATTTACTTGAGGACACATTAGCGGCACTGGTTAATCTCCCATTATGTTTTGTAAATAGTATACAATAACAGGACTTTCCTGATGAAAGGGGCTTGAGAATTTTCCAGATTAATCTCCATATAATGCAGGTGAGAAAATGGAAGAGCCGAGAGAATAAGACACAGAGGCACACGACAAGAACTGGAAGCCTGGTCTTTATTCTCAGACTAATGTTTTCTTTGTATTATTCTAAAGCTGCCTTCTCGGGGGCTCCCTGAGAATTTAATGAATTCACCTATGACTGGCATCTCCGTGCTGTATTTAATCACTTGTTGTAACTATTGATTTGGCTTTCAACACAAACAAAAGCTGGACATTCAGTGGGGTGTGCAGCTGAGAGCCAATGCTTTCTGCTTTGGGAGCGGAACATCCACAGATAAACAAGAAACATCGCTCATTCTCAGTGCCCGGCAGCCGCACCGGGAGCTCTTCACGGGTGAGACTGAAATAGTGCACGATTCCAAGAAAGTTTTATTACCAGAAACATATGGGGGGAGGGGGATCGATTTAATGCCGGGTCATTTTGAGCTATAATAACGATGAAAACAGCTTGACTTTGGACATGATGTGTAAACACACGGCTCTTCAAATCACAGTCGACTTACGTGTTCCGTGTAACATAACCCATTATGCACACATGTAACACGGATCCAGAGCTGACGGCATCTCTGCTGTTGAATTTAAATGCGGGATATGTACTTCCTGTCCATTCTGCAGACACAAAATAAGACCTGTTCTGGGAATGGTCAAGGGAGGTTCTCAGGGAGGGATAACTACCTGGTCTAAGTTATACGTTGGGAGCTAGGATGGGGAAGGAGGGAATAGGGCCAAAAGAGAAGCACAATTCGCATTATCTCAGGAAAAAGGGAGAATGGTGTCCCTGGCAAGGGCCATCAACCAACCGCGAAGAGTCTGGGGCACTGATGACAGATCAAATATTCTATCACCATCATCTCTGCCTGGACCACTGCAGTGTCTTCCTAACTCGTCACCTGCTTCCATCCGTGTCCTCCACGGCAGTACACGTGATCCTGTTAAAACCTAAGGCACAATCCTTGGAGATGGGTTCGGGCAGACGTAGAAGTGATGTATACAGTTGCCAGGCCAACAAAGGTCAGAGCAAGTGTGCTCTGCCCCCTCTCTCTGCCTCAGCAGCCTTGGAGACCCCATCCATAATCCAGAGGGAGGAAGGCTGCCTGACTGGCAATCAGCTGTAACATGAGTAACATACGTGCATCATGTTAAGTCACTGAGACTTAGGATGAGGAGTATTTGTTACTACAGCATAACATACCTTGTCTTGACTAATATGGCTATTATTTTAGTAAGTTCATAGAAAGCCTTGATGAAAAAAATATTCACTTTGTGACACTATCTCCTGTCCTACAAGGAAAGCTGAATTTATTTTTCAATTTCTATTTTGTTCTGTAAGAAGTTAAATGCATTATGTACAATCGGGGAGGTGAATCTAGTCACTGTACCTCCCCAAATACATTATTTGCCTTGGCAATCTTGTAGATGCACGTTCAAAGTCGCTTTGAAATTCAGCTTCGAAGGATAAGTGATTTTATTTGACTGTTTCATTAAGTGTCTCTCCCCCACCAGGAATTAAAAAGAAAGATCCAAAGATTTTAGGTCTGTGAGATACTTCTCTTATTGATGGGTGCAGTAGAAGCCATGATCAAACAAATTAGCGTCACTCTGCTGAGGCAGAAAATATCTTACCGGAAAACAAAACAGAAATTCTCTACAAATCTTACATAGGTTGGATGTGAACATCTGTGGCTGACATCAGCTACAGTGAAAGTTATGTGTGTGGGTGTGCTGACAGCACTGATACCATTGAAAGACTAGTGACTGAGAAGTGGGTACCAGGCTGGGCAATGGTGAAGGGGACAATGTGCTGAGGACACCTTGCCATTCCAAAAGAACGAGTATGAGAGTCATCTGAATGAAAGCTTGGCATCAAAGTGGAAAATGTCATAAAGAAAAGGAGCGTCTGTAAAAATGGAAGCTGACCCAGAACAGGAGTGGGGGGGCACAGAGGTGTCAGGGAAGATTTCCTTGAGGAAGCGTGGGGAAAGGGAAGAGTACTGAGACAGAGGAAAGGGGGCGTGTAAAGGCCCTGTGGTAGGATGGAGCACATAGCACAGAAGAAATTAAAAAAAAAAAAAAGCACTTAGAAGTCATGCAATTTGTGGCAAGAGGTGGATTTGGAGATGTGGGGGGTTTGGGAGGAAGGACATGCAGGGCCCCAGGAAGCAATGTAAGGGCTTCTAGGGGGCACAGGTCGGGGGGCGGGCAGGGTTGTCTGCACTGCTAAACCCCAGATTACTCCAATCCCAAAGTCTATGCTTTCAGTCCAAGTTCCGTCTGGCCCGAGTTCCAGGCAAAGGTGTGGAGGCGGGAGGGTCATGCTCTTAGAAAGGATGTTCTGAAGGCATTATTGAGAAGGCAACATCTGAATAAAGGCTTGGTGCAAATGAAGATGACAGCCATGCAGATTCTTGGAGGAAAAGGGACATTTTGAGGAGGAAATGAAAGTCCTCATATGGTACTTGTTCTAAGGATGGATTCCGGAAATCTTGGATGGACCTTCAGAGGTCGAGGGGCAGAAGTAGGCCTTTGTGTCCCTGTGTGCGCTGACAGAGGGAGATATTGGTTCAAGAGCTAGCATTTGGCAGCATGGCCTTAGGGGAAGTGGCGGCAGCCTGGGGCCACAAGTGGACTTAGGAGCCAGACAGTCTTACACCTGAGTCACGGCCCTGCCCTCCTGCGCAGATTACCTCATTTCCCAGTCTCAGTTTGTCCACAAAATGGGGCAACAGACAGACCTCAGATCATCCCTGGGAAGATAATGATGGAAAGTACCAGAACAGGTGCTGTCTATGCCCTGCCCTCACCTGGGCTACTCCACAGGCCCATGGAGGCTTTTGCAATATGCTCCCAAAGCTGATTTTGTTCTCCTGGACAATGAGAGATGTGTCTCTGCACGAGACACATCAGAAGCATGAGAAGGATTAGGAGAAACTCACCAGGATCAACTCTCAAACAGTATCCCTGCTTCTTTGCCTCTCCGGGTTGGGCCCCGGGTGTGTTCTACACGATCTCCTACAGGGGCCCACCATGGAGCGCCAGGTGCCCAAGCGGTAACCAGCTTTCAGGGCACACTTTATATCCGCTCTGGCCTTCCAGCTCTCCTGTCCACACTGTCCTGTGCATCGTGGGATTGATCCCAAAGACGCTGCTTGCACCCACTGTTTACCTCATGAGTCAAAAAGTCTGTGACCGTGCAGATAGCCCGATACAAAAAAGCATTCGGTCAAGGTAGGTTTTTATGATGGTTGTGATGGCATGAGCAGAACTTAAGGAACCGCCCTCAGGATTATGAGCCCAGAGAAAGGAGAGCCTAGTTTAGGGCCAGTGCAGTGAATACAAGCTGGAGAACTTGCAGGTGCTTTTGCCAGAAAGCTCTGCCTACACCAGGATTGGTCAAACATCAGACAGAAACAATCTTGGAGGTCGTTCTGGGCTTAGAGGAAGGGGAAGGGGAAACTACTCGAAACGCAGAATCTCTGAGAATCATCATGAAGGTGAATTTAACACCAAAGACATTATCCTCAACACTGAAGTCCTCTATAATGAAAGTATCTACCAACAATCTCTCTGTGTATATAAATGACACAACCACAATATGTGCACATGTGTTTCATGTATATTTAGGCATTGATGCAAGAATAACATACATATATAATATATATATTATATATATATGTATATTCTGAGCTTCTGCTATGGGCCAGGAAACCATAAAAATGTTCTGACTTCACAGAACTTACATGCTAGAGTGTGCAGTAAACAAATTAAGTAAAAATCTGAGAATGTCAGGAAAAGCAAATTAACCACAAGAGGGGATGGGAGGGTAGCCCTTTTAAATAGAATGCCTCTATGGGGTGCCTGGGGTTAAGCATCCAACTTTGGCTCAGGTCATGGTCTCACTATTCGTGAGTTCGAGCCCCCATGTTGAGCTCCACATAGGGCTCCAGCTCAGAGCCTGGAGTCTGCTTCAGATTCCGTGTCTCCCTCTCTGCCCCTCCCCTGCTCACTCTTGGCCTCCCTTTCTCTCTCTCTCTCTCTCTCTCTCTCTGCCCCTCTCGGGCTTGTGTGCTGGGTGTCTGTCTGTCTGTCTCTCTCTCTCTCTCCCAAAAATAAATAAATACAACAACAAAAAGGATGCCTCTGTAACCCTCAGCAAGAAGGCAACATCTGCATACAGACTGCAGTAAATGAAGCAGAAAGCCAAACCAAGAAGATATCTGCAGGGAAAAAAACCATGTGAAGCCAAAGAAAGAGTAAAGCAAAGGCCCTGAGCAGATATAGGACAAAGGTCAGCACATTTTTTTTCTGCAAAAGACCACATAGTCAATAATTCTGGATTTGCGGGCTACACAGTCTCTATTACAACTACTCACCTCTGCTACGGCCACACAAATGCAGCCGTGAATGGTTATGGCTATGTTCAAATAAACCTTTACATATAAACACCAAAATTTAAATTTCACATAAGTTCCAGATGACACAAAATACTATTCTTTTTTTTGCAACCATTCAAAAATGTAAAAAGCATCTTTTCGCTCACTGGCTATGCAAAAATAGGCAGTGGGCTAGCTCAGGCTCTCGGGGAGTGACTGGCCAAACCCGACGATCAGGGCTTGTGGGTCTAAAGAA
The DNA here is from genome assembly GCA_028646485.1 of Cryptoprocta ferox. NCBI lineage: Eukaryota > Metazoa > Chordata > Mammalia > Carnivora > Eupleridae > Cryptoprocta > Cryptoprocta ferox. The sequence continues at coordinate 7,671,335 of CM053576.1, forward strand.
AGCTTTGACTCTCACTCTAAGATGGGAAGGAACAGCACGCTGAACAGAAGGACAGCACAGTCGGACTTGGAAGAGTCAGAAGGGCTGTCTTGGGTTGAAAGCAGGTGAGAAGGGGACAGCGTGGAAAGAAGAGATGGAAACACAGAAACTTATTGAGAGGAGTTGCACAGAAAGGTATTAACTGTGTTTTTAACGAAGGGTGTTGTGGTTGGAATTTCCCATTTGTGATTCCAAACGCGTGTTTACAATGTCCACTAACGGACAATGAGCCCTCATGATTTCAACCCCTTATTAATTACAGCATTTAAAATAAACATGTGCTATCAAGAAATACAGCGATAGATCACACGAGCCACAGGGCAAAAATCCCATTTATATTTCTATTTCACGGCACTGAGGAGGCGCTATCATTGAGAAAGGGAGCTTATCTCTTATTTTGCGTGTGCTTTTTATCTCCAACTTCAAAGGCAATGCTCTTTGGTCATGCTTTTAATATCATCTTGTTTGCATTTAACTCAAAATCAAAGCCTACACGAAAGCTCTCGATTCACTGAAAATGCGTCACCTGGCCACCTCCTCTTCTCCCCAGCACCTTTTTGGTTCCGGATTTTGTATCAAAAACTAGGAAAGCTGTTACAAATATGGATGATATATAACTGAATGATTTCAGTCTGGAAACAGAATTTACCACAGAGCTATAAAAATGGTGCTATTAGGGCAGGCTGTCAAGAAATGATTAATACTTGTAACGGGCTATCATTTCTTTAAGACTTCACACACCAGTAGGCCATTAATCTGAAATTGCTACCACCATCACAAGTGTCATTTGCTTTGTTTGTCCATAAGGACCAAGATGTCTTTTTCAGAAAGGGGAAATATGACCAGATTCAGGTTTGGGCTTAGAGATTTCTGCCTTAGTATGTAGGTAATGTGTGTGCATGTATGTGGGGTGTGTGTGTGTGTGTGTGTGTGTGCATGTGTGTGTATGTGTACTATTCCATAAGTGAGCACAGAGATGTTTCTGGGCAATTTAGTGATGTAACATTTTGTTAGTGCACTGAGGTGGTAAATGATTTATATTTCTGTTCCACTGGACCAAGAATTGAAAAATGTGCATTAAAATTGAGCCTGGGGTCATGAACATTATTTTTAAATCCACCGTGAGTTAAGAAAAAAAAAAAGTTTATCTAAATACGTATACTGACTTCCCTGGAGAACTTTATTAATAAGGACTTCTATTAAAGACTTCATCCAAATATGAAATTAAGAAAAGCAGATGCAGCTTTTTTACCCTCCCTGTGTTGTACGTGTGTGTGTGTGTGTGTGTGTGTGTGTGTGTGTGTGGTGCTCTTCTGGGAGTTATGAGCACACGAGCTATCATCACCACTATTATGGAACGTCTCAGAGGCATAACCCCCATAGCAAGTACCATGACAAGGAATAAATTGGCAAGGACGTCCAGGCACCAAAAGAAAGGTCAAACACAAAATTTCTACTCCAAATAAAAGAAAATTCATAAGGAAAAAAAATTTCTAAGGTAAATCCATTCTTGATTGGAATATAATAAGAAAAATAATAAGGGGTACTTGGGTGGCTCAGTCAGTGAGGACTCTTGATTTTGTCTCAGGCCATGATCTCAAGAGTTCATGTGGTCGAGGCCCGTGTCGAGCTCTACACTGACAGTGTGAAGCCTGCTCGGGATTCTCTGTCTCCTTCTCTCTCTACTCCTTCCCTGCTCATTCTCTCTAAATAAATAAATAAATAAATAAATAAATAAATAAACAAACATTAAAAAAAATAAATAATAACAATACCATAATAAAATGAAATTACATAGTTGCTTCTACCACTGTGAACTGTGACTTTTAAAAATGCAGTGCCTTTGTATGATTTCTCAATGATGCAAAAATGAGTGATTATGTGATTCTGATCCAGGGTTATTTCCTGAAAAGAATCACATCTCAATCATCTCTGCCAATAGGACAGTCGGAATAACCTGATTCAAAGGGTGACAGAATGAAATGATTTTTTTAGAGGTTAGATCTCAGGTTTCTTTTTGTAATAATGTTTTGGGTATTTAATATGCTTAATAAAATATTCAAATGATCATGTTTGCCTTACTACAGACTGGCTAGTTGCACAGAGGAGATTCTGAAGAGGAGTTTGGTTAAAAACATCCCAGAAGAAAGACACTCAGTGTAGACAGTTCACTGGATGAGCATTTGGCTCAAAATGGCACCCAACTCTGGTCATAATGGAGTACCTGGCACTAGAATTACCCATAAAGTAGAAAACTGAGGAAAATATATGAAACCACCGTTTCAGATGCTGTCAACAGTCAGGGGAGGATTGATTCCTAAACACAAAAATGCGAGCCCTGTTGTTGTCACAACTCTATGCTTATAGGCACACTCTAGACAGAAGTCCAAGGGGGAAAATGCAGAGAAGGGCACGGTGATCTCACAGGGTTGAGAAGATAGAGACTGCAGTTAAGGGAGCTGAGGCTGCTGGAAGATACCAGACGGGGCTCCAGGAAAGAGGCAGCTAGGGAGAAAAAGAACTCCAGATGCTTGCACAGCAGTCCCATTAGTCTCTTCGGAATAATAAGCGGGGCATGTGTACAGCAAAACTCCGCAAGGCTGAGCAAAGAATGGCTAGGAGCTGATGATGAACAATGCTGAACGCTAACTCGAAAGGCCCTAGACACCTCTGCTCTTTCTAGGAGCCCTGCCTCCATCAGGTGAACAAGCCTGGACCAGACTCCTGACAGATGAGAGGTCACATGGAAGAGAAGCCCAACTGTCATGGTCAAGGCTGTTTTGGATCAGTGTACAGCCAACAAACTCCTGTGCATCTGAAAGCGCCCACAGCATCAACAGACAGTCACTTGTTCTGTAGTTGACGCAGGAATAAACTCAGCTGAGATCAGCCAAATACTGCTCGGAGCAGCAGAACCACCAAGCTGACCCATAGACTTGTAATCAATAATGAATACTCATTGAGTCATTGCATTTGGGGAAGGGGACTTGTTACACAGTAGTAACTACACACACACTCACTCACACACACACACACACACACACACACATTATATAACTGATAATATTTAACGCATTCTAATGAAGTGATTTAATAGGACATATTTACTTAAATCTGAGGTTTTCTTAACTCCTCAAAAGAAATGAGAGAACACAGAACTGCTGGAATGGATCTTTCCAGTTATTTTCCTTTCAATAACATTTAATAACATTAACAAATGATGCTTGGAAATCACCTTGTGTTTTTCTCCCCACTGGCTATTACTGGCATAACATTTTAAGCAATCTTCCCAGTGTCTGGGGATTAGTGTGACTGACGTGGGATAAATGCTTCAAAAATCTTCCAAGTTTAGGCCTGAAACTTGGCATCTTGCATCACAAGCCACGCTTTCCAGACCAAGAGGTTTTTTTATTTACTTATTTTTTTCTGAATAGCAGCTCAGAGAAATGCTTTCTGACTTGGATTGTGTTACTACGACAACAGTCCCACATGGCTCTTTAGCTCAAGTTCGTTCTTTTAATTAGCAGACTTTGATTCTTCCTCCCCCTCCCCAACCTCTTCCCCTAGGAAAATTTTCCAAATAACTCTGGCTCTTCTCTTTCCTTTGGGTGTTTGCATGGTGCCACGAGGAATTTGCTAATTAGAGTATCTTAGTGTTTGGTGATGGCTTTTGTGATTTTGAGAGAGCCTTTGTAGAGTAGATTTTTCCTAAGGGATATTTCTTCCTGAAAGGGATAATCCCATGATACATAGCTGTATATCTCATTTTGGCGAAAAGGGAATTAAGAGTGGGCTTCTGATAGGGAACCTGGAATTCGTGTTGGCATGATGGGGTTAAGAGCATGGGAGTACTCTAGACTGGGATTCTTCCTAAACTCTGTATGACCTTTATTAATTCATATAACAAATTTTTGAGCATATTTCAGATATATCACCAGATATAATGGTGATGAATTTTTGTGAACTATGACAAGACAATGATGAAGAAGGCCTTCTCTTGATCAACCTTAAACTATAAACTATAGAATGTGATACTTGCTAAGAAGACAATATACAGGAAAATTGGCTTACCTGTCTAGATTCTTTCTGACTTCTAGAATGGGTATCATCTTACTGCTACTATTTCTGCATTCTGGGAGGTTTCAGTGAGGAAATTCATGTAAATTTCAGTTGGGGGTGCATCCAGCTATGAGTAACAGAAAGCCTAATTTGAAATTTGTCGGTTTCAGGTAACAAAAGTCTGGAAGTAGACAGATGTCGGTATTATTCCAATGGCTCCACATGGGAAGGTCTCTTGTTTTTTCCCCTCAGAGTCCAAACACAGCTGCTGTGGTTCCAGCTGTTGCATCTATAATCACAGCAAGATGAAGTGGAGAACACCCAGAGTAAGCCGTCACTTTTATTAGTAAAGTAACGGCTATTGCAGAACCCACCCAAACTTCAGATTAAGACTTACGGGCCAGGCTGCATCAGAGGGTCACAGATAGCTGTGGAAAAGGCTGTGAATACGGGTACTTAGCTTTCCCACCCTCGAGGGAGGAGTGGGTTGAAATGGGTACTGGATCCACCAAACTGGAGCGCTGGCTGCAGACACTTACCTCAAGCATGGAATAGTATGAACCCTCCATGCCTGGTAGCTATCTGTTTCTTCATGTTCTGAAGTTCTAGACACAAAAGGATTTTCTAGGTGAAGTGGGCTGAGGCAGCCAGCCAGGAAATTGGATTTTCTTTGACCCAATCAATTTAGGACCAGCAAGCAATTTCCTGGGACCAAGCATAACTGCTCAGAGAATTTTAAATAAAAAGGCAACTATATCCAGCTATGTCAGGAAATGTTATTTATAAGAGAAGCAGCCATACTCTATAGAGATTAATGGTTTACCAACTGCAGACTGAGGACTCTGTGGAAGCCTTTAGAATATATTGCTATGTAGAGAATGCTCCCAAGTAACCTTTTTAATGTCATGTTTTCATTTAAATGATAGCACCCTTTCTTCATTAACATAGTCTGTTCTGGATTATGTGGATGATTTCTGCATTAGTCAGATTAGAGTCAGTTATGCCGATACAACAAAGAGCTCCTGAATCACAGTGATTAATACAAGCAATGTTTATTTTTCAGGGCGGGAGCATGAGCTGGCTCAGTGATGGTGGCTGCCTCAGTCCATGGATGTGTTGTCAAAATGTGTCCCCCAGTGACTGCAGTCGGGAAAGAGGACATGGAGTGCCAGGCACCGGCTCTTACTGCTTCTGCTCATATTTCACTGGCCAAAACAAGCCCATCACCTCACTTAGCTTCATGCACTGGGGAACATGTAACCTTCCTGTCTTTTCAGAAAAGGGCCAGAACTGAAGTAATGTGTGTCATCACTACCGTGTCTCTGAGTACTATCGTTCCTATTAGGTATGAAGATATGATTAAGCCAATATATGATTGAGGTCAAGTTATCCTACAGTAGTTTAATCCCTCCCTCACCCAGAGAAGAACATAAGTGGACCTAATATGTAGATGATTCATTCAGACCAGTAGATGGTAGGAAATGGTTTAAGGTCATAAGTTGTATACTGCGTAAAGCCTAAGCTCTGACACGAAACTCTGTGTTGAAATGTTGGCACAACCGCTAATTAACTACGGAAACTGGAGCAAGTTGTACAACTTCTCGGAGCCTGAACGTCCTCATTCCTAAACTGGGGGTATCCATGTAGTTCTACATCAGGATGAGGCAAAGATTAAAGGAGACGGCACAGGTAGTCCCCGGCACATAGTGACCACCACAGAAATGGTGGCAACCATTATTACTGTTGCTGTTGAGACTTACTGTGTCAGTGGCAGTGAGAGATAAAGCCTCTCAATGAATTTTCCCCGGATGCTTCAGAGCAATAGCTTTCCAATGGATGAATCCCGTACCCTCACCCCCAGAAACATATCGCCTAGATCTTCACCAAACAGATCAATTTGCCCAAACTGAAGTGAAAATCTGGCAGTTTTCTGAGGTATTTGATTAAAGGAGTCAAGTCAGATAATTAACATGCAACATTCATAAGCAATAATCTTTAGAGGAGTGGAAATATTAGCCCTAGGAATTACACAGAAAGCATAACAGCCATTTTGATGTTTCTGAAAGTTGGTTTTCAAATCAGGTCTTTGCAACACTACACACAGTTTATTACTGAGTAAAGCCATGGTAGTCGAAGACTTCTGTTTCACTGCTTTCCTAACATTTGCTTTGTCCACTTTTCCCTTCTGGAGGTTTCGTGGAGCTGGGAAGGGAAAATGTTAGAAAGCAAAAAGAGTTCAAGGACTGGTACTTGGTAGTGTTTTTTGTTGTTGTTGTTGTTGATGGTGGCGGGGATTTTTTGTTTTGTTCTGTTTTCTGAAAACATTCTTCTTTTCTATATATCTATCTTATGGAGCCACTAAGAGACATAATTCCACCTAGGTATATAAATATTTATAACCCCATATGCAGAACACTACAATAATAAAATGTAGGAACATTTTTAACAACATCGATGACTTTAATTTGGTGTTGGCAATTAGAATTTTCAAAACACAGAGGCTATGAATATATGAGTGCCTAAATTGATCTCCAACGAACCATCTTTCATAAAACATATGCATCTTTTACGCTTTGTAAACACCAAAGGCTTAGAAAAGCAATTGCTCAACAAATAATTTTTTAATACCACTTTCTCATTACAACAGCCCAAAGTCATCAGGTAATAGACAACTAATGAATTTCTTCCTCAGGTTAAAATTTTAAATGAAACTTTCCACGTCAGGAATTTTCCTCACGACATTAAAATTCAAATAGTTTTATGCATAAGTACAGCCTTCAAAAAGTAATTGGTAATAAATGTAGCCAATGCCTTGCATTATCCCCAACCTAATTTTCAAATTTGATTTTCCAATGTAAAACTCAAGGCAAAACAATAACCAATCATGCAGCTAATTGCTGTGAAATACGAAGGCATCTTTCCACCAATTTATTTTGTAATATGGTTTGGTTTTATTTACCTCTGATGCACTCAAAACATTACAACTTGTTTATTCTTATGAAAATTAATGGTAAACAGAGTCTTAATTTGAGAACTGGAGAATCAGACTTCTTTTGGCTTGTTTACAAAATGATCTGTCTTCCTTTCCTGGGCAGCAAATAAAATGCTTCTTTATGGGCTGGAAGAAGGTAGGTAATCGCTAACATAAAGAAACCTGTCCAACCCAGTGGAAACAGGGAGCCAAGTTTCAATTGTAATTGATCTTGAAGGGAGAGGGCAGTATGGATTTGACTGGGTATTTTTAATTTCCCCTTGAAATTTCATGCCCTGAAATTGACCTTGAAACTGATGAAACTTAACCAACTAGATATTCTAACTTTAGTGTATCTAAAAGTCACAATTTCCCTTGGTCACACGGTAAGATTCTAAATCCTTTTGTTTTTCCTTTCTTGACTTCAATCAGATTTCTTTTTTTTTAAATTAACTTAGATCTAATGCTGACAATGAAATACTCGAAAGCCTGATTTTGTAGGGCTTCATAAATGCAAATGAGAGAAAAATTTCCCCTATTTTCCAAAGTCATTTTTTTAAGTTTATTTATTTATTTTGAGAGAGAGAGAGAGAGAGAGCACATGCAGGAGCAGGGGAGAGGAGCAGAGAGAGGGACAGAGAATCTCAAGCAGCATGGAGCCTGACACAGGGCTCCATCCCACAAACCGTGAGATAATGGCCTGAGCTGAAGTCAAGAGTCAGACGCTTAACTGACTGAGCCACCCAGGCGTCTCATCCAAAGTCATTTTAAAATAGCAAGTTCTTAATGAGCTCTGTCGAGAGACTGCCAATCAAGTAACTTTTTAGCATTTCCAAGTGATGAAGGCCATGTTTATATCCAGAGGCACAGACACTTTAAAAAGGTTATGAAACCACCAATCTAGGGCATGTTTCTATAAGCTCATTCATCTCCATCCAAATGCTGGAAAACCACCTTTCAACCAGCTTGCTCTGTGGTGTCGGGTAACCAGGGTTTGCTATGGCAGTTATCACATTATATTCAAGATTGTGTGTATGCTGGGGTGGGGGGGAGGGTATGCCACAACAGTTTACGGAGGCTTCAGAGAGAGGACCATGCTTATGAATCTTGGTACCCCTGGCACCTCACTCAGCACCTGGCATAAAATAGGTAGGCAAAAATGGTTTTTTGAATGAATGCATCCACAAACATTTATTGAGTGTCCACTAGGTGTTAGGTACTGGAGAGACAGTAATGAACTCAGGTCCCACATTCGAGCAGGGATGACAAACAAGGGACGAATATTTACATGAACAAGAATAAAATATCAGATAGTGATAGGTGTCATGAAGAGAATTAAAACCAGATAACATGGCTCAGGTAGCAGTAGTTCTCAAAGAGCGACCTCCAGATCAGAAGCAGCTGGGAAATTCTTAGAAACACGAATTCTTGGGGCGCCTCGTTGGCTTAGTGGGTTGAGCATCCGACTTCGGCTCAGGTCATGATCTCATGGTTTGTGAGTTCGAGCTCCACATCGGGCTCGCTGCTATCAGTGCAGAGCCTGCTTTGGATCCTCTGTCCCCCTCTCTCTGCCCCTCCCCCCACTCATGCTCTTTCTGCCTCAAAAACAAATAAACATTAAAAAAAAAAAAAAGAAAAGAAATGCTAATTCTTGTGCTTGGCCCCAGACCATACTGAATCAGAAAGTCTGGGTTTAGGGTCATCTCTACCAAGCCCAGGGTGATGGTGACATGTAATTAGGTTCAAGGACCACTGAGACAGAGTTCAAGGGCAGCTCCTTGAGAGAGACAAGCAAAGATCTCTCTATGAGTCTCTCTCTAGGAGGTAAATATTTCAGGTAAGAGCTGGACTTAAAACAAAGGAGGCAGCCATAGAAAGATGAGGAGGGAGATTATTATTCCAGGCAGAAGAATCAAAGAGTGCAAAAACAAAAACAAGCTTGTTGAGTTTAAGGACAAGAAAACAGACCACTGTGGCTGGGGTCAGGCAAGTAAAAGCTAGAGTGGAACACTGGATTTGACAAAGAGGAAACCTCTCTCTCTTTTTTTTTTTTAAGTTCATGTATTTATTTTGAGAGGGAGAGGGAAAGGAAGAGGGAAAGAGAGAATCCCGTGTAGGTTGCTGCACAGACCCTACTGGGGGCTTGAACTCACAAACCACAAAATCATGACCTGGACCAAAATCAAGAGTTGGATGCTTAACCAACTGAGCCACCCAGGCGCCCCAAGGGGGAAACCCTCTTATCTGTCTCAAAAGCCATGGTGGGGACTTTGAGTTTGATTCTCAAAGGGATACGATGTTAGGAAGGGTTTTGAGTAAGAGAAGAGCATGAGCTGAAGATACTAGACAAAGGACTTATTTCATATAATGCATACAAAATGTATATATAACGCAGACAGGATGTATTTCAGCCTGTATCCAGATATATCCAGATATATCTATATCAACATCAATATTTCTTAAGCTTCTTTTGTCAAAGAAAGTATTTTGCTTTTCCAAGAATGAAAACAAATTGATTTGTTAGTTCGAGATAATCGGGTTGGAAAATGCTTTGGGGCTAAACTTTCCATGACAGGTGAACCTGCTTTGAAGCAAGAAATTTTCAGTGAAAGTTATTCCCGGCTCAGGTCACCATCCCTCAACTGCTGCAGGCTTTCATCAATACCGCCTGCCAACGTGCTTCTTCCTAAACGGACAAGCAAAATCTAAAGCTCTCAATGGATAAACGTTTGGCGATGCCAAACTGAGGAAGGACAGGAGATGAGAAATCTTTTGATCCCACTCACATGACATTATCGATTGCCCATAATGAATGCTGGATCTTGAGCTTCTAGGGAAAAGAAGGTTAGCAGATCCCATTTATGAAAGAAAAAAAAAACCCTCTAATTAGCAAGTATCAAAACCACCAGCTAATTACCGCTGCACTAGGGAAACTTCTTAAAATCACAAATAAATAGCCAATAGGCCGAGCCCCCTATTAATGCCCAAATAGCTAAACATAGTTGTTTGCTAAGCGCAAGTTTATAATAACACTCAGCGCCCATCTGTAATTATATTTCATTAACGCAGTTGCTATGCTTCTGAAATACCAGCATCTCCCACGCTACAGAAAGACAGAAGCACGGACAATTTATGAACCTGGAAATTCTAATTTTATTCTGATAGTTGCACTAATGAATAATGTACATACTAATGTTCATTAGATGAATGAATAATTGTTCTCAAGTGGCAAGATTATTATTAAAATAGTTCATCCTTAAGGACACTGGCTCGTTTCTTTGCAGTTCTAACCAGCGGTCGGCTTAAGAGGCCATCAAGTTTCCTCTTGTCTCTTATCAAGATCTATCTATTAAAAATAAATTCCACCATACATTTTTTTTCCTCCACACATTTGCATGTAAATTAGAGCTCTCTTTTAGTAGTAGAAAATTTCTTTCTTTTTATTCTAAATTACTGGCCTGTTAATAGGTTTCTGTATATTTGTTTTCTGATTCACAGCTCCCCTCATTAAAAATAAAATACTTTGACAGTTATTTGGTCAGAGATAACTGGAGAGAAATTTGTAGAAATAGCTGTAAGTTTTTAAAAATCACTTATTGTGAATGGAAAAAACACAGGGAGGCATTATGGACCAGCCTTTTTTTTTTTTTTTAATAAAAATTAAAGAATGAAAATTAAAACCTACCTATTGGCATTCAAATGGTTCAGTTATTGCTGTCACCACCTTTTCCATAGATTTCCATTAATTTCATTAGTATTTTACAAAGTGTCATCCTAAAAACGGTTTAGTGCACTAAGTTCCAACCATCTATCAATCCTTATCTTATAATGAATAAATGATGTCTGGCTTACTCACTATGGTAAAACAATAATAAACCCTGCCTCTGAGTTAGAAAGATGAGATACAAGCTAATTAGAAAGATGAGATAATTTCTAAAAAGATAATGGAAACTACAAAGGGGCCTACGCTAAATATCCAATAAACAAGCCCTTTCTGATACTGATTTCTGAGCATAAGTGACCACTGCAATCAACTGATCTATGATATCAACTGGAGGGAGACCTTCTAGAAATACGGATTCCCATGCAATGCCCAAGATCACCCTTTCCTAAATCTCCTGAATCAAATTCTCTGGGGGGGAAGCCCAGGAAACCAGTTTTTTCACCAGCTACCAGATCACCATGAGTCATTTAAGACTTGCTCCAGTCCATGAATCCCTGCTCTGAAATTTCAGAGAAGGCGGAATCTCATTTCCACCAGAAGTGGTCAAGGAGGTCTTTGTAGCTGAGATTAGATAAAGGGAGGGTGACAGTCTATGTGCTGTGACCTGTCTGAGCAAAAGCAATGATGGGTGTGAGCACACAGGAGAAGGGCAGGGCCAGACAACTGGGCACCTCCATTGGCCCAGGCTATGGAATGGGCCTGCCAGCAGGGGACTGGGTCTTGCCTTGAAGTTTACAAATCCTTTAAGGATAGATACTGTGTGGGAGAAGCTAAAAAATACCTGAGAAATGTTAAATTACATCTTCTCTGCTCTGTAAGAACTCTTGTTTTATACCTTGACTCTTCTTCAGATTTCATTACTGTCACTGGTCGTCAAGCTCAACCGCCATTACAAAAATGTACTTCTCTCAGTTAAAACCTTGTGAGCACATTTCAATACACGTGTAATCACTTATTTATATTATTATACAATGTAATTATACTATATTACATGTTATGCCACCTGAATTAAAAATAGAACTTGGGGCACCTGGGTGGCTCAGTCGGTTAAGCGTCCGACTTTAGCTCAGGTCATGATCTCGCGGTTTGTGAGTTTGAGCCCCGCGTCGGGCTCTGTGCTGACAGCACAGAGACTGGAGCCTGCTTCAAATTCTGTGTCTCCCTCTCTCTCTGCCCCTCCCCAGCTTACACTCTGTCTCTCTCTCTCTCTCTCTCTCAAAACTAAACAAACATTAAAAAACATTTAAAACTAGAACTATATGAATAGAACTGTTTAAAGACAAGTAATGAATATCTTAATAATTGTAAATTTAATTTCATATATTCATGGTAAAACCCCTTTTTTTGTTCCATAAAAATTATTATAAATATTTTATGGGAAAAACATGTTTGAATATGCTTTATTATTTTTTAAAATGCATATTGAACCATGATTTAAAGGCATGGTTCTAAGCTTAATGCTGGCTTTTCATGGCAGTCAAGGCTTGCAAAGACATCTCATAAAGACATGTGGATCCAAATGGAAGAAGGACACTAGTGGCCATCTATCCTAAATTCTGACATTCCTTTCAGGTGCACCTGCCAATTCCATAAATTAAAAAAAAAAAAAATCCTGCTTTTCTGATGTCAATTGATTAGTTTTGTAGATTATATGGCAGATTCCTTTTTATTTTTAAGTAAATGGGTTCATAAACCCAATAAAAATCTTCCTCAGAAATATTTTTCCCATGATAGAAATTCTGTCTCCATGTTTTTATTTTTATTTATTCTTAAAGTCCCACCCACGCACCCACAAATCCATGTATAAAAGGTCTTTGCCACAAGTTTCTCTTGTAAAGTATGTTGCTTCTCACTGTTAAAACATCACCATTACCTCAAATGGACAGTTTAAACTTCCCTCACACCCAAAAAAAATTCATGGGGGGAGGAGGAGAGGACACATTCCATCAGATTTCCCTGAACTTTGAAATATGGTGTGAATTACAGATCCTAGAGGTAGGGGCAGTATAGGGCTGCCCTTTTCTTGCTGTGTGCTTGTGCTTACATAATTCTTGCTATTTTCAATATGTATTTTCTTTGCAGGATTCTTTTTTTTTTTTTTAATGTTTATTTGAGAGAGAGACAAAGCATGAGCAGGGAGGACCAGAGAGAGAGGGAGACACAGTATCTGAGGCAGGCTCCAGGCTCTGAGCGGTCAGCACAGAGCCTGATGCAGGGCTCTAACCCACGAACCATGAGATCATGACTTGAGCTGAAGTTGGCCGCCCAACCGACTGAGCCACCCAGGCGCCCCTCTTTGTAGGATTCTTTTCAGTCTTTTGCAATTTTGTGAGGTTTACTGAAAATCAAGTCGCATCATCTGTAAATCACTCCACGGTGTGCGTGGAACCTGCATTCCCTCAACAGTTGACCTGAGGCTCCCAGGTGGGGCTGTGGACACCCTGCATCGAGGACTTCCGACCTTCCCTCCCTCAGCCGCCCCTTGTCATGCAAAGAGTGCTTGAGAAATGACTGCCAAGCCTAAGAACTGGGTGAGATGCCAAAGTCAATTTACATAATAATTATCGGTAAAGATCAATTTCCTTCCTGTGTGCATAAACATAAGTATAAATAAAAGCTGGACAATTTTCTTCTGCCACCTGCCTGGCTCTCCTGGGCCCCCATTAGGATGCAGGGACCCTACTGTGGCGATTGCCGAACCAGGCTGGTCTGCTGTCACTGCTCAGGGAAGGCGTGTGGCAGCAAGCGGAGAAAACAACCTCTTCCTTGCTTTGGAATTTCACAAATGAAGTCCTTGGGAGACCAGTAAAGACTCAGAGCAGGAGCCACAAACTTGGGGGAATAACTGATGAATAAAAGGACTGCCTCCCTACCCTGCAGAGTAGACAATACTTCTCTAAGCTGGAGGAAGGGAGAAATTAAAGTGGAAGGAGGGGCGCCTGGGGGGCTCAGTCGGTTAAGCATCCGACTCTTGATTTCGGCTCAGATCCTGGTCTCATGGTTGGGGGGTTTGAGTCCAAGCCCCAAGTTGGGCTCTGCGCTGACAGCAGGGAGCCTGCTTGGGATTCTCTTCCTCTCTGTCTCTCTCTCTCTCTGCCCCTTCCCCACTCGAGCTTTTTCTCTCTCTCTCAAAATAAATAAACTTAAAAAAAAAAGATTAAAAAATGAAGTGGAACAAATAAATGATTTCCACATTAGCACAGACTTCAAAATAGGCTATTGTGACCTCTGCACATTTACAAAATGTCCTGAAACTCACTTTAAAGATGAACTGGAATTTAACTCTTAATCCTTTTCACATATGCCACACCAAAGTCCAGGTTTTAGGAAGCCTGCCCTAAAGTGATGGAAGATCACTTTAACAGGTGTTTGAATCACACCTGTTGAACTGTTGCCAATCAAAACCCATGTCTCACGCTAGCCACTTAGCACCTCGGGGCCTCCAATATTCAGAACACGTGTGGCAGGGAAAATCGACAATAAGAATAATTGGTGTGTGGAAGATGAAACATTGAGGAAAGACCACTAATCTACGTTGGCTTGGGTTTTGTTTTTAACTTTACAATAAAAACACAAGGTAATAGGTGTTGGAATGAGGTCTTTGCTGTGGACTTCTCCTTTTGGCTATAAAAATAAAATGATCACTCACGTTCGGCCAATGAAAAGTCTGGACATGTGGTGCACCTTCAGTACACTGGTTTCCTGGGAAACTCTGGACGTGCTATCGGCCTTGCAAGGCAATTTTCGTTACTCATCTACCCTCATTGCACCATTGACCATGTAACTCAACTGCCTGTGGACATATGTAATCAAGAGATTCACCTGTGCAAATTGCAGGTTACTCATGCTCGGTTCCCCGCATGATCAGCTACTCAAATGAGGAAGGATGTGGCTGCAAAATTCAATGCATCTTATTTAAGAAAAAAAAATCAAGGATATAAACAAGAAATCCTCTGGACAAATGCATTCTGTATGACAGAGACAAATGGGAGAGTGAGAATTTTTTTTAAATATCTTGCATCTTTGCTAGAAGGTAATTGCAATGACCTAGCTCCAAAGATGTTCTGTAATTACTGCTCTAAGAAATCCAATAATACCCTCTCAAAGCACACCAGAGAGGGGAGAGGAACACCATCTGGCCTGTTTTCCAAACCAGTTGGTCATCACAGCTGATGTTAATTCTAACGATCATTTCTTCTGAAATGAGGTGGGGGCTAGATTTGGTGGTCTCCAGTGATGTCCTGAAGTTCCAGCACTTACTCATGGAAAGGTCTTTTTCTGTTGCTGCTAACGGGTGTTTTGCTTAAACATGGTAATAACGTTAGTGTTTTGTCCAATCACAAAGTACTCCATGCTCATAATAAAAAATCTGGGGTAACAAAGGAAAACAAAGAAATGAGTAAAAATTACCCATAAGCCCCAACACTCAGGAAAAATGATTATTAATATTGTTTTTATGCATATCTATAGGATGTTTATCTTTCTAATTTAAGTAAAAATAAAATTATATTTACTGTGCTTGACTTATTTTTACTTAATATCAAACATCAGAGGTATTTTTCATGTCGGTAAAATCACTATATCAGCAATTGTTGTGGTTGTATAATTGGAGTGTGTGGATGAATCTGAATGTATAGCCAATCTCATATTGATGAACTTCAGATTATTTTTCATATTTTGCCACATCACTCATTCTTTTCTTTTAAAAAATCAGCTTTCATGAGGTATAACGTACATGTCATAAAATCTACTGGTTTTAAGTGCAGGATTTAAGGACTTTTAAAGATACATGCAAATATTCTTACATACAAAAATTTGTGCATGTGGGAAGTTACTTCCTTAACATAAATTCCTAAAAATGGAATTATTAGTTTAAATGTGCATGTGTTTTAATATTTAAAAAATTTTTTAATGTTTATTTATTTTTGAAAGAGAGACAGAGACAGAGCATGAGCGGGGGGAGGGATAGAGAGAGGGAGACACAGAATCCAAAGTAGGCTCCAGGCTCAGAGCCCGATGTGGGGCTTGAACCTATGAACCACAAGATCATGATCTGAGCCGAAGTCAGCTGCTTGACTGACAGAGCCACCCAGCCGCCCCTTAAGATTTTTTTTATAAAACAAATTACTAAGATGCTATCTAGAAATACTGTGCTGGGAAATACTTCTGATTCCTGTTACTCAAAACACTTTTTCAAACACATAGTCATTAAAACTTTGGAAAAAACTTCAAAACAAGCCTACAAACCCCTGCATAACTGGTCCCTGCACCTCCAGCCCAAGCATATACCTGCCCCCTTGTACACTCCGCTTTCCTACTATGGTAGCTCTTTCCCACTCAGGATGGTTGCAGGCCCCTGACACTGCAGGGCAATGCCTTTCACACTGCTACACTCCGGTAGCCAGCATGGTGGATCATTCCATCATCCAAGTCTCAGCCTAAGGGCCACCCCCTCAGAGAGCCCTTCTGGAACCAATCCATCTAAAACAGACCCACCCATTATTCACTCTGCATGCGCCATGTTTGTTTCCTCCAAGGAGATCATCCAACTTACACAGTTGTTTGCTTTTCTTTTTTTCTTTTGTCTTATCTAAGAGAATGTACCATAAGGGTAGGGAAATTATATGTCTTGTTCACCTCTGTAACCCTAAGCACCTACCATAAAAACCGGGTGACAGAGGTCATATATATATTTGTTGGAAAAAAAAGAAGAGATAAATAAACACATGGAAGATATTTACTAGTGGGTTTCCTGCATGTATGAAATCAGCTGGACAAATTTTTAAGAATTAATTTAAATAAAAATCATATTGCTGATTTTGTTTGTTCTTATTTATTTGATTATTAGTGTCTCAAGTCCCTAAGTATCCAATATTACTGATATAAGAAAGTCTAGGGTGCTGATGGATGACAAAAGAAGAGTGTTAATTTCTAAGCAAAATTTCTTCACGTCTCATCTCGTCTTCAAACACTGCTGACCTGGGCTCCTGCCCGAAGATGGCACAGAAATTGCCTGATCACGTTCACTGATGATGGCCATGTTGTTAAAGCTACCAGATCCTTCTCTGTCTTCAGCAGCAGTTGACAGAGTGTGGCCCTTCCCAAGACATTCTCCTTTCTTCTGTGTTCTTGCTACCTTTCTAGTGCTTCTTCCTCAATTTCTTCCTATCTGACCTCCAAACACGGCATGCCTCATTATTATCCACCCTCTTCTTCAGCTTTCTAACTAGAAAGGTCTTATCCAAGCCGTACCCCTAAATCCTGTCTCTATG
The DNA here is from genome assembly GCA_028646485.1 of Cryptoprocta ferox. Classification (NCBI taxonomy): domain Eukaryota; kingdom Metazoa; phylum Chordata; class Mammalia; order Carnivora; family Eupleridae; genus Cryptoprocta; species Cryptoprocta ferox. The sequence goes on from CM053576.1 coordinate 7,688,400, forward strand.
ACACAACAGTCAGATACTAGTCTCCTATCCACATCCCTTCTCTGACCTTTGGAAACATCTGTATATCTAATTACTATTTGACATCATCCAACTACTATCTGCCACTGTTTTAAGTTTATTCATTTAGAGAGAGAGACAGAGAGAGGGGAAGGGATCAGGGAAGGGGCAGAGAGAGAGGGAGAGAGAGAATCCCAAACAGGCTCCTGCTGTCAGAGTGGAGCCTGATGTGGGGCTCAAACTCACGAACCAGGAGATCATGACCTGAGCTGAAACCAAGAGTTGGACATTTAACCGACTGAGACACCCAGGTGCCCCCACCACTCGGTGTATTTAATGCAGAGGTTTTGCTTTAACCCAACCCCATCCCACATCTCACACACGCTCAAGACTGTTTCCTTCTCAGACTTCATCACACTACGAAATCATCATATGACGGAAACTTCTATTCACACACCAGCTCAAGCCTTACATTTAAGAGTCTTTCTTGTTTCCTTTCTATTATCCATCTTGTCGAGGTGGAAATGAATCTTTAAAATCCTCTACTTTTCTCCATCTCCTCTGTTACCCCCTAATTCAAACCATCATCGTTTCCCACCTCGACTGTGGTAATAGTCTTCTGACTTCTCAGTGCTCCCACTCTTGCTTACTTACTTCCCCACGGAGAAATGAGAGAGGCTCCTACAAACTGTAACCCACACCACACCGTTCCTCTGCCTGCGAGTATAAATTCCCTTCATTCTTTGGAAGATACCCACACTTTTTATGGGTGGGGACAAGATAACTACAGTAGATGTTTTCTGCTAAAAAAAAAGAGTACAGGGGCACCTGGGGGGCTCAGTCAGTTAAGTGTCCGACTTCGGCTCAGGTCATGATCTCAAGGTTCTTGGGTTCGAGTCCCGCATCGGGCTCTGTGCTGACAGCTCGGAGCCTGGAGCCTGCTTCAGATTCTGTGTCTCCCTCTCTCTCTGCCCCTCCCCCACTCATACTCTGTTTCTCTCTCTCAAAAATAAATAAACATTTAAAAAATAATCTTAAAAAAAGAGATACCAGAGAGGTTGCGGTCTCTGTCTCTCTCTTTCTCTCCGAGCACACACCTAGGAAAGGCTAAGTGAGCGCACAGCAAGAAGGAAGCCACAGACGAGCCAGAAGGAGGGCGCCCAAATCCAGCCATGTTAGTGTTCTGATTTCAGCCTCCAGCTTCCAGAACTGTGAGAAAATTAACTTCTGTTACTTTAGCCACTCAGTCTTAGGATATTCCGCTATGGAAGCCCAAGCCAAGTCCAACACAATACATTATTATTTGACCTAAAATTAGCTATGTGAATAGGTGTTCCTATTGGCATCTCAGGCACACAGAATAAATTCAGGACCAAAAGGACCCACGGGGAAGGACACCTCTGTGTTGTCGGCGGGCCATCGTGTGCACTATGGGATGCTTAGCACCATCCCTGGCCGAGACTCCGGTGGTACACCTTCCCCAAGTTGTGAGAAGCAAAAAACGTCTCCAGATATCACCCCATGTTCCCTGGATGGGAAAACCTGTACTGGGTTGAGAACCGTGGATCTAAACTCTTTCCTGACACCAATCCCTTTGGGAAACACCAGTGTAGTTAATGTCTTCTTGCAGCTAACTCATGCTCTTTGATGTTTCAATCTGTAAAAATGGCAAGTGCCTAAAAAAAAAAAAAAAAAGGGGCAGAAGGACTCAACACCCTGACAAGTTTTAAGCAGTCACCACTTCAATGGAAGGTGCAACTTGCGAACAAGGTTCTTTGTAATTCAATTTTTTCCCAATCTGATGCAGCAGCAGCACATCCACGGGCGGCCCTATCCTTGCTGATGGCAGCCTTCCAAACTCAAAGAAGTCCATATGTGGCACCACGCCTTGTCACCAGTGCCCTTAAGCAAAAGAAAATTTAGACTGCTGGCATTTTGTGACAGTCTCTCGAATGTCTGATTTCACATATTTTAAAAAACGATTCAGTCACAGTGGACTCACAGTTGGCAAATAATTATATGCTAACTGTTGCTACTCCTGATACATATGACAACTTGCATTACACAGATCATCTTTGACTATCTGAGAACTATATATGATGGGACTGTGGCTATTTTTATTAATTTCATACTTCGAAAAAGTCAACTATAAAGTCCAGAGGTGCTGTCGGACATTATAGAGTTCCCTGAAATTATAAAACTCACCTCTTTATCAAATGCTTATCTTCTTGGTATGGCAGGAGTCTGCAGGAGATCTGATCAGATTAGGGGGGATTAGATCTTTGACACAATCATCTTTTCCTCGTCACACTGCATTAATCCACTGATGTGCTGTCACTGGGGTCCCCGTGAATCCTTGGAGGACAGAACGTGTAGACCGGGAGGTGCAAATACATCTGAAAAAGTGCAGTTTCATTTCACATGGCCCCCAACATATACTAGAAGGGCAATTACTAAGTTTGAGAGCATGGTCAAGTTCCTGAAAGTATTTCATCTTCCGTCTCAATCCTGACGGCTGTCAGGTGAAGAGTTATTAGAATTTGCTCCCCTGAAGGACTAGGCTCTAACTGCAAATCAACGACACCCAATTCTCTTCTCTGTGGCCACAGAGGAGGGGAAGATTTTGGATCAGATCCAGAGATAAAAGATTGCGTTTCCCCCAACATTTGACATTTGGCCACAGTAAACCAGATTCTGGAGCAAACCTTGACCATGACCCTTACGGACACAGACGCCTGCTTTGTGGGGCACGGTTTTGTCTAGGGCTTTGTTAAAATGTCTATAGAAGCTTGAGAAGGTGAGTATCTTCCTCTTCTGGGCATTTTCCCCTTCTCCTTTTATTAAAAAAAAAAAAAAAAAAAAAAAAACACCGGAAAGCAATGAATGGAATGCCCAGGGGTACAGGGAGAGAACAGCAAAAACCAACCAAGTTAAAACGTGAAACTTCCCTTTCACACCTCAACTGCGATTTCACTTCTCAGAGGAAACTACTAGTCTAATGTGATGTATTCAAAAAAATTTTTAATGAAAATAGCATGTTTGTGTGTGTATATATATGTGTGTGTATGTATGTGTATACATGTATGTATGT
>CM053576.1:7691987-7831635 GCA_028646485.1 Cryptoprocta ferox
TATGTGACACAGAAATACTCTTAAAGCTCACTCTCATTATTTTATTAAAGAAGTGCTGTAATTGTTTTTCTTCCAATGATTACCCTCCTGATCGACAGCAGGTACTTTATAAACCTTGCTGTCTCTACCGGCTGGAGGTTCACAGTGGCCTCCTCACCGGTGTCCCAGCTCGGGCCCTCACCTCCACGCAGTGCAATCCCCACTCAGCAGCCAGAGTGATCTGATTAAAACACAAGGCAGAACATGTCACTCCTCTGCTCAGAACCCTCCTAGCTTTCCCGTCTTACTCAAGTGAAAGCCGAGGTCACTGCCCACCAGTCACTGCACTCTTTTACTGCTCCCGCCTATCACTTGTCTGACCTCACCTCCTTCCTTACTTTCCCCTGGTTCTCTCTGTTCCTGCCACACAAGCTTCCCTGCTGTTCCTCGAACATGCCAGGAACCACACTGCCTCAGGGCCTTTGCACTTGCTGTTCCCTCTGTCCAGATCACTCTCCCCCAGATGTCCACATGAGTCCCTTCCTCACCCCTCTGGTCTCTACTCAGATGTTGCTTCTTTCTCAGTGAGACCTTCCCTGCAACCATATTTACAATCACACATAAACACCCCACAAATTTCCCATTCTCCTCTCGCAATCTAACATTATTTATTCAATTATTTATTCTGCATATGGTCTTCCTTTCCCAAGGAGAGCATAAGCCCTTAAAAACAAATGTGTTTGTTTAAAACTTATTCCCTAAGACTTTGAAGAGTGAGCACTTCAAAAAAAATGCATGAAATGAACAAGTGAGTTCCAAATAATAATGAAACGGACACCACTACAGTCTCTCCTACTATTCTACTTGGGCAAAAAATGAAAATTAGGAGAATGAATTCCTAGAAAAGGAATTGCTAGCTCAAAGGGTAAACAGTTGTATATTTACAGAATATGAAGTCTCCAAAGAATCAATATCAGAGACATCTAAGATATTTTGGAATCAGGGTGAACCTGAAAAAAGTTTTTGGTGTTACGACATGTAAGGAACGGCAGTTGGTGAGGGCCCATGCTGTGCTCAGCGCAGACAAGCACGCGAAATGAGGTAGGCGAATTCTTGTCATGGTGAGGACATGGATGAATTTAACAACTGGGGTCATTTCTGGGTTTTGTTTCCTCAATTTAACTCATCAGATGACTGAGCCAAAAATTAAATCAGGGAAAAACGGTACAAAAGTGTAAGCAATGAAGGAAACCGGGGTGGGCAGAGTCCCGAGTCCAACACTGTCATGTGATTTTTGCCCCACGGGCATTCAGGGAGGTTCCCATCGAAGGTCTTCAGGGCTGTGACTGAGTCTGGGCTCATCAGCCACTGTTGACACCTCGGTCCTGTCAAGCCCGGAAGACATATTCGACCCTTCACAACACCCATGTCAGACCAAACTCAGCGTCAAATCCAGGGTGGTGCAATTAAATGTAATTAGGAGGAGTTCAACTCCAAGCCACTCCCACTTGATTCCAACGTCAGCCTCGTCAAATGCCATTGCACTTGTCAGTGTGACTGCGTGATGAAGGTTGCTTCAGGTCTGTGATCGAGGTACATGTCTAAGGCACACACATATTCACACACACGGACACACACGGACACACGCACTCACACATGGGCACATATACTCAGCACACACAGATATATACACACAGACACATACATCCACTCACACACACGTACATACACATGGGCACACACATACATATACACAGGTACATACACTCACACATGGGCACATACACACACCTATACACATGCTCATACACACTCACACATGGACACTTACACACACACACACACACACACACACACACCTACCACGTGCTCTTCCTCGTTTTACGAGGCAGCCTCCAGATTTGTCTCTCTCTCGAGGCCTCTTCCAGTGAACACGTGAAGGAACACATCCACGCAATGCGATCAGGGAGCACAGCCTTCGCATGTCACTCCTGTCTTCTGTGAGAACCAGTTCCTGGTGGAAGCACTGACACGCTCTTCGCTATTTCTCCGGGGGCAATTTTCCAAGTGTGAAATGCACCATTTATGTTATTTGAATAACCTCACGCCCCCACTGGAGCCCTGAGAACCCATTCTTGTGGTGTCAGCACCAGCAGAAGTGTACTAATTGGCAAAATCAGCTTAAAATGTAGATCAGAGAAGATACAGCGTAGGAGAGCTTTCTTCCTTCAAGAGCTGCATATCGTGTTCTTACATACGCCAGACACTCTTCCGGGACGGGGGCTACCCATGGGCTTTGGAATTCGACCCAATCTGGCTCCTCACTACTGTGGGAACTTAGACAATTCACTCCACCTCTTTCTGACACAGTTTTCTCATTTCTAAATGTTCTCGTCTTTAAATATCTCCCTTCCACACAGTTTTTGTCAGGCTGATTCCAAATAGAATTGCCTCCCATTTCCTGGAAGTATATGCATTCCTCGCTGAGCTGAGTGTTTTGGAGACGTTGATCTCTTGAATCCTCACAACAAACTCATGGGGCACAGATTATTACTGTGCCCATTTGACAGATTAAAATGTAAGCTGCAGAAAAGAGAAATAAATTGCCCAGACTCACACAGCTCATAGGTGCTAGGGCTGAAGTATAACTCCAGACCCTAACTTCCTCCTCATCGTTTAGCAGAGTGTCCCTGCTTAATAAACAAGAGGTATTGTTGTTTGGTGTCCTTATTCCCTAGGATTTCTTTCCTCTGCCTACCTTGCAGGCTGTTTTACCATCCAGCGAAATAATTCTGCCTATTTTTAGTGGATTCTGCATTAATTTGGATCTTTGTCACTAGTCAGTGCATTCGAGTATTTTAAATTTTTTTTAATGTTTATTTTATTTTTGAGAGAGAGAGAGACAGAGCGCGAGGAGGGGAGGGGGAAAGAGACAGGGAGACACAGAATCTGAAGCAGGTTCCAGGCTCTGAGCTGTCAGCACAGAGCCTGATGCGGGGCTTGAACTCATAAACCGTGAGATCATGACCCGAGCCGAAGCTGACGCTTAACCGACTGAGCAACCCAGGCACCCCTCGAGTATTTTAAAAATGACTCATTAAAAACACTCCAAAGCAGGATATTTGCTCCAGGCTGCGCCTCTCAGCACTGGCCCTGCTGCCCAGCCACGACAGCCCAGGAAGCCTTAACAGACCCAGGCTCCCTGAAATGGTCTCGCTCCCCAGTTCCCACAGCCAAACCGAGCCACTTGACTAGACCTTTCTCCAAACTCTGAAAATAATTTTATAAATCGTTTATCCTCAAGAAACACTGATTCTGACAGAGTCTAAAAAGAGTCACATATTTTTAAAACCAAAACTCCAAAGCCGCATTTCTCAACCTGGACGCTATTGATCATTGTCTGCTGCAGGCTGTCCCGTGCCCTGCAGGAGGCTTAGCAACATCCCGGGCCCCTACCCACCAGACGCCAAGGTGCACTCTGCTGCCCCACCCCCACACTTGTGACAACCACAAATGACCCCAGATATTGCTGAATGTTCCTTGGGTTGGGGTGGGGGCAAACCTGTCCACTGATCCAGAGCGTCATTTTGAAATCATTATCTGTAACGCATTCTATGTGATGTGCTATCAACTATGGCCCTGGTGTTCCCTCTGCCACCGGGTGGAGCTGGGGATGAGGGGACAGTGATTTGTTGACCGTGTGATGTAGTGCCACATTTGTATTCTGAACCCAATGCCTGTATTTATAAATCAGTATAGAAAATGTACATTGTGAGGGGCGCCTGGGTGGCTCAGTTGGTTAAGCGTCCGACTTTAGCTCAGGTCATGATCTCACAGGTCATGGGTTCGGGCCCCGCGTCGGGCTCTGTGCTGACAGCTGGCTCAGAGCCTGGAGGCTGCTTCGGATTCTATGTCTCCCTCTCTCTCTGACCCTCCCCTGCTCACGCTGTCTCTCTCTGTCTCTCAAAAATAAATTTAAAAAAATTAATTAATTAAATAAAAAAAAGAAAATGTACATTGTGTGTAGCATCCGGGTTTATACTACTCTACCAGGGGTTTACTCCATTTGAACTAATTTGATACAAAGTTTATAGTCAGGACATTAATAGTTATTGAACATTTACTCTATGCCAGGTGCTATGCAAAGGTTTTTGTACATATATTGTCTTAACCAGTCTTTGCACTGAATCTGTATTAGCGACCATTTTCTCCACCGTAGAGATTGGGAGGGTGACAGTTAGACTCGGTAACTTGCACGAAGCCATAGAGATGGGACAGGGCTGACCCTGAGCTTAACCCTCAAGGCTCTCTGACTTTAAGGCTAGGGTTAACTATTAGGCCATTGCACTTAGTCAGGACAAAAGTTAGCCATGAATACAACTCCATACATACAGAGGACACGTGTCAGTGTCTGAAGCCACCTCTCTAAAGAAATCCATTTGTCCCACAAACAAGTGGTTACTGAGCACGTAACTACCTGCCAACCATTCTTCTAGGCACCAGAAGTACAAGGGGGCAACACACACACATGCTCTCATTATGGTAGAGAATCTTCTTTTACATCATCTGTCCTGTCTGCATTGTTCCCCAGTTCTGCCTAACATTTGCAAAGCTCCAATTATTCCCATTAACCATGAAGACATGACTATATATGTCACCTTAATGTTCATCACCATGAGGATCCTGAAAATGCATATTATCATTTAATTTAATGACTGCACAAGAGGCTAAAGAAAATCTTGCCCCAGAACCATCCTGTAAACCTTAGAAAATGGTCCTCCCTGACCTTAAGTACACGCTTTAAGCAATTCTCTAGACTGTAATCCACAAGATTTTTTTTTCTTTCATGTTCAATCTCCAGGCTTCGGCTTTAGATAGAAACGTCGCTGCCCTTCTAAATGTTGATGGATGTACGGAGCTTTTCTTGTTTTTTGCCTGCGATTCACTTGGGCACAGAAGTCTGGAGAAAATCAGAACATTTCATACATAAAGAACAGAACCTCATTCTTCTGCAGGCAAAACTCCTTTGATGTCAATGATGGGCTTCGAACAAAGAGTTAAACTGTGGATAACAAATTTCAAGTAATTACTTAGCCAATGGCATAGAACGAGATGGACTAAATTGTGGTGCTTGATGCACCAATGACTGCATGAATGTGTCCATCCAGTAGCAAAACTGCAAAGAAACAAGAAAGGGGCGGGGGAGAGAGAGAGAGGGAGAACTCTATCTGAGTTTCCTGGGAACATGGTTAACAGATTGCTAGCATACAAAAGAAAAAGTCAGCTAGATGGCTTTAAAATGCTTTGTCAACAGATTCAAACCTGTTTAGGGACTCTGCGGTGGTAAAAAGGGGAAAAATGATGCCCCAGCAGCCATATTTGGAGAAAATGTGTATTTGCATATTTCCTGCCGCAGGAATTCAAATTTCTTTTTATGCTAGTTCCTAACATTTACAGACAGAGCAGAAGTGTGAACAGTGGGGTGGCAATTTGTTTCTCCCTCATAGGCTGCAACTCAATTTGGGGTGGAAAAAAACTGCTTTCAAGAGGAACTAGATTAAATTCATAAGGGCTGCTCTGGGCAATTTGGATTGTCTGTTGTGATCACTTCCTGTGCCACTTGGCAAGTGGCTGGTAACACAGCAATGCCAACACTTCTGCACCATGTTGTGTTTTCTGAATAACCCTTACCTCATATTGGTGTGCTTTCTGTCAAGTAAATTAGGAAATTCTGCTATACGGTTTGCTTCTGGAAAGTCACAATGCATGATAGTACGTAAAAGGCTCTGAAAAGTCCTGCAATGAACGACTTTTGCTTGACTTTTGCCAAGATTTTCCTACTTCTGTTTGAACATAAAGCATGTTCCTGATGACCCATTTTGTTACATCTTGTGGCGGAGTGTGCTCTCGAAGCACTTTAGGAGATTGTAGGTTATATGATTGCCTCTGCTTTCTGGTCACAACTATTGTCTTCATACAAACCAAACAGATCTAGACAGATTAAACAAACTAGAGATTGTTAATCTGCTTTAAATGTATTAACAAAGTATTTGCTCTAGGGAATAGAAATGTGTCAGTCATGTAAATATGTTAGTCGTCCAATCATAATGGTTACAATTTATTGAGTACTCACTATGTGCAGGAAAGAGACCCCTCAAATGTCTCATCTGATCCTAAAGATAACATAAGAAATAGATGTTTTAGCCCTATTTTATAGATGAACACACTAAGGCTCTGTGAATTTAAGTAGCAGGCCTGCAGCCACATGGCTAGAATAGGGCAGATTTCACATTTGAATTCAGGTGTCCGTTCAAATCATGTGCCTGCAATGACTGCCTCTTTCTCCTCTGCCTCCCATAGCCTCTCAAGTAAGTAAGTCATGGAGATGAGAAGTACCGCAGAGAAAAGAGAGTTAATGGTACTGTAATAACACTGTATCTTGATAGACGGTGACTACATTTATCGGCGGCGGGCACTGAGTAATGCATGAAATTGTCAGATCGCTATGTTGCACTCCTGAAACTAACACAACATTGTAAATTAATTATACTTCAATATGAAAAGAATTTCAAAACATTTTTTAAAAGGAGCATGAACGAAAAGTCACTTAGATTTGTTGAATGTTGCCCACGCACTCTCCACCAGAAGGTCTGCACACTACAGTTTGCATCTGGCACATATTTCGCACCTGGAAAGACACCTGGTTCCACCACAAGGAAACACGGGTGCGCCGGACCTCAGCAGCTCACATTGCTTCCACTATTATAAAATCTCAATCCAAGTCACTGTTGGGGAACAGGATTCAAACCTAGACCCTAACTTCGACATTTTAATTTTCTATTTTAATCAGGTAAAAATAAAATAGTAGCTTCATAACCATAGCCCAAATCCACGCAACATGGTACTGCAGTGAATGAAATCAAGTATTTGGGCCATAATGATATGTGCCTTTGAATAACTGAATTCTACACTTTAAGAAACGTGCTTCTAAAAAATCTGCATTATAAAGACATTAAAACAAACTTTCCCTGGGTCCGTAAACACACAGACAAAAGGAGGAGATTTCAGTAATCTACTTTTTCCCCCCCACAGATGAAGGTATTGGATAGATTTTTCAAGTACCTGAAAAATGAAGTCAGGTGTGGCCAACACAGTGATCACTGCCTAGAAAGGGATGACCGACCAACTTACATCCTACAGAAGGGACCCAAGCGACAAGTACAAAGAAAGCCATCTAGGCAAAATGTAATGGAATTTATTTTGCCTTATAACTCTAGACCCCTATCCATCACCCATCATCTCAGATCCCATCCAAGAAAACCACAAATCCAGCCTTGCCCTGTGGGAGATGACAATGTATGAAAGACCTTCCTGCAGAGCACTGCCCCTGGTCAGACAACTTTTACCTTGTGGAATGAACAAACAAATCAATGATCGCCCAAGAGAAATCTTGTTATTTTTGCTACTTAGGATCCCTTCTTCTGGTAAAACCGCATTGGGTCTGCCCTACAGTGAGGACTTTCCCTGATGAAGAGTGCCCTGCCTTTCCTGACTCAGGGATGCATGTAGGAGCCAAAGTAAGCTTCTTCCACACTTTCCCCTTTGAGTGTGGAATCTTCAAGGGGAAAAAAAAAAGCTGACTAACTTCATCGGTGACATCCTAAAGTAAGAGCCCATCAGTTCTGGCTATGACTCCCCTCTCCCCATGAACTTGGCTGCCTTCTTGGTTTTTTCCTAACCTGTTTCTAGAGCTTTCCTTTGGAACTTGTTAGGTCCCTTCTTTCCTTCCAATGAATTACTTTTCTGCCTAAGACGATAAGGTATACTTTCTGTTATTTACTTTCTGATGCCTATAAGCAAAGAAGTTCCAGACGAGGAACTTCATGAAAGTATAATAATGAACTTGACAAAAGAGCAGAGAGTGAAATGAAGCAAAGATTACTCTGTAACCATTCTAGGGAACATCATAGTCTACCTGAGGTTAAACAAGCAGGCAGCTATATCAGCTGAACAAGGAAAAAAGTCGTAAGTTCTACCTTCTTCCTTTTGGAGACCTCAAGAGCTTACTCCATGTGCGGCGAAGTTCAGAGAAGGGAATGTGTACAAGGAAGGAAGCAGAGGGACACAGGAAGGTGAGGAAGAACCCAGAGTCTTCTTTTTGTAATACAGTAAATCTTGGTTTGAGAGCATAATTCATTCCGAAAACATGCTTGTCATCCAAAGCACTTGTATGTCAAAGGGAATTTCCCCATAAGAAGTAATGGAAGCTCAGATGATTCGTTCCTCAACCCAAAAATATTTATATAAAAATGATTAGACTACTGTAATATAATACAAAATAATAAAGAAAATAAAAATATAAAGACAAATGAACAAATTAACCTGCACTTACCTTTGAAAACCTTCGTGGCTGGTGTGAGGGAGACAGGAGGAGGGGGATTGTGTAGGACGACGTTCACGACCACTGATGGAATCACTGCTGTCTTCCGGCTCGATGGAATCTTTTTCTTTTCATGCAACTTCAACAAGGAACTTATCCAATGACCTAGAATGAAGCAAAGCATTCCTAAGCTCACTCTTGTCTGGAAAAGCAAAGGGCTGTCCATAGGTGCTTGGAAGTGACAAAAAATACACCAGTGCCAGTTGTGGGCACCTTCCAATGTTCTGAAAAATCACTGATTTCTGCCAAACACCGTGGCCTGAGACAGAGCGTCTGAGCATGGGAGACAATAACCCACAATTCCACAGAAAGTGTGAGAGAGAGAGAGAGAGAGAGAGAGAGAGAGAACCATTGGCTCAGTTGTGATCATGTGATGTTCGGTGTCACATACTATTCGTATTGCAAGACATAGCTCGTTTATCAAGTTAAAATTTATTAGAAATATTTGCTCGTCTTGCAGGACACTCACAGAACAAGTTACTCCAACCCAAGGTTTTATTGTATTTCCATTTCTTGATGTGTAAATAGAGGTACACATTATAAAAATATTTGAACAAAATCCTTTAAGATAAGCAAAAGTCTACCTCTCTTTCTAACTACTCCCTGGCTTTAGTTTTCTAGGGCTGCCACAGCAAAGGATCACAGATGAGGTGGCTTCAACAACATAAATCTATTTGTTCACAGTCATGGAGAAGCCAGAAGCCTGAGATTCAGGTGTCTTCTAATGGCCATGAGAGAAGAATCTGCTGCAGGCCTCTTTCCTTGGCTTGGAGGTGGTCATCTTCTCATTGTCTTCTCTCATCTTTATCATATGTGGTGTGTCCAAATCTCCAGTTCTTGCAAGGACGCCAGTCATATGAGATTGGGGGCCACTCAAGTGACCTCATTTTAACTCAATTACCTCCGCAAAGACCCTTCTCCAAACATGGTTACATTCTGAGGTAGGACTTCATAATTTTTTAAATGTTTATTTACTCTTGAGAGAGAGAGGGAGACAGAAAGAGACAGAGAGAGACAGAGCATGAGTGGGGGAGAGGCAGACAGGGAGACACAGAATCTGTCTGTGTCGAGCTGTCAGCACAGAGCTCGATGTGAGGCTTGAACTCACGAACCATGAGATCATGACCTGAGCTGAAGGTAGACACTTTGCAGACTGAGGCACCCAGGTGCCCCTTGAGGTAGGACTTTAACACATAATGGGGGTGGGGGCACAACTCAGCCCATATCCCACCTGTTTGTCCAATTGCCCATCCATGTTCTCCAAAGGTCACCCATGTCCTTCAAGTTTATTTCTTTCCATTTAATAATTGTATGTGTGCATGTGTGGGTTTTTTTAAAGAAAGTATACAAATAGGCTCATACTATACACATTTTATGTACCTTTGCCTTTTTACCCAAAGCTCTATTTTGGAGGGGTTTTTTTCATCTAAACACAGGCAGACTCACATTATTCTTTTTGAAGTTTCACTCTTCTTCTTGATTCCACCCTTGAGATTACAACTGTGGAAACTTCTTGATCTGACACACATCCTTCTTTGTTTTCCATTGGAAAAGGAGTATACCACCGAGGTTTCTTGGAGTGCAAGTAACAGGAAATTACTCTAGCAACCTAAGCAAAAGAAACTGTTCCAGGCTGCTGGAAACTTACTGACTCACTCCTGTCATGGGGCAGGGGGGAGGGCGACACCTCGGAAAGGACTTCCCAAAGACTGAGGAAGCAAGCTCTGGAGGGTCAGGAAGCAGGACCTTCTGTTAAGACCCTGCAGAAGGTCCTGTTTGCTCTGGGAGCTGCTGCTGAAATGAGTGAACTTGAATCCTACGCTCTCCAACACAATGACATCCAGCACGTGGCGATCAAGTGCTGAAATACGGCTGGTCCAAAAACAGACACACTGCAGGTGTACAACATACACCCAATTTCCAAGACATCACACAAGGAAAATACTGTAAAATACTTCACAAATCATTTTTATAGTTACACATTGATGATATTTTGGATATATGGAGTCAAATAAAATATATAATTAAAATTAGCTAAATCTGTTTCTTACCTTGTTTTGGTAGCTATTATAAAAAAATTGTTTTGGCAGCTATTTTTTTTTTATTTTAAAATTAGATGTGTAGTTTGCAATGGTGACTTGAATTATATTCTATTGAGCCACTAGTCATTTCTCCTTTCCTGGCTGAAAAGCCAAAACCCTAGTGTGAAGAGACGAGTTGGCCAAGCTCAGGTCATGTGCCTGGTCTCCTGGCAGGACCCATGCGGTACTGGCTTGTGGGTTCACTGCCAACTGCCCACAACCCATTGCAGGGTTGCCCACAGCTGGCAGCAGTAATACCTGAAAGGAAATTAAGATGACCAGAAAGAAGAAACTGATGTTGGGTGGCAAAAAAAAAAAAAAAAATGCTATGTGCCCAACATGAGAGATTAAAGCCTGGCACACATGAGGCAATTAAAATGTATCTCTTGAAATGAATGAATACATGAACGAGTGAACAAACATGGTGCGGTCATGGTTACTTTCTCCTCGCCGTGACCTTGTTCATCAGGTCCCCACTTCCATCCTGGACCCACATTTCAAATTATAACTCTGTATTGTTGCTTTCATGAATTACATGTCTAACACTATTTATCTGCATTACCATTGCGTGGAGAAGTGCACTAATTTCTGTTATGACTCATCCATTTTGTTCATCCATTCCACTTTCACTGAGTGAGTCACAAACTCACTTCTGAGACCTCTTCTTTCTCTATCTACACTCGCGCCTACAGTGATCTCATCCAGTCTCAGAGCTTAAATATCAAATGATATTTAGATTTAAATATCAAACATGTCGATAACTTCCAATTTCATATCTCTGGGCCAGACCTCTCTCTCAAATTCGAGACTCTGCCAACTATCCAACTACCCAGTTGGCATCTCCAGTGGGATGACTAATAGACACCTCCAACTCAACTTGTCCAAAATGGAAATGAAACCACTTCCTCCTGCAGCCTTCCCCACTTAGAGAAATGATAGTTTCATCTTTCAGTTGGTCAGGCCAACTGGAGCTCTCCCTGGCTCCTCCTTTCTGTGACAGTACACATAGAATCTTTAGGAAATGTTGGCTCTAGGGTCAAACATATCTGGAGTCTGACCACCTCCCACTGTCTCCAATGCCGTATACTTGATCTAAGTGCCACAGCCATAGCTGCCTTACTGGTCTTTCTGCTCCAGCAACCGCCTGCTAACAGTGTATCTTCAACCAGTTTCCAGAGAGTTCTTTCTCTTTCTAGTTTATGGATAAATAATTGTCATATAACATTGTATTTGTTTTAGGTGTATACAACATAATGACTTGATAGGTGTATATATATTATGAAATGGTCAACATAATAAGTTTAGTTGAACATCTATCATGTCACATAGTTATAATTTTTTCTTGTGATGAGAACTTTTAAGATCTACTCTCTTAGCAACTTTCTTTTTTTTTTAATGTTTATTTTTGAAAGAGAGTGAGAGGGCAGGGGAGGGGCAGAGAGAGAGAGATAGACACAGAATCTGAAGACAGGCTCCAGGCTGTGAGGTGTCAGCACAGAGCCCAATGCGGGGCTCAAACCCACGAATCGTAAGATCATGACCTGAGCCAAAGTCAGACGCTTAACCGACTGAGCCACCCAGGCGCTCCCGCCACCCATTTTCTTGATTGATACATCCTGTCTAGAGAAATGCCCGGCCCAGAGTAGATGTTCACTAATTACTTGGCGAATAAATGAGTGAACAACCCTAAAATAAAAAACCAAGACTCTACCCTCAAGAAGTTGCAGTCTAATATATTTGCCTTCCTAGAAACCAATCCTCTTATTAACGTTAGCCTTTGCTAATAATGAATTTCCATGTGCATCTAGGGTGAACTATTCCTTACCCATAGCAAGAAAGGAATTGGTCAGGGTCATTTGAAGGAGAAATGGGAAATTTATATTTATTTTACCAAAAGGAGATCTGTTGGCTGTTCTCGGCCCTTTTCCTGCCAGCAGATGGATCAGGACCCTCTCTATTTACACTCGCGTGTTAAAGCACCTGATCTTCGTAGAAACTGGATAATGGCCTATAACGTTATCGGACTACAACAGCCGCATCGCTAACGTGGAGAAAATGTATTTGCATTTTACGGTGCTGAATGCTCACCCACTTCATGACCTTACCATCTGTTCCCATCTGTGGGATATTCCAAACGACCAAATAACATTAAAATCACCTAAAAGAGTTTCTTTATTAGTTATAAACTTTTACAATTCAATTTAAAAAGTTTATAGTCCTGAACGCTGCGAGAACTAGCATTTTCCGAAGCACCATCCTGCTCTTTATCACTGGGGTCTGACAGCAGCTCTGACCTTTTCTAGTATCTTTCACCGAAAGGAGAAGATTTGAAAAGCAGATAATAAATGACCAAGGCTTTATTGATATTATGATGTGTAATATTTAAAACAGGTTATGGTTATTAGACCATGGGAGATGATGCCTTATTACATAATTATCTGTTCCCTGTAGGCAAGCTTCTTTTACTGATAAAACATCTTTTATGGGTTTTAAAACTTGCAGAGCCGATAAAACCGTGTGGGAGCAAGGAGGATTGGGTGCTGCTCAACCCATCATCAGAACTGTCAGCCAAATTCAAAGGCTAGACCGCTTAGGGCTGCTGCTGCTATCAGAGAAGCCAGGTGCGCTCGCTCCTGGAGAATTTCCAGGCGAAGCACTCCCTCATAGGGGGAAAAATAAATCTGTGATCCTATGGAAGATTCATTTTCTACCAACGGTGATAAAGGGAGCCTTGGTCTAAGGATTTGTCCCAGGACATCCTCTTTGTTTACAATTAAGAATCCTAACTAATGGAGGAGAAAGGGCGTCTTGTCCCTGCCCCTCCCAATTCATGGCACATCTAATTGGGATCAACACCACTTCCGGCATCGATAAGCTTAGGTCTCTGATTCATCTGGGAATGGACGCCGTGGATGGGGGGGAAGCTAATGGACCCTCACCTGTTCTACTGCCTCTAAGTGTTTCCTGCTCTATCCTTGCCCCCAGACCCTCATATAGTCTTCCTCCTCCTTACAGCACCTAAGGCATAAATCAGATGCGAGAACTATTTTTGGAAAATCTGTCCATTAAGCTATTAGTTTTAACCATTTAAATACTATACCTTGTAACATGTACTGATATCAGGGAAGGGAAACACTTCCCTGCTTACTCTTTGCCAAATTGTTTTCGTCCTTGTTTATTCTTCCAAATCAATTTTATAACACGTTTTAGGCACCCTGTTCAGGGTGATTCCAACTGACATGTCAATGTACAGATTCACTTGGGGGAATTAGCATTTTTACAATATTGAGTCTTCTTATTTACAAACATGATCTCTCCCCATACAATTCAGGTGAATATGGCTATCAACCATCACACTACATCTAACGATTAACTCCTGTTATCACAAATTATAACAAACATTATTCAGAAATGTGCATATGCAATGCAATAAGAAAGTCAATCCAGGAATTACCAAAAACATTTTTTGCTACACATATATCTTATTATGCTGATAAATTCTGAATGAGATGGGGGATCTGAATTGTTATAATTTAACTCCCCTTAAGCAAAAGGAGGGGTGATTAGACAAGACAGCCAGAACTCTTCCGCAGTAAACATAGGTATAAACATAAATACAGTATTTGGCAATCACTACTTTAAAATAAAAGAGGGGCACCTGGGTGGCTCAGTTGGTTAACCATCCGACTCTTCATTTCAGCTCAGGTCATGATCTGGTGGTTCTTGAGGTCGAGCCCCATGTCAGGCTCTGAGCCGACAGTGTGGAGCCTGCTTGGGATTCTCTCTCTCCTTTTCTCTATGCCCCTCCCCACATTTGTTCACTCTCTCTTTCAAAATAAGTAAACATTGAAAAAAAATTTTAAAGGAAAGAAAATGTGTGCCTAAAGGATAATGGTTTTATAATATTTATTTGAAAATTGGGGTGTCTGAGTGGATCAGTTGGTTAAGAGTCCAACTTCGGCTCAGGTCACGATCTTGCGGTCTGTGGGTTCGAGCCCTGCGTTGGGCTCTGTGCTGACAGCTCAGAGCCTGAAACCTGCTTCGGATTCTGTGTCTCCCTCTCTCACTGCCCCTCCCCCACTCACACTCTGTCTCTCAAAAATGAATAAATGTTAAAAAAATGATTCTAGATTCTACAAATGGCAAGGTTCTCACAAAGTCATTCTGGTGTTTTTGTTTTTGTTTTCTTTTTGGACAAGATCATTGTAAACTCATTTGATAAGCTTATTGGCTATTGGAATCACATCTTTTTAATTTTTTTAAAAGATCAGCTTGTTTATTTCTTGGAGCAGTAAATGTTTTGAAAGTGTGCTGAAGAGAAATTTACATATAGCATCTCCAGGAAAAAGTTTATTGGAGCAAATAATCTCTGAACTAGATCTCCAGTTCCAGAATCTCATAGGAGCTGAGATTTATATCTGCAGTTCAATAAGCAATGGCATTTTGTGTTTGTTTATCAGCCTTGCTCACCAAAAAAGAAGAAAATCCAAAATTTAATATCTGGATGATCGAAAAATTTTTAATAATAAAAAACTGAAAGCCATAAAATCACCAATTATGAAAAAAATGCAAGATGAAGCAATGCGTGAATAAATGCACAGCCGTATTCATGCATTCACAGTTTAACATTTTATTATATTACATTATAAAAATCTGTAACACGAACATCCTGGTTTCAAAACTAACTTGATTTTGCTTTTCTGAATTTCACAACAACAATGTTCACTGTTCTATTATAAGTAATGAGCAAGAATAGATGGGAAGATGCTTAAATATACACATAAAGGAGGAGAGAGAGAGGTGGGGGAGAGAAGGAGAGGGAAAGAGAGGGAGACAGAGAGAACAGGATTTGGGTTTTGGGAACTATCTTACTCAAAACTGACTGGAGTAGAAATATATCCTATTGGTTCTATTTCTCTGCAAAATGCTGACTGGTGCAGGGACTGGAAAAAAAAAAAAAGTCCTGGGAACTTTAGTAGAAAAAAAGAGTCAAGTGCAGATGTGAACATGGGACACAGACGTCCCCTCATTTATGGAAACACTGCAACAGGCACACTTTTCCCATAACAGAGTGACCATGCGCTGTGCGGGAGCCCATCTTATCCGTATCTTAAGCAACCAAGTGACTTCCATTATTTCTGGGTTATACATATTTGCATTTACATTTGTGGAATACATAAATCTTTTATCTCCTTCTACCCACTCCTAAATTATGCACGACGGTGTCAGAGGACAGCATTTTTACAGGGTTTTTCTCTATCCAATTTGCTTGCCTAAAACCCTTAAGGAAGTGGTCTCATCAACCCCATCCAGGGGAGGACTTAAAAGCAGCTTTGTCACCCCATGAAAACAACATTTGTATTTGAACTGTTGACATTAATAAATACTTTATTTCACCCTCCCCAGACCGTTCCTTTATTTGTTCCCTGGAATAATTTATATACATTTGTCTCCTCAATTCTATTGCCGCTCCTTTGACTAGGACCGCTATGGTTCGTTTTTGTATCTCTTCCCTCAGCCTCGTTCACTGTTTTGTAAAGCACCCAAGCGACATTTAGTAAATCAACCCATTATACACCTGAGCATATTTTGCTGCAGATATTCTGTCCACAGCTATGAATGACAGATGCCCAAATTTTCCAAACTCGTTTCCACTTTAATGTCTTCAGTCTGGTTGCCTATGCTTAGAAGAATCTTCCCTCCATGTGACCCACTGGGTCTTCCTACCACATCATGAGGTCTCTGCTACAAGCCACGTCCTTCAAGACGTCTTCTCTCACCCCTGTATCCAGAGGACTTCCCCAGCCCTGACCAGGCCCACTCTACCCCTGGTATGCTATCTTGTTTTCCTCTTTCATTCATTACTGTCTGAAGTTATGTTATTTACTCATTTACATACTTGTTTTATTGTCTTCCCCTACCACCATAAGGAAAGCTCTAGAAGGTCAGGGATCTAATCTGATTATTCAGCTGGGGCACAACAGGCAAGCAATGAACACTTGCTGAATAAAGATCAGGTGCCCATGTCACTAAAGGTTTTATTTGCCTGGCCTCTCTGGACAGACTGTGAATCTGTGAGCAACCCCCATGTACTGAACACCTACTACGTTAGGCACAGAACCAGGGGCTTTACATATTTATATACATTTTTTTTAAGTTTTATTTATTTTCGAGAGAGAGAGAGGCAGAGAGAGACAGAGAGAGAGAGAGAGGAAGAGCATGCACAAGTGGGAAAGGGGCAGAGAGAGAGGGAAACACAGAATCCGAAGTAGGCTACAGGCTCTGAGCTATAAGTGCAGAGCCTGATGAGGGGCTCAAACTTCTGAACCCTGAGATCGTCACCAGAGCTGAAGTTGGACATTTAACTGACTGAGCCACCCAGGTGCCCCTTTATGTGCGTATTTTTAATGTTCACAGCAACCCCACGAGGTAGACATGTTAGTCACATTTCATAGCTGAGAAAACTCAGGCCAAAAGGAGAGGTAGCTAGTAAGTAGCAACGCTGAGATTTGAAGCCAAATCCCACTGGCTCCGCCTCTGCATTCTTTCGATTCACAAACCTACTTGTCCTACAAAGCTCCTTCTCACCCCTAGAAGCAACCCCTATGAGAAATGCCAAAATAATTTGAACAAATCTTGCGTTGTTAAAACAAGGATGAATACCCAGTTTGTGAGCCCACATGCAAAAGGAAAACACGATCCCTTGTTTAAAAAAAAAAAACAATAAAAAATTTGAAGATGGTGACAACAAGGTCTTACACTAAGCATTCAATAGTGTTCTAGGCCCTTCTAAGAATGAGAGCTGTGACCATCCACATTGCAGTCCTATGAAGACAGCCCCGGAAACACACATGTATCCTTTCACGGTGACTAATTTGGAAGGGATGATGCTCTCATTAGTTTGGGAACGTGCATCAGAAATTCAGCAAGCATCCACCTAATAACGCTCTGCGCTGTGTTTTCTCCTTAGCACTGTGGCCATGTTGGCAAAACTTAGGAGTGATTTCAGGCACAGCCTTCGCGTGGTAATTAGGCTCCTGCAAACTTCATTTGGTTTCCAGTTCGTAAGAGGAAGCAGGAAAATTTGATTATGGACTCCTCAGGCCTGAACAGGTGTCAAGATAATTTTTCCAAACCAGGAGGTAAAGCTTCCTGACAAGCAGATCCTCTTGGCTTCAGTGCTAAAGCTATTGGTTATTGAGTTGATCTCCGCCTGGGAATACGGGGACTAGGGGCACTTGGCCTTCAAAGAAGGAATGTGAGCTCATGGATTTATCTCTGCCTGTGGGCTTTCTCTGGTTGCTGCCTGCAACACAGATGGGGGGCCAGAACTTTCTACAGCTTCCTCATGTGCAGTCTCACATACGTCCACCATCGTCCATATGCTGTGAGTACCCACAGTGCAGCTCGATACTTGATTTCTCAGCATTTGAAGACCTCCACTGGATGTTGCCCAGGACCTGCAGTGAAAATATATAGCCCACTCCCTCCTAACCTCAGGACAAAATAGGTTCTGCAAAGATGTTTGTGGGATAGATGTGAAACCCAAAATGCCTACCCCCACCGATTTTCCCACTCATCCGCTCAACAGATATTTGTCAAACTCCAATGTGCAACTGTAGTGGGCTGATTAATGGCCCCCTCAAAGATATGTCTACCCCAAACCTGGAAACGTGGACCTATTTGGAAACAAGGATCTTTGCAGATGTGATTAAGTTAAAGATCTCAAGATAAGGTCATCCTGGATTAGGGCAGGCTATAAATCCAGTGACAGGTGTCCTTGTAAGAGACAGAAAAGAAAAAGATAAATAGAGATACTGGGAAGGAGGTCATGTGAAGACTGAGGCAGAGTTTGCAGAGATGTGCCACAAACCATGGAATGCCAGAAGCCGGCAAAGGCCGCAGGAGACAAGGAAAGATTCTCCCCTAGAGTCTTCAGACAGAGCATGGCTCTGCCGACATCTTTGTCTCAGACTCCTGGCTTCCAAAGCTGTGAAAGAATAAATTTCTGTTGTCTCAACCCACCAAGTTTGCAGTGATCGGTCATGATAGCCCTAATATGGCCATGTTCTCTGAGGATGAGGCCAACAATAAAATAAATAACAGATAAATATATTATATAACATCCTGTTGTACAGTTAGAAACAGGGTTGCCAGATAAAATTGAGGACAGTCAGTTAAATTTGAAGATCAGATCAACAACAAATAAACTGCATGGAACATACATTTACTGAAAAATCATTTGTTCTTTGTCTGACATGCAGAGTTGACTGTATTTTTATTTGTTAAATCTATTCATCTTAGTTACGGAGAAAGATGGGCAGAGGTCAAGTTCTGGGTAGGCCCGAGTGGGGGAGGTGCTTTTAATTAGAATAGTTATGAGGGATATTTGAACAGAGACCTACATGAAATAAGAGAGTGAGTCATGCGACCATTAGGGCAAGTCTTCCAGGTCCCGGAAACAGGAAAGTCAAAGGCACGAGGTGGGAATGAGCTGGCTATCCTTAGCTTTATTCAATAATACAGACAGCAAGACAGCAAATCTCATTCTCTCCTGAAATCTAAAATGCTCCTAAACTAAAAACAGGAAATCTGTGTTCAAGTATTCACCAAGCTATCAATATCAGCTTTTAATGAGCTGGACTTAGATTATTTAGATGTCTAGCAGGTCCGGTATCCAAGTTTTATGATCCTCTTAAATAACCATAGGCAATCCAGCAAGTAATAAAACAACACAAGACAGCACGAGTTGCCGTGGTAGGAAATGTTGGCATATAATTAAAACAGAGGCCAATATATATGTGCTTTTTTCTCTGCAACAATTCATTAACAGTATCTTAAGCTATTTTACAGACTTAAATTTCTGGTGCTATTGGCGTCCATTCAGAAAAGAAGGTTTCATTTAATTTTTTAAAATTACAGAACGCATGCACATACAAACACTTGCATACAAACGTTCGCAGCAGCACTATTCCTAATAGCCTAAAAATGGAACCTTCAAATGTAAAAGTTGCTAAGTTTAGTAAATAAAAACATAAAATGTGCGGTTACATTTGAATTTCAGATAAACAATGAGGAATTTTTTGAGCATAAATAAATCCCAAATTATTTGGCACAAATTAAATTGGGCATTCTGCATCTAATCTGGCAACCCGACCCAAATGTCCATTAAATGCTGAAGGGATAAACATAATGTATTTATCCATACAATGGAACACTCTTTGGCGATGAAATGGAATAAAGTATCGACCACAACATGAATGAACCCAAAAAAAAAAAAAAAACATTCTGCTGAACGACAGAAGCCAGATATAAATGACCACCCCATAGTGTGAGATTCTATTTATATGAAATGTCCAGAAAAGGCAAATCTGGAGAGAGAGAGAGAGAGAGAAAGAGAGAAAGAGAAAGAGAGAGAGATGATTAGTGGTTGCTTGGGGCTGAGAGTAGGAATAGGAATTCACTGTCTTTAGGCACAAGGCTTTTTACCGGCGTGATAAGATGTCTTTGAACTAGATTATGGTGATCGTAGCATAGTTTCATAAATTTACTAAACAAATTTTAACTGTAGACTTCAATGATTGAGTTTTATGGTAAATTATGGCTCAATAATATTAAAAATATGTATGGTCATTGCAACAAGTCAAACAATATAGACATATATAAAGACATTAAACAGCTTTGTCTCCTTCCTCTTTGAAGTAACCAATATTATTCCACAGTTTGGTGTCTCTCCTTCCATACACGTTTAGCTGATACCGATAGGAGCAAATTTATATGCATATCCTATACATAACTACTCTGCAACTTGCATTGGTCATTGACAATGTCATGAACACACCGAACACACCTTCAGGTGAAATCTACAAAGCTTCACATTACTTTTTAAAAAAATTTTTTTGATGTTTATTCATTTTGAAAGAGAGAGACAAAGTGCGAGCAAAGATGGGACAGAGCGAGAGGGAGACACAGAATCCGAGGCAAGCTCCAGCCTCTGAGCTGTCAGCACAGAGCCCAATGCGGGCTATGAGATCATGACCTGAGCCAAAGTCAGACCCTCAACTGACTAAGCCACTCAGGAGCCCCATACATCACTCTTTAAAATACTTGCATGATATTCTGTATAAAGATATCTTATAATTTATTCAAAGATTGTTTCACTTATTGATGAAGATTCAGATTTCCCTTTCTTTCCTCCCTTCCTTCCTTCCTTCTTTCCTCCCTCCCCACCTCCTCCACTTTTTCTTTACTTCTTCTTTTTCCTTCTTTTCCTTCATTCCTCCTTTCTCCCTTTCTCCTTCCCTCCCTCCATTTTTTCCTTTTTTCTTTCTTTTTTTCTTCCTTCCTTCCTTCCTTTTCCTTCCTTCCTTCCTTCTTGCCCTTTCAAACTATGCTTCAATAAGCCCTCTTGCACATACATTAGAGGGAGCCACTTAAAATTTCAGAATGAATAAAGAATGTCAAGATATCGAAGCATCATTAAAGGTCAAACAGTTTACCTCATGTGGATATTGTGCTCTTAGATTAATTTAGACTTCATATCAAATGATGAAAAGGTTAAATTATGCATCCACCATCACAAACATTTGTTCTTTATTTTAAACACACAAATATGCATTTGTGGCCTAGACACCAGATGAGGCATATTTCTCAAGTTTAACTGCCATGTACTGAGCCAAGACTGAAGTTCTACAATACAACGCCAGTGGGCTGTGGGATTCTCATTCTTTCACCAAGAGCTCAATACAGAGATAAATAGAAGATTTTTTTAAAGTATGCAATTGTTTGTCATACCTCCAGGCACAGATCCCTACACACATGGGAGAAAGCTAATCATCTATGAATGATGATAGAATTGATCATGAGGTAGGCAATTTATGTGCATCATTACATAATTTGAATAGACAAGAAGTAAATACTATTGTTGCATCCAATGATCTCAGACCTCAGATCTGTTGCATCAGATCTCAGATCTCAACAGCACAAAAACAACAGAACAGGATTAGAACACAGGCTCCAAATATCAAGCTCTTGGTATCTACACTCTACTGCTCTGTGGAAGAAATATCTTAGCTAAATATTTCTTTTTTTTTTTTTTAGTTTATTTATTTATGTGAGAGAGACAGAGACAGCACAAGTGGGAAAGGCGCAGACAGAGAGGGAGAGAGAGAATCCCAAGCAGGCTCCATGCTGTCAGCACAGAGCCTGACGTGGGACTTGAACTCATGAAACTGTGAGATCATGTCCTGAGCCAAAACCAAGAGTTGGACATATAACCAATTGAGCTACCTAGGCGTCCCTTGGCTAAGTATTTCTAAGAATCTGCTCTGCCCACAGATGTAATGGGTATCTTGGGATGCCAAGTTAAATAGAACATCATTCCTATCCTCAAGGAAGAGAGCCTAGTGAGAAAAACAGATACAAAAACAGAAAATCACAGCCAGCATGGTAAGGCAAGGGTGAGAATTGAGTGCTCAGGGTATGGGTACCCTAACCTAGATCGTGAAAGGCTCCTACGGTGATTAGAGTTTTTAAAGCCCCCAGCCAAGTGCAATGAGAGGAAAGAAGAGAGCATTCCAGGCAGAGGAAACCACATGGGAAGAGGCTTAGGAACCAGAAACATACTACAGAGCAAGAGGAATGACAAGCAGATGAGCTTCTCGAGTATAAACCATGAGGCAAGAAGAGATAGGAGATGAGCGAATCAATTTGGGACATGTTCAGCTGCAAGTAAGAGAAAAAATCTGGTGAAATAAGGGGCACACATAAAGAATTTATTATTTCACTGAACAAGAAGTCTGAGGGTAGGGCAGTTCCGTGAATGGTTAATTTGAAGCTCCAACACTGTCTTTAAAGACTCCGTTTCGTAGTGTCTTTCTGCATTGCCATCCTAAGGAGACTGGTCCTCAGGCCTGAGACTTCTGGGTTTCAAGACAGCTGCCAGTTTCCTTTCATATCTATATTCAGGGGAAAATAGGAGAACTTCCCCAATTGGTTAGAACTACCCAAGCAGACTAGCCCTATAACCACTGAGTAGAATGGGTCATGTGCTACTGCTTCAACTAGTCATCCAGCAAGAGGGGCCCTTGCTCCATCACATCACGGTTGGTTTGGAAGAGTCAAGCTTTGCTTCACTTCCCCTCACGGGCATGGTCAACTGGTGGAAGGAAAAAGTGGGCTTCTGTTACTGAGGAGAAAGGTAGGGAGTGGCTTTGGCACAATGAAGTTAGGGATACAGCCAAGGGCTAAAAATAAAGGCGCTTGGACATTCCCATATAGTTCAGTCTTCCTTACTGTCAGTCTATGAACACTATCTTGGCAGCTTTTTGCTATATTTATACATTACTAAATTATAGTTTATCTCCTTTATAGCAGTGGCCATATCTCTAAACTATATGCGTAACATTGTAACATATCTAAACTCTATCCATAACATTCCTTCTTTGAAACTTCTTTTGAAATTATCATGTTTTGGGGAGCCTGGGTGGCTCAATTGGTTAAGGGTCTGACTTTGGCTCAAGTCGTGATCTCTCAATTTGTGAGTTCGAGCCCTGCATTGGGCTCTGTGCTGATGGCTCAGAGCCCAAAGCCTGCTTCAGATTCTGTGTCTCCCTCTCTCTCTGCCCCTCCCCTGCTCACACTCTGTCTCTCTCCCTCTCAAAAATAAACATTAAAAAAATTTTTTAATAATAAATTATATAAATAGGTTTGAAAATTGTATGTTTTTCTCCAAATGAAAGTCCCATAAATAAAAGGCATACATATATTTATACTATGAATAATTTATATTTGTGTACATTGATATTTATGTAATTTCTATTTATTAATAAAATAATATAAATACATAATGTAATAATTATATATTTTAACATATAATATGAAATCAATAAAAAAATATAATATATATGTATATATAAATTGGATTGTGGTAATCTCAAAGAAAACTTAGTAAAGCCTGACCATAAATATGCATTGTGGATCTATTATAGTTTGCACGCTTTATTTCTTCCGTGCAAATTCCCATAAAACAATGGTTTCTGCTTTATCCCCAGGGCATGAAAAAAATATTAATCACTATTAGAGAGGCCAGGGCATAAAATATGTATTATCTTCATTCCCCTTTTATATTGAATCTAAATCTTCATCAGGAAGTAAAGGGGCTCTCTGAGCACAGATTTGGTCCTTCCAGGCAGAAGGAAAATGTTATGAAGGATGAATTCCACAGAAGCTTTTCCTTACGTGTATCTACTTCCATGAAGTGGAGAATTCATTTACATGTTTTAAATATTTTATTTATTTTTGAGAGATCGTGACCAGAGCCAAAGTTGGACACTTAGCCGACTGAGCCACCAGGCGCCCCGAGAATTCATTTAATATCTCTAGTTTTGAACTCCTTGAGACCCTGACCAGTGCAGCCACCATCTTCTTGGAATATATTTTGATCTGTATATTTTCTGATACTTTAAGTTCAGTGGGTTCAAAGCCATTAATAATTATTCTCACAAAAGAGCCCTTCATTTCCTGCTGACATGACTTCTCATTTCATAACAACAATTATGATACTACTCAGTGATATGTAATAATAATATGTAATTACCTATTCTGTGCAAGATTCTGTAACAAATGTTTGACACTCTTCATCTCAGTTAATCATAATAGACTCATTGTGAAACTTACCCTCTGATAGAAAACTGATGCTTAGAAAAACTTGTAGAAAAGAAACTCATCCAACCAGAACCACAAACATTGTAAGTAGTAGGATCTCTGACTCAAAGTTTGAATCTAATGAAATTTGTCATATTCTTTTAGCTTTGCTTCCTCTGTTCCGGGAATATTCCCTACCTTATGAGCCAGAGCTTGCTTCTCATTATAGAAATCGAAAGTGCCAAATGCTTACTTTCTCAGATTCTGCTGCAGCTAAGACATACTAGAACATCTGCTCTAAGCTCTCCCGTTCGGGCATATCCACTCCAGATTTTGATTCGAGAGAGTGGTAGAAGGAAAGTGTTAGCAAGACAAGTGAGCTAAAGAGGAGTAGAAACACCCAGCCTCCAGGGGGCAGCAAATAGCAGATTTAGCAGCAGCATCCTAGGGCCACCACTGACCGAGGACACCTGTGGTACAAACTTCTGCCCAACTGGCTCTGACAGCTATGTCTCAAAAAAAAAAAAAAAAACTAGTTTTGGGGACATTGTTTCTGGCTGCATAGTCTCCAGCCCTGTTTCTCTAACCTCCCAGGAAGTCTGTGAGCTACCTAGTATCTCCTAGTAAATCCCCTTCTGTGGAAACAAGTAGGTGATGATTTCTATTGTTTGCAACTTAAAACCCAGAGGGATAACAGCTCTTAATACTTGCTTGATATCATTTGAGGGTGACCTCTTTATCTCTTCCCAATGTCTTAATTTATTAATTAATTTAAGGTACATTTTTATGGAAAGAGGAAGAGAAATGGTAAATATTTAGGTAAATATAACTATTCTTTTCCTCTAAGGCTCTTTAAAGTATGTCTGAATGATGAGAGGAATAATTATAACATTGATGAGGCTTTCGATGTTTGGAAAAGTTATACATCAGGCGCCTAAGACATAAAATGGGGGGGACCCAGGAACCTATCTACACAGATGTCAAATTTTCTACATTCTGTGTGAAGTGGTAAAAATTTATTTTGAGTAGATTGTTAAGATTTAAATATGTATATTGCAATTCCTGGAACAACCACTAAGAAATGATACAAAGAATGTTGTCCACATTAGAGCTCTGCGGTTGGGGTTTATTTTCTTTTATCTGATAATTTAGCAAAAAAAAAAGAAAAAGAAAAAAGATATGTAAGCACTGCTAAGACTTTCTCATTGTATGTGTTACAAGGGTGAACTTAATTTTATGCTCCTTATCATTCAAATATATTTCTTTCCTCAACAGCTGGCTAAAGGAATTAAACCATCTGCTAACAGAGGGGAGGAAAAGAAAATCACTGAAAATAGTTTTCAATAGTTTGGTGATGAATTCATCCTTATTACTACACATTTTCTTGCCTCTCTTACTAATATTTCTGATAAAACACAGAAATATTCCCTGAATCATGATCCATAACAATTCCTTTAAAAATATAAGTATGACTCGAATCAAAACAAGTGCCAAGCTGTTGAGTATTTTCCCGTGTGCCTACATTCCAAATGTGAGCTAACTGAATGGCAGGAGGTATGATCTGTGCCAGAGAAGAAGACGCAAAATCAAAAAAGTTGATGACATCATGGTCCAAAATAACGGCCTCATCAGGAAGCTTGCATATCAAACTACTTCCAGACTCATAAAGTAATTAGTACACGGGAGAAGACTTCAGGATAAAACAAAGCCAGTCACTAGAGGTAGATTGCACGGACTCTACTAGCAGAAACATACTCCCTTCATTTGACACTTGAAAATTATCTGATCTACAGTTTGGCAGTATATTGCCAAAGCTGTAAAAATGGATGTGCCCTTTCAATTTTACTTTACTGAGCAGGTCTAAGGAAATAGACAATTTTCCTTGTATGTGCCCAGCTCTATTTGATGGGTGTAGCAGAAAACAAGCAGACTAGTGCCCTGCATAATTGGCTCCTTTTGGAATCTAACATTGAAGACTTGATTCTAAAGAAAACTTTATAAATATCAGGCTATGAGGACATACACCATGACAGTATTATTTAATAATGAAAAATTGGGGAAAACTTCAAAGTCCCAAACCATCATCAGAGACCAATAAATAAAATAATGTACACCCATAAAAAGAAGTATTGGGGGGGTGGCGCCTGGGTGGTTCAGTCAGTTAAGCGTCCGATTTCGGCTCAGGTCATGATCTCACAGTTCGGGGGTTCGAGCCCCGCGTCGGGCTCTGTGCTGACAGCTCAGAGCCTGGAGCCTGCTTCAGATTCTATGTCTCCCTCTCTCTCTGCCCCTCCCCTACTCATGCTCTCTCTCTCTCTCTCTCTCTCAAAAGTATAATAAATATTAAAAATTTTTAAAAAAAGAAGTATTAGGAAACTTGAAATTGCAGTATACAAGAATATTAAATAACATAGAAAGAGGATTTAAAGGGGAGCCTGGGTGGCTCAGTTGGTTGAACGGCCGACTTCGGCTCAGGTCATGATCTCACAGTTCGTGAGTTCAAGCCCTGCGTTGGGCTCTGTGCTGACAGCTCAGAGCCTGAAGCCTGTCTTCGGATTCTGTGTCTCCTTCTCTCTCTGCCCTTCCCCTGCTCACACTCTGTCTCTCAAAAATAAATAAACAGTAAAAAATTTTTTAAAGAAAAGAAAGAGGATTTAAATATCTTAAGCTATAAAACAATACATCCTCCCACAATGTAATATCTCATTTTTTAAAATCTATATGTATAGATAAATACCTAGGGCTGCCATAACAAATTGCTACAAATTGAGTGGCTTAAGACTGTGGAAATTTATTCTTTCACAGTTCTAGAGGCTAGAAGTACAAAGTCAAGGTAGCAACAGGGTTGATTCCCTCTACAAGCTCTGAGGGGAAGTCTGGTCATTGCCCTGTCCTAGCTTCTGGTGGGACTGGCGGTCCCTGGTATGGAGACTCACGGTCTAATTATGCCTCCCTCTTCACAGAGCGTTCTCTCTGTGTGACTTCTCTGACTCTCAAAAGGACACCAGTCACTGAACTTAAGGCTGACCATAACCAACGATGACCTCACCTTAACTAATTTAGTCACCTGACAAGGCAGCTTGCAAGTAAGATCACAATGGGAGGTTGCAGTGAACATGAATATTGGAGGAACACCCTTCAACCCACTACAGACAGATAGAAAGAAGATAGAAAACAATAATTGGATGGGCACACTCTAAAATGTTAACTCTGATTATTTGGTGATTATTTTAAGTACGTAATTTTGATGTCCTCTTCTACCTTTCTAATTTCCTAATTGTTAATACAAGAAACATATTCAACAATATTGCAGGATGGAAGGTGTATTAGTCTGGGTTCTCTAGAGAAATAGAACCGATAGGAGACCTATCAATTACAAGGAAAAATATATAACATTACATATACATATCTCATATATAATATTATATAATATATATGATATATACTAAGGAATTGACTCACACAATCATGGAGCGTTGGAAGCCCCAAGATCTGCAATCAGCAGCAAGATGTAGATCCCGGAGCCTAATGGTACAGTTCCAGCCCAAGTTCAAGGCAGGAGAATGGATGGTGTACATTCCAGTCTGAGCCAGAGTCCAAAGGCAAGAGAAGATTGGTATCTTAGCCTGAAGATAGGCAGAGAGAGATAATTCTCTTCTTCTGCTTTTTGTTCTACTTAGACCCTTCACAGATTGACGAGGTCTGTCCACATTGTGCAGGGCCACCTGCTCCACTCAGCCTACAGATTCACATGTTCCTCTCGTCCTGAAACACACTCACAGGAACATTCAGGATAACTTTTGACCAAATACCTGGGCACCGTGTGGTCCAGTGACGTTCACACATAGACTTCACCCTCACAGAAAGTCAGAGTCATTTTAAATCACTATTGTTTCATTTGTGAAAGAAATTTTGATTTACTACCATAAAGCAAAAACGAGGGCCTTTAGTCATAAACAGAAGTTTGTTTTCTTTTAAAAGGGCACCGGGGTGGCTCGGTCGGTTAAGCATCCAACTTTTGATTTCAGTTTAGGCCATGATCTCATGGTTTGTGGGTTTAAGCCCTGTGTGGGGCTCTGTACTGACAGCACAGAGCCTGCTTGGTATTCTCTCTCTCCCCCTCTTTCTGCCCCTCCCCTGCTCACATGCTCGCTCTCTCTCTCTCTCTCTCTCTCTCTCAAAATAAATAAATATTTTTTAAACAGTTTAAAAAATTAAAATTAGACCCTCCACCTAAAAAATCATTTTGTAAACCATCCTTGATACATTTACTAACCTATCACATAGGAAGTGCTATTATTCCATTTTATAGGTGTTCAGGAAAGTCCTAGAGAGACATAATTAAATCCCCAAGCTCACACATCTAAAAGAAAGATAGTCTTGACACTGAGAACGTGCATTACACCCAAGCCCTGGATTGCTGCCTAATCAGAGCAGTGTTTGGGGAAATAAACTGAACAGCAAAACATGAACGGGATGGAAACAGAAAGAGAAATAAGAAGGAGAGAGCAACAGGCCTAAGATGGGATGGCAGGATACAAATAGAGAAAAAAACCCTAGAAAGCTAGGCGTTGTAGGCTGAATTGTGTCTCCCTCCATCCCCCCGCCCACCACCAAACCGTACATTGAAGCCCTAAATCCCAGTACATTAGGCTGTGACTGTGTTTGAAGACACAGTCTTTAGAGAGGTAATTAAGTAAAAGTAGGGTCCTTAGGGTGGGCTCTAATCCAATATGGCTGCTGTCCTCATAAGAAGAAGAGATTAGGAAAAAGACACACACTGAGGGGAGACCATTGAGACTGAGGACACAGGGAGAAGATGGCTGTCTACGTGTCAAGGAGAAACTCTCAAGAGAAACCAACCCCACTGACACCTCCATGTCAGACTTGCAGCCTCCAGAACTGGGAGAAAACCAAGTCCTGTTGTTTATGCTCCCCAGTCTGTGGTCCTCTATTACGGCAGCAGGGCAAGCTCCTCCCAAGGAACGACCAGACTTGGCAATCCTCCTCCCAAGCAGGACAGTGCAGCAGAGGGGTCACTCTGAGAGGGGGGGTGACTTCCGCCACCGCACTGGGCTTGCAGCGACACATCGGAGACGTGAGATATTTGAGAGCTGCCAGCTGCTCTTCTTTATGATTGCTCCTAATTTCTACTCCCTGCTGGGCCAGAAATGATTTTTATGGCTGATGTAAAATTCAATAGCTTACAGAACATTCTTTCATGTTATGACGGTAATTATTATCAAGTTTGGGGGTGAACGGTCTACTTTCCAGAGATTCTGAAAGGATAACATGTGTTAGTCTTCCAACAGCCACAAAGTTCCGCAAATTGCTGGGTTAAAAAAAAAAAAAGTCTTAACCACAAAAATGTAAGCATTCAGGAAATATTTTGATAACCATATACACACGATCAAGATTTAATAGTAGTTCATATGTTTTTATATTTTCTTTACATTTCTTTTTATGTTTCTCTTACAAAGAAATAAAGGATTGGGGCGCATGGGTGGCTCAGTCTGTTAAGTGTCTGACTTCAGCTCAGGTCATGATCTCAAGGTCCGTGAGTTCGAGCCCCAAGTCGGGCTCTGTGCTGACAGCTCAGAGCCTGGAGCCTGCTTCGGATTTTGTGTCTCCCTCTCTCTCTGCCCCTCCCCTGCTCATACTGTCTCTCTCTCAAAAATAAACGTTAAAAAATTGTTTAAAAAAAGAAATAAAAGATAGATTTGTCTTGTCATCTTTCTTACATCTTTTCCTTCTTTCCTTCCCCAGGGATAATTACTGTGCATATTTTTAGACTTTATATACACACACATATACACACCCGTTGATATAACTTATTTGTATTTTTATATATGTGTATATATACACACACCTTTATATACTGTATATGTATGTATGTGTCTGTGTGTATGTGCATATACATATATATAATCCTTAGGAACATATAATATGGTTTCCTGTACTTTAAAAATACAGATAAATGGAAAAGTAGATAAATGGTGAACTTTTTTTGCTCAATGTTATGCTGTTGAGATTTATCCTTGCTGCAAATGCAGAACTCACGCATCACGAACATCCGCTGAAGCACAATCTACTACATGGACCGACTGAGGTTTACTCATCAGTTCCTGTTGATAGAAAATGAGGATGTTTCCACAAAAAGGCGGCAGTGAACATCTCTACATCCATCCCCTTGTTCACAAGCAACTTTCTCCTTTTAACTCTCCTCCACTTTGTTCACAAATTCCCCCTCTGGCCTTTCCTAGGAGGACCTTGGCCTCCCTTCTTAGGAAGCGTCAACTCCGTGATGAATGTGCTGATTGGGGCTAAACAGAGACAATTATGTTTGTAACTCCAGCTCGGATTTGAATCCAAGTCTCCAGATGTTGGGCAGCATGCATCATTTAGTAGGAAATCATACTAAACTGGCACTGAGTCCTTGGGTAAAGGGGTTGATAATATGAGAAGGCAGTTAAACATTCCATTAATCATTACATTGCTTGAGGGAGAAAATATTGAACTTTCCTTCCTTACCTATTCTCAAAAGGAGTCACAGATCCTGACTCCATTAGCAAAGGAAAACTGACTCTAAGGAAAGGATCTGAATCGTGAAATATAGTGAGATTTCCTATCAAAGTCACCAAAGCTGCAATCATCTTTTGTTAAACAAGGTGCTTTATGGGGATAAGACTTAATGTCTTTAAATTATACTGTATTATAACAATTCAAGTTTTTAAAAAAATCTTTGTGTTAAAATTCAAGGCTTGCACTTTGAAAGAAGGCAATGCCATGGATGTTGTTTCTTTCCCATCTCGAGCAAAGTCGGACCATGACAATTCCATGGTTAATTTAATCAGGCTCTTTCAAGCATGGGTTGAGAATTTATTATCACGATAGCTGCTTACTATTTTATTGAGTCCTTATGATATGATAGATACAATGATGTTCGCTTTACACACACTAACTTGTTGAATATTCAAAGCCATCTAACAAGATAGAACTATTATCCTCATTGTATACATGAGGACATTAAAGAACAGAGAAGTCTAGCAACTCACCAAAGTTCACACAGCAGAACTGAAATGGAATCCAGGTCTAACTGAATCAGGACCCCATACTCTTACCTCTTCTCTGAGGCTATACCGTATGTTTTAGAGATATGAAGATGATCCAGACACAGACCCCATCTTTAATAACCTCATGATCCAGTGGCATGAAAGACAATGATTTCATGAGAAAAGAGGCCTATTCTGTTTTCCCACCCTGTGCTCCACGCTTCACAGTACATGGAATATAATAGGTGCTAATGAATGAATGAATGATGAATGAGTCAGTCAATGACTGCAAGTATGGTGGAGGCTTCACTAAAGGGGTGAAATGTAAGTCAATGTTTGCAAAAACGATGATGTGTCTGGGAAAAGCATTCCTGGCAGGGGAAAGGGCTGCTGAAAGGCATAATGGGGAGCAAGGAGACTGAAGTCCCATCGACGGGGAGCAAAGTTAAGACGACTGAGCTCTAAGGGTGGAGAAGGAATGGAGTTCAGACTGAGAAGAATCTTTTGAACCCTGGTAAATAAAACCTATGAAAATAGAGAAGTAAGACATTTTTAGTCTGTAGTGGCAAAATTCTCATCTATAGTGCAGACATAGGGGAGCATCTGTTTTTCTTGCCAGCTCAGCACTATTTCCTCTTCTGATTTTGACACCCTGATTTTTCTTGAGAAACCAGTTTTTCTCACGCTAGGTGATTCAAGCAGTATTGGTGTACCACTGCTCAGCTCACAGGCAGACCACCGACCCAGCCCTGGTCCATGAGCACATTCCATTCTCCTCACCTTGAGGATCCATTAAGGGATTAGTGCACGACCCAACCAAGCATCTCAGAGTGACTATCGCAACCTCTGTTTGAGCTATTGAGAAAGGAAAGTTCTCTTTTGTCTCCTCCTGCTGGAATTACTAAGCTCAGACAATATAAACCTGGAGCGGTTACTTAAAGAGGACCTTCTTGAAAATAAAACCAAAGCAGATGGAGGCAGAGATGTAGTTCTAATCACATCCTCTGACCCCTGGATCCAGCCATACCTAAAGCTAGAGCTATCCCCTTGACTACCCAAATATATGATTCAATAAACTCTCTTTTGAAATATTTGGAGTCAGTATAGCATAGCAGTTCAAAGTCTAGCCTCTGGGAGTCAGACCCGTCGATTTCAAGTCCTCTCAACCCGCCAGTACTAGCGCACATGACGTTTGTCACATGACATTTATATAGCGTCAGAAAAGTGCCTGCCCTATAACTAACCTTCTCTGCATGTAAGCCATTATCATGAAGCTGGTTTTATTAGTTGTCTTGTAACTTACAAGTGAAAGATCCTGTGTTGGCCAGTTTTATGTGTCAGTGGGCCATGCTATAGCTCCCAGTTATCCAGTGAAACATTTCATCTGAGAGTTGTTATAAAGATATTTTGGAGATGTGTCTAGCATTTCCAATTAGTTGACTTCAAGTAAAGACCATTATCTTTGATAATCTGGGTGGACCTCATCCAATCCTTTGAATGGTCTTAAGAGCAAAACTGAGGTTTCCCTACAAAAGAAATTATGGCTTAAGATATCAGTCCGAGAATTTCCAGTCTGCTGGCCTGCTATATAAATTTTAAACTTGCTGGCCCTCATAATGATGTAAGTCAATTCCTTAAAATAAGTATCCATCTATCCATCCATCTATCCATCCATCCATCCTTCATCTATCTGTAATCTCCTCCCAATAGTTCTGTTTCTCTGGAAAACTCTGACTGATACAGATCCTTACCAATACCATTTTCTAAAAGATAGAAAAGAAAAACAAATTAATTTTGAGCCCAAATGGCCTACACTGATAAGCAAGGGTGTTCCAAATAAAGACTGTTAGCAAACTATCTTGGGCTAAGATAATAAGACTAAGTCTACCACTAAGTCTACCCAACTAAGACTACCACTTTCTGCCCTTAAATTTAGCAAGAAATGATTCAGAAGGTGAGATGCATGGAAAGCAAATACGATCTGAAATAAAATTATTGTTAGGGTTTAAGTTGACATATTATATGTTAGCAGGAGTCAGCAGGCACATTGTGTTTCTCTGGGGCCTTGATAATTTTCTTGGTTCCAGAAAACTGTTCATGTTTTTTAAACACTGTAAAGTGTCTCCCTTCTCCCTTCAGCACATGGGGAATGTCATCACATAAATGATCTAACTACATATAACTACGCCAGAGAGATTGGGATTTATATTCATGGGGAACACACAGACACATAATTCACGAACGATGCTGACATAAGTGAGTAATCAAACGGCCTCAGTGGACTATAGATCAATTCTAAATCTTCGATATATTTAGTACATCGTTGAGTTATACAGCTTTTCATCTTGAAAATTGTCATTGAGTAGATTGCACTCTGGGCCTGTAACTGCTGAAGTATGGGGGCTCCTTTTTATGCACATGCATGTGGCTTGTGTTTCGTTATATTCAAATGCAATGTTTCACCAATAATTCTGTACTGACCTCAGAACTTGGGGCCTTGTGTTGATTTATAGGGCATTCCAGATTCCAGAAGGAAACGTCCCAATTCCAGAAGGATTTGATTGAACAAACACATTATTTTGCTGCTAGCCTAAGCGGACATAAATCTTTTCCTTCTTGTATGGAAGCTTATTAGGGTACCATTAAGCTAGTTACTGCCCCCATAGATTCAATGTTGCCAAGTGTTTTGAGAGAAGATAAGCAGGCAAGCAATTTATGTTGATTATGACTGAGAAGACGGGGCCTTCTATCTCACCCCTATGAGTAGGGCCATTGAAGGAGCTGACAACGAAAGCCACATCTAGGCAAACTTCTTTATTAATAAATTGTTAAAACCACCCAACCTTAAATTGAGACTTTGAAAGAATATCACTCATTCACTCCCCATTCATTCCACCACCCTTGCAGACTTTGTTTTCTGCCCCTGAGGCTCTAATAAGATACCTATAATTATAATTTAATATAGGTTCTCAATGGTTTTCTAAATTAAAAATCAATCAGTGAAAAATATTATAAACCTCAGCAAGCATACACAGGAGGAGACGACTGCTACTTGTGTCTAATTATCTAACCATTAGGCAATAAATGAGAATTGCTTTCTGATTATTCAATAAAATTAGTAAGAGGTGGTTTTTGTTATTGGAGGAGATAGCTAGTTAGACAGTTCCAAATTAGATTTTGAAAATATAATCAGCATTTAATATGTATGCTCATTGATGTCAGACATTTCATAGGCGTATACCATTATTTCGTGCAATAATGTCCAAATAAGACTTTGCACTAAGGCCTTTTCTAGGGGGCATGTGGTTGGAGCTAAGTGGGTTGGAGAGTGTGAGTTTTAAGTCACCTTTTGGAGTACCTCGATGGTACATGTCACATCTTACAGGTCTGAAAAGAGCCATGTCACCATAGGAGTAAGTCACTGTCCCATGGTTATGCTAAAAGACCATGACCTCCCAGGAATAATGGATTGGTCCAGGAATGGCCCCCTCACCAAAGCTGTGCTAATCAGATTCTCCTTCCTGGGGATCTGGAATGGGGCATTGGAATGTTGCTCAATTTCAAGGCAAGATCTGGGAAATGATTTCACTCCACTGAGCGGAGTGAAATCATGCGGAGTAAGAGCAGAGACAACTGGAAAGACAGGAAAGAAAATGAAGCAGAAGTGCACAGGTATCAGATGTTTCAGAAGAAGGAGAGACAGAAAAATCAGAACAAGCATCCTCCCTGCTTCTTGATGGCTTTCTGCTTCCTGGTTCTTATTCCTCAGGAGACGTGGCTTTCTCTACCTTTCCCTTGAAGTCTGAGACAGCTGGGTGTACTTAAAACAAATTCATTATTCCCCCAAGTTAATTGGAAAGGATTTCTGTTACTTTCAAACAAACAAGACCAAATCAAAAACAGAGAAGGATAGGGAAGATTTTCATGCCAATCAGAAAGAAGCCACTGGATACGTAGGGGAAAAAAAAGTCACACTTTTATTTAAAGCCATCAAAGACACGTGTATACAAAGAAATCTAGAAGTAAAAATCCAGAGAGATAAGCTCCTCCTAGGTAAGCAAAAGTCAGCAGATGTTTTCATACCGGGGGGCCAGTTGTTGAGGTTGAGAGCAGTCATGCCAGAGATGGGCTAGTGTTGCTTGAACAAATAGAAAACAGACAAACTTTTGAAGAACCTGTGGGCCAACACTTAAATTTGAATCTGGAGAAGTCACAAATGCAAAGATGATTCTCCCACCCAAGTAATGCTCCTGGAAACTTTGATGAGTCAACACAGGCGAAGGGTAGAGTTGTACTCAAAAAGAAATCTCACGTTCTTGCACTGGGGCCTCTTGCCACCTTGAAATATGAGTACTTCTAAGGTCATGAGCTTACCATATTCTGG
The DNA here is from genome assembly GCA_028646485.1 of Cryptoprocta ferox. NCBI lineage: Eukaryota > Metazoa > Chordata > Mammalia > Carnivora > Eupleridae > Cryptoprocta > Cryptoprocta ferox. Next base: position 7,727,568 of record CM053576.1, read on the forward strand.
TCTCCTGGCCTCAAGCTCCCACAACCTTGTTGTCTAGCAGAGTGGTGGCCCCACTCTCCTACTGTTCACAGTCTCCTGGTCTCCCTGTCTGGCCATCTGCCAGTGTTTCTGAATCCTGATCTCGTCATCAGAATGTCTAGTATGTTCAAGATCCACCAGATCTGAGATCTAGAATTCCTGTAGGGTTTGGTCTATGCTCTATTTAAAGAAGGGGTCTAAACTTGGCTTCAAAGTATTTGAACCCTGAGGTAAACTGAGTCTTACTGAATTTCTGATAAGATCAAAGATATCAGGGTACCTGGGTGGCTTAGTCAGTTAGGCTGAGGTCATGATCTCACAGTTCATGAGTTTGAGCCTCGCATTGGGCTCTGTGCTGACATGTAGAACCTGCTTAGGATTCTCTCTCTCCCTGTCTCTCTGCTCCTCCTCTGCTCATGCACTTTCTCTCTCTCTCTCTCTCTCTCTCTCTCTCTCTCTCTCTCTCTCAAAATAAATAAATAAAATTTTTAAAAAAAGATCAAAGATATCACCACTCTGGCTACCCAACAAGTTGAGTGCCAAGCTCAAGAGCAAAGGAGCCACCGCACACCCTTTAGGATGGCCACTATAAAAACAGACAACAACAACAGGCAGAAAATAGAAATAGCAAACATTGGCAAGGATGTGGAGCAATTAAAACCCTCATGCACTGGGAATGGGAATGTAAAATGGTGCGGCCGCTGTGGAAAAGTATGATTTTTCCTCAAAAAACTAAAACTAGAATTGCCATAGAATGGCTATCCTCAAAAAGACAAGAAATAACAAGTGTTGCCGAGGCTGTGGAGAAGAGAGCCCTTGGGCGCAGTTAATGGGAATGTAAACTGGCGCAGCCACTATGGCAAACACTACGGAGTTTCCCCAACACATCAAAAATAGAACTACCTTATAATCCAGCAATTCTACTTCTAGGTATTATGTAAAGAAAACAAAAAATGCTAACTCAAAAAAAAAAAAAACCCCACAATGCATCCTACATTCATTGCAGCATTATTTATAATAACCATGATCTGGAAGCAACCTAAGTGCCCACTGACGGATGAATGGATAAAGACAATGTATGTGTGTGTGTGTGTGTGTGTGTGTGTGTGTGTGTATACAGAGGAATATGATTCAGCCATAGAAAAGGAGGAAATGTCATGTGTGACAACATGGATGGCCCTGGGGAGTCCCAAGCTAAGTGAGAGAAAAATAAATACAGACTGATCTCACTTTTATCTGGAATCTGAAAACAAACAAAAAAAATCCACAAAAAACAAAAACAAAAAACCAAGGTCACAGATGCAGAGAACAGGTTGGTGGTTGCCAGAGGCAGCAAGGGGGCGGAGGGTGGGTACAATGGGTGACACGGGTTAAAATGTACAAAATTCCAGGGACAGCTGGGTGACTCAGTCGGTTAAGCATCCAACTCTGGCTCAGGTCATGATCTCACAGTTCGTGCGCTTGAGCCCTGCATTGGGCTCTGTGCTGACAGCTCGGAGCCTGGAGCCTGCTTGGGATTCTGTGTCTCCCTCACTCTCTGCCCCTCCCCCACTCATACACACCCGCTCTCTTACAAAAATAAACATTAAAAAAAAATTTTAAGTATAAACTTCAGCTATAAAATAAGTCATCCCAGGGATGACATGGTGACTATAGGTAAAAACACTGTACTGTATATCTGGAAGTTGCTGAGACAATAGATCTTAAAAGTTCTTATCACAAGAAAAACAATCTTGCAACTACATGTGGTGATAGATGTTAGCTAGACTTCCTGTGATCGTTTCGCAATATATACGAATAGCACATCATTATGTTGTGCAACGGAAACTAATAAAATGCTATGTATCAATTATGTCTCAATTTAAAAAATCGAATTACCAGCTGATTCAACAATTCCCTTCCGGGTGAATATCCTACAGAAGGCAGAGCAGGACTTGAGGAGATACTTGTGCACCTGTGTTCATAGAAGCATTATTCACAATGCCCTAAAGGTAGAAGGAACCCAAGTGGCCACTGGCAGACGAACGGATAAACAAAATGCTCTTTACATGCAGTGGAATAGTATTCAGTCTTAGAAAGGAAGGAAATTCTGACACACGCTACGATATGAACAAACCCTGAGGACACTGTGCTACATGAATTAACCAGTCACGACAAGATAAATACTGTAGGCTCCACTTCCATGCGGTCCCTAGAGTCATCAGAATCATAGAGACAGAGAGTAGAGTGCTGGCTCCCAGGGGCTGGGGGGAGCGGGGAGGGGGGAGTTCGTATCTCGTGAGTATGAAGTTTCAGGTCTGCAAGATGAAGAGGGTTCTGGAGATTGGCACAGCAATATGAATGCCCCTAATACTACGGAACTGGACACTTAAAATGTTACGATGGTAAATATTCTATTTTACAACATTAAAAAAAAAAAAGCCAAGGTTACTTCCATTCCAGGTACTTTTGCTGCTAGATGATTAAGGTCACAAACATTCCCCCCAAACCTTCTCAACCCCTGATTTGACCCCACTGGTGAACACCTTACATTATCTGGCTAAGAAAGGAAAGGGCATTTCAGCCTCCACTGTTCTTCTAGGTCCGATCTCCTAACCACAATTTTATTTCTTTTTATTTTTTTAAATTTCTTTTTATTTATTTTGAGAGAGAGATAGAGAGATAGAGAGCAGGAGAGGGGCAGGGAGAGAGGGAGAGAGAGAGAATATCCCAAGTGGGCTCCACACTGTCAGCTCAGAGCCTGATGTGGGGGGGGGGAGGGGCGGGGAGCTTTAACTCATGAACCGAGTGATCATGACCTGAGTCAAAATCAAGAGTTGGACGCTTAACCCACTGAGCCACCCAAGTGCCCCCTAAACACAATTTTTAAAACTACAATATGTACAAAGAAGCAAGAGGTGACACATAGGCAAGACAAAATTCAGTCCATAGGAAGAGATCCACAACCCTCAGCCAGAAGCAAACATCCTAGAGGTTCTGGTACATTCCCTTCTTAGAAATGACAGGAGCCACATCTTCTGTGCCTACAAACAACTCTGACCTGACAGTTGTGTTTTTTAGTTGTGTGTGTTTATTTTTTTGTCAGAATTACCCCGAATTGCAACCACATCCGTGATTCTGAGGGTGAAGATACCACAGATAGTCTAAGGTGAGCTGTACAGCTGAACCAAGATTTATGACAAGTTCTTCCTTATCGGTCCAACTTGTGTCAGTGGATGCTCTTTATAAACCAGCACACCAAAGGCAGCATTGACAAGATGTGGTACTTGCTTGTGGGAAGCTTGCATGAGTTTCTCATGGCTTTTGCAAGTAAAAGTGGCTCCATTCAGTCCATTCTGATGATTATTAGTATGACGATGAAGGATACCGATGTTCAGTACTCATGATGTGTCAACTTACTCAGTACTCATGACTTGTCAACTTACGGTATCACCTTTCGTCCCCACGTCAGTCTCACAAAGGCAGCTACAATTATCCCCCTTTTACAGATAATGAAACCGAGGTTTAAGAATGATGAACAACTTGGCAAAGAACATTTAAGTAGGAATGAAAGAACCTTTGAAAAGGAGGAACCCATTCAAGCTCTTGTTGGTAAGAACACTAAATCATGGCCTTCGATTGCTTAACCTTCTAAAAAAAATATTGGAAAATCTCTATATACCTTGACATATTAAGTTGACACCTACACTTTCTCATCATAAGTTGAAAAGGAAGTAATTTCTGCAATATTGAATGTGCTGACTCCAAAAAAGCTACATCATTCTTGTATATTTATTTAAAGGGATATAAATATCATTCCAATTTGACATTCACCGTGATCCATTTCAAATACAGAACACTCCTTCAAAGAGTCAGAAATTGTAAACGTCTTGTTGCCTTTTCCCTTGAAAATTGCTCTGCTGTTTTACGTCCACCACAGAATCTTGCTCTAATAAAAGATACTCTGATGCTTCAAAATAGTCTATTGATCAACCTACTTCTCTGCAAAAAACAATATGTAAGGCAAACTCAAATGTTAATGCCTTGTTTAAATTCCTTGGGACCGTAAGTCCCTTGGCATTAAAATGTTTCACCCAGTTTATTTGTAAGAACAATTATTATTAGCACGTGACCAAGCAAAATGACATACATGTCTGGCAAATGTTAGTAGGAAATTTATTCCATGTGCATCTCTTTAATGGGATTGATGGCTGAGCACATGGTGGAGACAGTTTGCTCTGACTTGATTAAAGGTGGCTACCCTTATAACAATTTTCCATTTATTTTCTCTGCTCCTTTGTTTAAGAATTCTGGAATTTGTTTCTTCAGGGCAATACACAAAAGGAAGATTCTGGATGAGGTAGGCCCTTCTTTTTGGAAAGAGGGTGATTTATAAAAGAGACAAGAAAGGAGAACCAGCATGATGCTTTAATCAAGGCACTTTCTCAGTTGTAGGAAAGAGAACAAATCAAAGTTGAGGTGCTTAAAAAAGATTCCCTTCAAAGTAGCCCTGCATACAGACTCCCTGTGAAGTCCCTTCTGGTAACTTTTTCTTTAAATGGCCTCATTCTTTTGCAAGGCTTCTCAATACAGTCTGCCCAATTAGAACCACTGGGAGAAATTAAAGTACTGTTGTCTGGCCTCCACCAGTACCTAGGACAGTAACTGGTAGATCAGGAGTGAGGCCCAAGCTTTGCTATCATAAAAAATCTCCCAGGAGAGCCTGGGTGGCTCAGTTGGTTAAGCATCGGTCTTCGGCTCAGGTCATGATTTCATGTTTCATGAGTTCCAGCCCTACCTCAGGCTCCGTGCTGACAGCTCAGAACCTGGAGCCTGTCTTCAGATTCTGTGTCTCCGTCTCTCTCCGCCCCTACCCCACTCATGCACATTCTCTCTCTCTCTCTCTCTCTCTCTCTCTCCCTCCCTCCCTCCCTCCCTCAAAAGGAATAAACATTAAAACATTTTTTTAATCTCCCAGATGAATCTAATATGAATCCAGAGAACCACTGCATATGCCCTTCCTTCCTCTGAAACCGAGTTAGATTCTAAAGTCTTCAGATACACGGTCCAAAATGGTAGCCACTAGCCACACATGGCTGCAGAACAATGGAAATGTGGCTAATCTAACATGAGATGGGTTGTGGGTTCTCTAAAGGGCTTAGTATGAAAGAAAACAATGTAAACTATCTCATCAATACTTTTCTATTCATTATTTTTTGAAACTATATTACTTTGAATATATTGAGTTAATTCAAATAGATCATTAGAATTACATTCACTTATTTATTTTTACTATTTTTGATGTGTCTACTAGAAGATTTAAAATTACAGAGACGGCTTGTATTATGTTTCCTTTGGACAGTACTGATCTATAGCACAGAAAAAACAACCCTAAATTATCCATGAAATCACCCATAAGAGGGGTACCTGAGGTGGGTGGCTCAGTCCATTAAGCATCCAACTCTTGATCTCAGCTCAGGTCTTGATCTCAGGGTCAGCCCGCATTGCTTTTGAAAAAAAAATCACCCATAAGATACAGCATTTTCCTTATATTGGAATTCTTATGATCAAAGAACAAGAATAATTGTTGCAGACATCTGGGTATTTATATCATTCTGCCTTTAAGGTAACTATAAAATCCCTTGTATAAATAAGGAAGGGAAAATTATGAAGGGTCTACAGGTTTGTATATTTGGTTCAATATTAAGCTGAATATATATGTATATATAGAAAGGGGGCATGAACGAGGGAGAGGGACAGAGGGAGGGAGGCAGGGGGAGGGGAGAGAGGGAGAGGGGGAGAGAGAGAGAGAGAGAGAGAGAGAGAGAGAGAGAGAGAGAGAGAGAATCTTAAGCAGGTTCCATGCTCAGTGCAGAGCCCAAGGAGGGGCTCAATCCCACGACCCTGGGATCATTACCTGAGCCAAAATCAAGAGTCGGACTCTCAACTGACTGAGCCACCCAGGTGCCCCTTAAGCTGAATATATATTAATAGTTCATAAAACTATGTTTGTAAGGACTAAATGAGCATTATGAGGGGGCTGAGGCAGCACCAAATAAACAGGCATATGAAATGGCTCTTCTTAGAGCCCAGAGTCCAAGGTATGGTCTCATGTACCTGATCTCATTTAATGGTCCTGACAAATCTGGGAGACAAGCAAACACTACCCTGAAAAGGTATACACTGCAAACATTTTTCTCCACCAGCAACCCCCACACACTGTCACCATCTTCTTTGCCCTGGGCTAAGGCAGGAATATCATTTCACCTACTGCTGGGCTGCACTCATCCCTGCTGGATTCCCAGTACCCACTTTTCACCCAGCATCCTCAGTGATCCCCTTAAAACCTAAATCAGACGATGTCACTTCTCTGCCCAAAGTCCTCCAGGGGCTTCTCACATCACTCATAATAAAGTTCAAGATCTTCATGGTGAAACGGAATAAGCCCTCAGGATCTCACCCTCAGTTCCCTTTGCAATTTCTGCTCCCAGCGCCCATTCGATTCAAGTCCCGCTGTGGTCCTTCTGCTCCTCAAACACATCAAGGACACTCCTGCCACGGGATTTTGCATGTGCTGTCCATTTGCCTTCAATATTCTTCCTCCAGCTTTCTGCATGGCCCCATGGCTTCCTTTCCTCAGATCTCTGCTCTCAACAGGGCAGCCTTCTCTAACTTCTGACCTGAAATTGTGCTTCCTGTGACCCTACTAATCTTACCTCCTAGCATTACCACCATCCATTATGTAGCATGTCTGTCTTTATTTTCTGTGTCCCCCCACTAATAAATGTAAAGGCCATGAGAGAGAAGACTTGGTCTCACTCAGACATCTCTGCTTCCTCTGCTTCGGGAACAGCAGGAGGCCCATGGCACCAGTAAACATTTGTGAAATGCCTATAAGTAAATGAACATCACATAAGAGAACACAGACTTGGAAAGCTTTAAATGATTTGTCCAGGATCATTTAATTTGAAACAAAGTCTTATGACTCTAGGTTTAATTAATCTAATATAAGGTAAACTAGAGAATTTATTATAGCAGCAAATAGAAGAATTAATGGTCCATAAATAACTGCATCTTTTGATCATATCCACACCTAGCGGTTCCATGTACAGAATACACAAATTACCTGCAGATAATCCAACAAACCTCATATAAAATGCTTCAGAAAATATATTTCTGAATGTTAAATGTAGGGTAAATTTTAGACAGTCCAGTAACAAACAACAATGTTGAGAATTAGACTGTAGCAGTAATCTGCCATCTCCCTAGAAAACTGAATGACTTCTTGGATGCTCACCAATTGAGAATGCAGAAAAGTACTCATTTGCCAATGCATTCCAGAGAAAACTAGAGTGATTGTTTTCTGTTTTATTCTCTCTGCTAGAATTAGATACTTGTTTTTCTGGGCCAGCACACTGATTATTTATAACTAGTAATTGCTTCTATTACATCTAGCATTGGTGCATCTCAAGGTCAATTAAAAGCTTATCTGATGGTAACCAGTTTACTCTTAAACACTCAGATACCATATTTCCTCTAGGATTGATTGATTACCAATCTAAGCATCCTCAGAATTGGGATATGCCTTACAACTAATTTCACAAGAAACTTGTGGTAGCCAGCCTCCAAGATGGTCCCTAGTGATCCCTGCCTTCTAGTTATGTCATATCCTGTCACACTGACTAGGGCTGACCAGGATATGTAGAAAAGACAGAGTGTGATTTCCAAATCTAGGCCATAAGAAACACCGTGTATACCATTTTACTTTCTTGGATCACTGGCTCCAGGGGAAGCCAGCTATAATACCACAAGAATACTTAAGCAGCCTGTGGAGAGATCTTCGCGTTGAAGAACACTGGCCCCCTGTCAACAACCAGCAACACTGGAGTGTGCCATCTTGGAAGTGTATCCTCTGGCCCAGCTGAAGCCTTCAGATGATGCAGCCCCAGCTGATATCTTAAGTACAATCCCGAGAGACACCAGAAGCATCCAGTTAAACTCCCCCTGCATTCCTGACTCAAGAAACCATGTGAGGTAAGAGATGTCTGTTGTTGTTTGAAGGTACTGGTTTTGCAGTAGTTTGTTAGGTAGCCATAGATAACTAATACACTGTAAGCATCTTAGAAGAGAGGCACCTGCCCTTACTCCCTATCTGACAGGAGCCAAACTCTTGTTACTAACTCTAACGTAGCAATAAGCCCTACAATCTTTAAGAATATTGTTTTTCCCAGCATTCCAAGCATTTCCAAGCATTCCAAGCATTTCAAAAACTATAGACTCAATTGATACTGAAAAGTTAGGCTTGGATTGGCTGCTGTGTTGCTTCTCAAGCATAGTTTGAGCAAAATAAATCATACTCTAGGCTGATTTATTAATCTATAAAAACCTGGGAGCCAGAAGTCAATATTTCACTAAGCCTAAGTATTAACCCACAGCCCACTTTTCGTTTACACACATGAAATTAGCTCTCCCTTTCCTAGATAATTTTGACCTTCATGGCAAGTTCTATTACTGGATTTTGAAAGGAATGACTTGCTTTGGTGTGATTTCTTTTTTAAGTCTTCAAATTGCAAGACATGAAAATTATACTCCATTGGAAGAACAAGTGTGGTTAATACCTGATTACATTTTTCCTCTGTGAGCTGTGAACAAAGGATAAATGCTAATTTGTCATCGTGGATCCATATTGAGTGGATATATACATTTTCTCTTGGAGGAAAAAAATGTCCTACAGAACTAGAAATTAATTGAGTGAATATGTTCTTACTGCCAAAATTTTTTAAATTGAAGAATAACTGACACACAATGTTGTGTTAGTTTCAAGTGTACACTACAGTGATTCAAAATTTATATGCATTATGGAATGGTCACTACAATAAGCCTAATTGCCATGTGTCACCACACAAATTTACTACAATATTATTGACTATATTCTCTATGCTGTACATTATCTCCCCATGTCTTATGCATTTTATAACTGAATACTATACCTCCTAATCCCCTTCACCAGTTTCATCCATTCCCTCCCCCCTTCCCTCTGGCAACCACCAGCTCATTATCTGTATCTGTGATTCTGTTTCTGTTTTGTTTTCTTTGTTCATTTGTTTTGTTTTGTTCTTTTAGATTCCACATATAAGTAAAATCATACAGTATTTGGCTTTCTTTATCTGATTTATTTCACATTGCTGGTCCAGCCATGTTGTCCCAAGTGGCAAGATTTCATTCTTCTTTATGGCTGAATAATTATATACCTATTTACATATATATATATAAAATCATATATAAGTGTTATGTATATATGTACATAACATATATATCACATATATACATCACATATATATACATAATATATATATGTGTATATATATTATGTATATATATATATCACATCTTTGTCCATCTAAATGGGCAAATGGACATTTAGGTTGCTTCCATATCTTGGCTGTTGTAAATGATGCTGCCATGAACATAGGAGTACATGTCTTTTTTTTTTTTTAGTTTATTTCTTTATTTTGAGAGACATACAGATAGAGAGAGAGAGAGGGGGACGGAGAGAGAGAATCCCAAGCACACTTTGCACAGTCCATGCAAATCCCAACATAGGGCTCAAACTCAGGAATTGTGAGATCATAACCTGTGCTAAAATCAAAAGTAGGACGCTGGGGCGCCTGGATGCCTCAGTCGGTTAAGCATCCAACTTCAGCTCAGGTCATGATCTCATGGCTCATGAGTTCGAGCTCCCTGTAGGGCCCTGTGCCAACAGCTCAGGGCCTGGAGCCTGCTTTGGATTCTGTGTCTCTCTTTCTGTTCCTCCTCCACTCATACTCTCTGTCTCTCTAAATAAATAAATAAACATTAAAGAAAATAAAGGGTTGGATGCTTACCCTACTAAGCCACCCAGGTGTCCACATATCTCTTTTTGAATTAGTGTTTTCTTTTTCTTCAAGTGAATGCCAGGAAGTGGAATTGCTGGATCATAAGTTAACTATTTTTAATTTTTTGAGGAACCGCTATCATGTTTTCCATAGTTGCTGCACCAATTTACATTCCCACCAACAGCACACGAGGGTTCCCTTGTCCCCACATCCTCACCAGCACTTGATATTTCCTGTCTTTTTGATACTTGCCATTCTGACTGGCAGTCGGTAATATCTCACGGTGGTGACAAAACACATGTGTCTGTCTAAACAGGTGCCCCAAAAAAAGAATCAATAGAAGCAATTTATTATGTCATCATCCTCATAGGGAAATCTAATAAAACTTGTATCTACAAAATTGACTTTCTATAAATTAAAATGAGTGTTTGCATCGCATCAGACCAACTATCATTATGGAGTTAAAAGTATCTACAAACAGGAAAGAGAATACAATTCAGACATTTCAATTCTCAAAGTTCACTTTTACCTAAAATACCTTTTTAAAAACATTATGTTTGATTTCAGCTTATAGAGCCAAGAGCTACTTTAATCCAACATATTTCTGCTCTCGAATTCCCTTTGCTATTCTTTCTTTTCAAATCCTTTGTTTAGACTTGGGTGGAAAAATATTATTTCCAAATATTAAACTGTAAAACTTTGTCCCATATCCTCTTTAACTTTTTCAACAAAGTGTAGCCACTCTTCAAAACCTTTTAATAAGTATTATTGTCCAAACCAACTCATAAAAGGTCTAATTCTGAAAAAAATTCAGTTGTTCATAGCAGTGTCCCTGCCCCAAGCATAATGCTGCCCAATTAGGCAAGAAAAAGAAAAAGGCATCCAGATTGGATAAGAAGAAATAAAACTGTCTCTATTTGCAGATATGATCTTATATATAGAATAGCCTTAAAACTCCACCATAAAAAAAAAACTGTTAGAACTAATTAACAAATTCAGTAAAGTTGCAAGATATAAAATCGCTATACAGATATCAGTTGTATTTCTATACACTAACAACACAATATCTGAAAAAGAAATAAGGAAAACAGTTCCACTTTCAGTAGCATCAAAAACAATACTACTGAAATAGTAAGAAATACTTAAGAAAATTTAATCAAGGAGGTAAAAGATCTGTATGCTGAAATCTCTAAGAGTCTAATTAAAGAAACAGAAGAAAACACAAATAAATGGAAAGATATTTTGTGTTCATGGCTAAGAAGAATTAAAAGCTTCATAGTACCCAGAGCTGTCTATAGATTTAATGCGATTCTTATCAATATTCCAATGGCATTTTTCACAGAAATAGAAAAAACAAACTTAAAATTCTGACGAAACCACAAGAGCCTGAATAGCCAAAGGAATCATAGAAAGCAGAACAAAACTGGAGGCATCACAATTCCTGATTTCAAACTATATTACAAAGCTATGGTAATCAATACATTATGGTACTGGCATAAAAACAGACACAGAGGCCAACAGAACAGAATCAAGGACTCATAAATAAACCCATTCACATACAGTCAACTATTATTTGACAAGAAATCCAAGAATACTCAATGAGACAAGGATACTTTCTCCAATAAATGGTGTTAGGAAAACTGTACAATTACATGCAGAAGAATGAAACTGCAACCCTATCTTAACCATTCACGAAAATTAACACAAAATGAATTAAAGACTTAAACCTAAGACCTGAAACTGTAAAATTCTTAGAAGAAAACACAGGAAAAAAGCTCTTTGACATTGGTCTCGGCCACAATTTTTGGATATGACACCAAAACCATAAGCAACAAAAGCAAACAAATGGGGCCACTTCAAATTAAGAAGCTTCTGCACAGAAATAGAAACAACAAAATGAAAAGGCAACTTATGGAATGAGAAAAAAATATTTTCAAGCCAGAGGTTAATATCCAAAGTACATATAAGAAACTCATACTACTGAATAGCTAGCTAAATAAATAGGATAGATAAGTATATAAATAGATAGGTACAGAGATAGATAGACAGACAGATAGATACACAGACCAACTAATAACAGGCAGAGGACCTGAATAGAAATTCTTCTAAACAATACATACAAATGGGCAACAAGTACATGAAAAGATGCTCAACATCACTCATCACCAGGAAAATGCAAATCAAAACCACAATGAGGTATCACCTCACATCTGTTAAAATGGCAACTACCAAAAAGACAAGAGATAATGAAAGCTGGTGATGGTGAGCAGAAAAGGGAACCCTGGTGCACTGTGGGAAGGAATACAGATATGTGCAGCCACTATGGGAAACAGTATGCATTTGGGAACATATTTTAAAAAATGCAACCAGGATCTCAAAGAGATATCTGCACCCCCATGTTCATTGCTACATTATTCACAATGGACAACAGATAGAAACAACCTAAGTGTCCTTTAACAGATAAATGGGTAAGGAAGATGTGGTATATATGTCTCTATAAATACAACAGAATCTTATTTAGCCTTGAGAAAGAAGAAAATCCTTCCTGGAAATCCAGCGTGGATGGACTTTGGGGGCATTATGCTAAGTGAAACAAATAAAACAAAGAAAGACAAGTAATGTATGATACCACTTCTATGTGGAATCTTAAAAGGCCAAACCCATAGCAACAGGGTAGAACGGTGGTTGCCAGGGGCCTGGAGGGTGGGGGAAATGGGGAGCTGTTGATCAAAGTGTACAAACTTTCAGTTATAAGATGAAGGAGTTCTGGGGCTCTACTGTACAGCACAGTGACTGTACTTAACAGGACTCATTTATTTCAAATTTGCTAAAGAGTGGATTTCAACTGTTCTCTACACACACATGCACACACGTGTGCACACACACACAGATGTGATGGAAGTGTTAATTAACTCTACTGTGGTGAATATTTAGCAATATATATACATGTGTCAACATACAACTTAAACTTACACAATGTTATGTGTCAATTATGTCTCAGTAAAGCTGGGAAAACAAATGCTCTACTTTGGGAGGTTTGTGACATATTCAAGAAAAAGAAAAGAAAGTTGGCGGGGTGACACAGTAAGGAGAGGGCAAATACTGGAGATAAAATCAGGGAGATAGGAAGGGCACACATCTTAAGAGTTTTGTGGCCATGCTAAGCAGCTAGGCCATGCTGACTAGGAGAGCCAGCCAACATTCCCCACAAAAGATGTGTGTTAAGCTGAGGCATTGTCAAGAAAAGTGAAAGATTTTTAAGTAGAAACAAAAACAGACTAGTGGGTGCCCTATCTAGGTTACACATGTGGGTTATCTCCATCTTTTCTTGTCTTTGAGCTAAAAATTGAAAGTAACGTAAATGATTCTTGTCCATAGAAATGTCAGCTGTGTCTGGTGACATGCAGTCAGTCATTGTCCTGTGGACACTGACCAGATTTGCATGCATCAAGCAAATTCATTTCAGCATTTCTGATGGACTATGTATTTGTCTATTCTTTGGATTCTCCTTTGAATGACTTGTAACTGATTGCCATTAACTAATAAGTGAAAGAAAATCTTCGACACATCTTCCTCTTATATTTAGATAAGAGTAAATGTTTTGCCTTCTCAAAACATGACCCTCGGGGCGCCTGGTGACTCAGTCGGTTAAGCGTCCATCTCTTGGTTTCAGCTCAGGTCATGATCTCATGGTTCATGAGTTCGAGCCCCACATCGCTCTCCACGCTGATAGCACGGAGCCTGTGTAGGATTCTCTCTCTCCCTCTCTCTGCCCCTCCCTTTTTCGTGCTTTCTTTCTCTCTCAAAACAAAACAAAACAAAACATGATCCTTAACAGCATGAACACACTTCACAGCAGGATCATATGCTATCAAACAAACATTCAACCTGTCATCCAATTTCAACTTCCACTTTTCAGAGTCCATTAAACCAATCCCACAACCACATAGCTAATCCCATAACCAAGCACACCCACAACCCCCGAAAGCGTTCTGTAAACCGATCTTTGTTAAGGTACCAACTCCAGAACATTCCCTTTTACAGAAGGTGCTTTCTGCCTACATACCACTGCTCAATCATTTCTCCCTATCCACCCCCAAGATCACACACCACCTGGTGTCCCCTTCTCTCTCCTGAGGGACTTAGCAGAGTACACGAGAAACACAACTGGAACAAATAAGTGCAAACTACCACAAGGCAGGATCTATCCAAGAGGGTCACACAGAAGGCTGTTTACAAACACTCAAGCTTCCTTTATCAGTTTTCAGAGAAAAAAAAAAGTGATGAATTAAAAGATGCTTGGTACATTTGGATAACCAGATTCATTTCTCAGCTCTGCTCTCACTTGACCTTGTGTCTCTTTGCTCCGTGGCCTTTTCCCAAACAGCATCTGCAAAATGTAAATCACGCTGCTGAGACAGGATTATTTTCCAGTTTTCCCTTTGTAGAGATGACTTGAGAAGCACCTAGACATGCTGCAGATGTTGGTTTAGCCCCCAGGGACATTAAGATTCCCATGACAACTTTTTAGCGTGTTTTACAACCGCAGTGTCTTTACTAGAATTTCTGAACACAGGTATCTATATAGAATAGGCATATTCAAGGTTCTAAAGAAATGTGGATAATAGTCTATTAAAACCTATTTATTAAAAATGTGATAAGAATCGTGATATTCAGCAAAGATGCAATTGAATCATAGTCGGTCCATCTGCTCGTCCAGATTGTTTCAAGACGTTCTCCTGCATCAAGTCAGCATAAGCTGGTGCTCTGTGACCCCGGCACCTTTGATTATTTCCTTTCTTGTGCTCTGTGCTCCGTGCCCACCCTAAATGGTAATAATACTGAACTGGATGTATAATATCTTATTCTCTTTTTTATGAGAACACGGGTATGTACATGAAATTTTCTGTATTCTCTTACTATCAAAAGAGATGTAAACATTGCTGAGCACTGGATAATTTTTATATTAAGGTGATTTGTTTCCATTTTTTCATTACCTGCTGGAAGCTCAGAGCCAAATTTGTACCTCGGCTCCAAATTTGTGTAAGTGTAGAGATCAAGAATAATAATTGTTGTGTATAAATCAATATGTTCTAGGACATTTTTTCTCCCCTGGCTTCGTCTCTACCACAGATTTTGTGGTTTGGCTCCCTTGTATTCTTCCTCACCCTTTACCTTACATCTTTTCTGCAATATGGCCCTGACTGAGGAAAAGAGGCAGGGAAGGATAATTAAAACATTAAATAAACTGAGAAATCACCAGTCTTATTAAGTAATGCCCCCATTTCTGTTTGTATGACATAATCAGGCAAAGCATGCAATGTCATTTTAAATACTAATTAATGTTATTTTAAATATTAAACATTATTTAAATTAAAAGGTCAGGCAGATTTTTTTAAGGGCTGGCAGTACATGTGCTAAATGCACACATGCTACACTTTCTTCCCTTAGATATTTGACTTTTCAGACTGAATTCCATAACGTACATGTTTAGAATGACAAAAGCAAGTTATGTGTTGGAAAAATGTATAAGAGGGCTCTTGGTGGCAAGTAACAGATCTAGCTTAATTGAGGCGCCTTGTGGCTCAGTCAGTTAAGCGTCCGACTTCGGCTCAGGTCACAATCTTGCGGTTCGTGGGTTCGAGCCCCACGTCGGACTCTGTGCTGACAGCTCGGAGCCTGGAGCCTGCTTCGGATTCTGTGTCTCCCTCTCTCCCTGCCCCTTCCCTGCTGGCACTCTGTCTCCCTCCCTCCCTCCCTCTCTCTCTCTCTCTCTCAAAGATAAATAAACATTAGAAAAAAGAGAGAAAGAAAAAGAAATCTAGCTTAAAATGGCCAAAGCATTAAAAAAAAAATGTGGCCAAAGCAATATGACTAGAACACATGGGGTCATGCACAAGAAATAGTCAGCTTCAGGCATCGTTTTATCCAGGGGCTTAAATACTGTCATCAAGTATCATCTATCTTAAGGCGCTGCCTTACTTACACAGGGTTCACTCGCAAGAAGGCTCTTCCTCTCTAGAAATAAAAAGTTTGCCACCAGGTTTATGTCTCATCCACTAGTTTAACAACCCCACTCTCAAACACCAACTACTAGTATTAGAACACATTTGTGGAATTCTCATAAATTAATGTAACTCCATCCAAGAAGGCAACGGTTTTGTTGTCATTAAACATTGCCTTCTGACTGTTAAATAAATATAATTTAGGAGATTAATAGACCACTTAAAAAAGCATCTCAAATGTACTTTCCAAACTAGAAGTCTTCATAGAGAAGAGGCTTCTTTTGGAAACCTTAGAATCTCTGCTGAAGTCCCACATAGATTAGATAGGACTTCTTTTTTCTTTAATTCAGTTTTACTTAACCTCCAGGCATCTGGCCACCTCTACACAATCAGTGCTTTTGTTGTTCTTATACTTTTCAGTTTCAAGTCACTGAGCCAAAGCCCATGATGAATGACTATCCCATGGCTTCCTGACTTCAATTTTTCCGGAGATAAGCGATACTAGGATTTATGGTTAATATACCTAAAATATTACAGGAAAGCACAACAACGTAAGGAGGGCCAACGAGTTCTGACAATAAAAGGTAAATAATTTGGCGAACTCGTTGGGTCTTACCTAGGAGGTAATTGGCTCTGCGTTGGAACTGTAACTGCCAGGCTAAATCAGGGCAATCATCGTGATACATTCACAACAGCAAAATCAGTTTCAATTCACAGAACAAAATCTGGGAATGCACATTGCCCCTGACAACAACTATTTATAGTTTCCATTCTTACTAGGGACCTATGGAAAAAAAAAATATTTCTTTGTATGTATGTATGTATGTGTGTGTGTGTGTGTATACATAATATCTGTATCTATATTGATTCCATCTTTTCTTGGCACTGAGGTTAAAATGGTAGGTTAGAGGGAAGGAAGGAAAGGCTGTATAGCCATTTATTCTCTGCATTCATTCTCTGCATATTTCCCAAAGTTGATCAGTCCTGCTCATATTTTTTTTAATTTTATTTATTTGTTTATTTTGAGAGAGAGAGAGAGAGAGAGAGAGAGAATCCCAAGCAGGGGCTTGGATCCACAAACCATGAGATCATGACCTGAGCCCAAATCAAGAGTTGGACGCTTAACTGGAGCCACCCAGGTGCCCACGGCCTGCTTATAATTGAGATCCCAGCAAAAATTATCCTTATTTTGGAGAACATGAAGAGAAAAGAAGAAAAAGGAGAGAGGATGCAATGATGAGAAAGAGTCAACAGAACTATCTGTGCTTCTCGAAAGCAGGGCGGTGCTGCCAAGGCAGCATGGAGCAGGCACACTGCTGGCATTTGGGGGCTGTTTACTAGATATCTGGCTTTGTAAGCTTGATCCCATTGGATCCTCGTGGCGACCCATGACAGACATTGCTGGTGCTCCATGTCACAGCCCCTTAGCTTCTGATTTCACAGGCAGCTGCAACGGCCAGTTCTCTTCAGGCTCACATTGCTCCAACAGAGTCTAACCTCAAGCATGCCACGGATTTTGCTCCTGTCCCACAGGAGTACGCGCAATCTCATGCAAGCCACTGCAGAAGAGTTAACACTACTGGTGACATCCTTCAACCAATGGGGGACCTTGCCTCCTATCCTTCCTGTGGACAATTCTGGGACTTTTTCCCTATACTTCTCAGGAGGTCCTCGATCAAAGGCCTTTAATACAGCTTTTCTTCTTCCTCTGTTTATTTTCTCACCACCTCATTTCCAATACTGAGCATCCACTCCCATATGAACTACCCTTCACCCAAGTCCTTGTCTCAGGCTCTGCTTTCAAGGGAATCTAAACTAAGACATAATTTTATTACAACCTCCACTTTACAGGTGGAAAAACTTAGGCTCCAAGAAATTCAGTCCAGTGTTACAAACCTGGTAGTTTTGTACTACCCAAGACCCAAGGATCAAGCTTAGGTCTGCGAGAAATCAAACACTGTGTGTTCACCCCTGCCCCAGGCTCCTCCTGGAACATAGGAACCCTGTGCTTTACACCTTCTGCTTTCTCTAATGAATCAACAAAAGAGATGGTAATTCATCAGGTCCCTCTGCTACCACATGCCCTCTCTTCTGAGGAGCTTCGTGAGAATGTGCTTGCCGTGTTGGAAAAATCCAGCTCAGTGTTGGGTTCTATAGAGCTAAGGATGTTGGGAAATTGAAAGCCATTCAGTCAGTCAACCAATATTTATGAAGGGCTCACGCTATATGCCACAGTGCTACTTGCTAAGGGTAAATTAATGAAGAGTTCCCTGACACACACACACACACACACACACACACACACACACACCCCTCATGGAGATTGCAACAGGGGAAGAGAGATGTGTATACCAGCTGATGCACACAGCAGACAACTAACCCAGCTAGAGACAGCTGGAGGTGAGGTGGGGAGAGGTCATCAGGAAAGTCCTCGAAGGCAGCACTTCTCAAACTTTAATGTACATTCGGATCACCTGGGGATCATGTGAAAATGCAGATTCTGATTCAGTAAGTCTGGTCCAGCCCCTGAGTTTCTGCATTTCTAACAAGCTCCCTGACGATTCTGATACTGATGCTCCTGAAACTGAACCACGGTGTCCCCTGAAGCTTTGATTGTCCCTGGACTGGGTCTTCCAGAGCTGATCATGTTTTCCCAAGGACACATAGTTAATCTTGGCTTTTAGGAAGAGCCACCCTATTATCAAAAACACTGGGCAGAATGAGATTAAGATCTATGAGAACTTAGTTCAAATAGGTCATGATTGAGTATTAACTTGGAAATAAATTTACCGGCAAGCTAGTAGAAATCGAAATATAGTTCTCATGCTAAGCACTTTTATACAAGAAAGAAACACTAAGACTGAGAGGCATGAATTGCATTTTTTCTTTGCTTACAGTGGTGTTTCAAATCGATTTGCAGGTGGAAAACTGCCCAGAGTGTTCGGCAGACCATAAGCTCCATGAGTCCGGAGACCATGTATAGTTTGCTCCCTGCCTGATGCCAAATACAGGACTATAGCTCCATAAATATTGATAATTAAAAGAACAATAGCACCTATGTTTTCAGAACTTACTATGTACTAGCACTTTATATGTATCATTTAATCCACACAATAATCGCACTAGTTAGATACTACAGTTACCCTCATTCTACAAATGAAGAAATGGAGGCTCATATTCAGGTAGATGGCAGCTAGATAACTGATTCCATCTAAGGGTCTAAGGGTAGACCCAGGCAACTAGCTTTAAATCTAGGCAATGAGACTCAAGAGTTTATGCTAGTGCTCAAGGACAACCTTTAAAAGGGGATGTAATCATGACACACGATGAATAAATGGAAAAGGGAAACAAACTATCTCTGAATGATAGAGAACAAACTGAAGGTTGATGGAGGGAGGTGGGGGAGGTGGGCTAGATGGGGGATGGGCATTATTGTTGTGATGAGCACTGGGTGTTGCATGTAAGTGCTAAATCATTGAATTCTACTTCTGAAACCAAAGTTGCACTGAATATTAACTAACTAAAATATAAATAATAAAAAGTAAATAAAAATAAAACTTTAAAAAAATGAACATGTGTCAAAGATGTTATTTAACTTATCAAGGAGAGAACCAGTAGTTCTCACAATGGTTCAAAAACAATCAAAGGGCCCCCCATTTACAGTCAGATAAGGAAAGCAGAAATGAATTTATAAATGGTTGTGAATCTGGCAAAACCAGTCAATATCCACGGAGCAATATTCAACTGCATTCTACCAAACACAACTAGCTCTTCCATGGACGGTAATTATTTGCACTGCTATCAGCTTCCTTACAGAGTTGAGAAGTTGACCAGAGAAGAGCAGACAGAGGCAGGGAACCTGGATGGATGCGCTCTTTAGGACACCCACTAAATTATAGTCTTTTACAAGTTCCCTTACAATCGCCATCATGTTGCTATATACTGTCTCTTTGGATAAGAGAACGAAAAACCAAGTGGCAAATATTTAGAGGACAGAGCTCAGAAGTCTGATGGGAATGTTATCAATCTCTAATACTGTTTCCGGCAGGTGGTGAAAAGCAGGACTCTGCAACCTGAGGTCTCCATATGTACCAACTGATATTGCTTTGTTAACTCACAAAGTGACTGACCAAATGCCCTGAGCTATTGTGGTGATGGAAAAACTGCGTAATTGGTAACCTCATAAATATTTTTGGCTCAACTATTAATTATTGGCAAATTTCTAATTAACTAGTCTTAATGGCACACTTTGCCTACGATGAAACTCCCAAGTTCACTTACACCTTTCAGTTCCCTTTACTTTTTATATCTTGTTAGACTACAAACAACTTGGTATAATATACCACTGAAGGTCAGGGTTTGGTGTTGCCCCAGTCAACATCCACCTGCATATGGTTTTGGCAAGAGATCTTCAGAGTTAAGGAACCACAATACAACAATATCCCTTGGAAGACCTTTGTTTCCTTGGCCCACTTAAATATGTGAGCCGGGGCGCCTGGGTGGCTCAGTTGGTTAAGCCTCTAACTTCAGCTCAGGTCATGATCTCATGTTCGTGGGTTCGAGCCCCACGTCGGGCTCTGTGCTGACAGCTCAGAGCCTGGAGCCTGCTTCGGATTCTGTGTCTCCCTCTCTCACTGCCCCTCTCCCCATCATGCTCTGTCTCTCTGTATCAAAAATAAATAAAACATTTTAAAAAAATAAAGATGTGAGCCATCTGAGCTATTAGAAACAGTACCTCCCTTCGCCTAAGGCCGCACAAAGAACAGAAAGGTATTAGCTTCCACATACACAAACAAACATGGTTCATAACAGTCAGGTATTTTTAAATTTTTTTTAATGTTTTTATTTATTTTTGAGAGAGAGAGAGAGAGAGAGAGAGAGACAGTGCGAGCAGGGGAGGGTCAGAGAGAGAAGGAGACACAGAATCCAATGACAGGCCCCAGGTTCTGAGCTGTCAGCACAGAGCCCGACGCAGGGCTCGAACCCATGTGACTGAGCTCCCAGGAGCCCCTAATAGTCAGGTATTTTTAGACCACTGATCTCTCAAGACTGGAAGAAAAAAATTCTGGCGGCTCTCAACCTTCCCAGATATGGCTTGGTAATATTTCCCCTTAAGTATCCTATCACTGGACACAGTTGCTAGATTTTGTAATTTGTATTTTAAAATGACTAACTAGGTGACAAATTACCCAACTCAAACACTCTTCATTTACAACCCATATTAACTATTTAACCACAAATAGAAGCAGCAGAACTCAAAGGGGACAGCTAAATACAGTCCTCATACAAGATTTTAGATGATATTTGCATGGCCTAATTGTAATGAATTAACTTCAATATTTACATCGAAAGTAAGAAATACTCCCCAACACAAATGCCAGTTTATACTGTCCCGGAATTCACAAACTACAACAAGTTAGGTACTAACATGTATAACAAAAAATAATAGCCTAAATGGTAGAAACTAAAGGGAAAATGTTTCAAAATGCTAGCTCAGGCTAAGGAAATAGTCCTAGGCTAACAGAGATCTTCCAGTCTAGGCATATTTTTTTTTAATTTTTTAATGTTTTATTTATTTTTGATACAGAGAGAGAACATGAGAGGGGGAGGAGCAGAGAGAGAGGGAGACACAGAATCCGAAGCAGGCTCCAGGCTCCGAGCTGTCAGCACAGAGCCCGATGTGGGGCTTGAACCCACAAACCGTGAGATCATGACCTGAGCTGAAGTCGGAGGCTTAACCGACTGAGATACCCAGGTGCCCCCAGTCTAGGCATATTTTGATGTATAAATTCCTTTTACAGCAGTTTCCCAGATCATTTAGGACACTGGGCATCAGAAGTGCTATGAGTATGGGTGCGTATATTGGGAAGTGTGAAGTCGAGTAACTTGTACTTATATTGGGAAAGTTTAATATGTTTTGTGACGCATAGTTATATGGATGGTTCTATGGCTCAGCTCCCCAGAGCCTTTAAAATGCTAATAGGTTGTACAAATCTCAAAGAAGGGTCTAGAGATTAAGTATTGCCCAGACTGGTTTGGCCTGTGAACCTCTTGTTGGAGCCACGCATTAACTTTCCTCCCCTGGAATCGATGTTCTTTGGAATACATTTTGGGAAACGGACCTTCGGTATGCCCAATACGAACAAAACAGGTAGGGATTGTTAAAGATAATACATATGGTTAGATGCCATAGGAAATTTCCAAAGTGCTCTCCAAAAAGGGACTGTTAGTTTATACTCCCACCATGAGGCTTGAAGGGTACCACTTCCCAAACCCTCATCAACACAACTGTGTATCTTCCAAGAGAGTAAATTGAACACTCTAACATTTCAAGCTATTATTTTCAGATTGCTTTTATTTTTCTCAGCTCATCAGGCAAATCTATTTTTCACTGGAATAAACATGACAATTAAAAATTAACCTAGCCACCCAGTGAGCCACTTTTCATGTGTCTTTCTGACAAGAACAGACTAGCAGAACTCATGTGGGAAGAAAGAGAAGGTGTTTTATTAGCACCGATAAGTTGTGCTCAACTGGCTTGAAGAGAATGGAGAATTTAGTCCCTCTTCCATGATGGTGATGTCTAAGTAGGCAAACTCTAATCTGACTTTCAGGCAAAGGTAACCATACCAAATGATGACCCGATTTAGGTGTGAGTTCCTACCAATTTGTTATTAAGTAGCAAAATAAAATTTAATGGGATATATGAAAAATGGCCACACATTATTTGCAGCAACTCTCATCAAGGTAAGGAGTCCATTTGCCCACCCTCTTGAATATGGCTCATCTCGTGACTTGCTTTAACCAACAGAATATACCTGACACATAATTGCCTGACTTCCAAGCCTGAGCTCCAAGAAGAAGACTTCCAGTTTCTGCTCTCATTTTCTTGGAATACTGTTGCCATGTGAACAAGCCCAAGAGAGCCCATAGGAGAAGCAACACAGATGGGAATGGAGGAGCCCTAGCCAACTGCCAGGATGTGAATGAGGCCATCAGGAAGCAGACAGCCCCCAGCTTACCAGCCAACTACATGCAAATGGCTGAATGAGCCAAGCCAACACCATGTGGAACAGAGAAGAACCGTTCCAGCTGAGCCCAGCAATAATTGGCAGCCCACAGAAGAGAGAGGGAGAAATTTGCTAATTTTAAGTTTTGGGGTGGTTTGTTACACAGCAAAAGGGA
Source organism: Cryptoprocta ferox (assembly GCA_028646485.1). Lineage (NCBI taxonomy): Eukaryota > Metazoa > Chordata > Mammalia > Carnivora > Eupleridae > Cryptoprocta > Cryptoprocta ferox. The sequence continues at coordinate 7,750,630 of CM053576.1, forward strand.
ATGGATAAAAGTAGATTTTAAGTAAATTTCAACATAATCCTACTGCAAGTTCTCCTACCTGAAGTTTCAAGTACTAGTCTATAGAAATGTTTCTAGGGGTTTCAGTCAGTTGAGCGTCTGACTTCGGCTCAGGTCTTGATCTTGCAGTTCATGGGTTCAAGCCCAGCGTTGGGCTCTGTGCTGAAGGCTTGAAGCCTGGAGCCTGCTTCAGATTCTGTGTCTCCCCCTCTCTCTACCCCTCCCCTACTTGCACTCTGTCTCTCTCTCAAAAATAAATAAACATTAAAAAAATTTTAGAAGTATTTCTAAATTTCCCAACTGATCACTTAACTAATAGCTGTGAACTTTGATTGCACAACTGACTTTCCTCGTTTATTTATAAAATAATTCTCATTTCAATAAAAATGACGTGGGGGTAAAACACCCAAGTGGGTGTAAAACATCCATTTCTGCCCCTAAGTTTCAGCTAGGGCGTTTCACATGGAATTTTCATTTAACTCCTATCCCCCTAGAATGCAACTTCTTTGAGGGCAGTCTGTTCTCTTCACCGCCATAAGTCCCCAAAACCTAGAAGGGTGCTTGGCACAAAGTAAGAACTCAACAGTTATTTTAAAAATATGACAGGGATTTTAATATTTAAATAAACACCATGAAATTACCATTATCATTCCAGTCAACTTTTGGCTGGATAATGATAAAATGATATTCAGTCTGTAAAAGCAAATTCATTAGTTTCATATGAGAGAGGGATCATAAGTTCTTCCACAGGTAGTTACACAGCTAATAATCTGAGGAGTTGGATATAATTTAGGCATATCACTCTGGAGAGCAAAGCTAATATCTTTTTCTATCTCTGCATCTATGTTCCACTCATTAAAACCTTACAGTCCATTAGCCCATTAAAAATCACAGGGTGCAAAAACAGTGATGTACAGGTGATTCAGGGTTCTGTATCACTTTCTTGGCGAAAGCATTTACTTATCAAAGTGACAAAATACACAGCAACTACAGCAGCAGAATATTCATTTAAAAAGAAAGCTAAAAAGGTCGGCTTAAAGCAAGTAATTATTTGCATGCTATTGCGCTCAGAAAAATATTAACAGGGGCGCCTGGGTGGCCCAGACGGTTAAGCGTCTGACTTCGGCTCAGGTCATGATCTCACGGTCTGTGAGTTCGAGCCCCGCATCGGGCTCTGTGCTGACAGCTCAGAGCCTGGAGCCTGCTTCAGATTCTGTGTCTCCCCCTCTCTCTGCTCCTCCCCTGCTCATGCTCTGTCTCTCTCTGTCTCTCAATAATCAATTAAAAAAGGAAAAAAACAAAAAGAAATGGCGGCTTTAGCTGTGCTTATGTGGCAAGAGTAACTGTAGTTTGTATACCCTTAACCAGCTGGCACAAACCAAAGCTACATTTAAATACTTAAATCCTAGCACTTGGAAAATTCTTTATTTTTTACGACACTTCTTTGAAGTTGAAAAATTAAAAAAATAAAAAGGATGCAATCTTACCAGAGGTAAAGTAGTGCGTCCCATATATCTGCACATCTTGGTACACACAGAAGGTGACGATCTTTGCGTGGCACAGTTGGCATAAACTGAAGGGAATTTTGAGTCCCTCGCGGGGCTGCCATGCCTGGTGTTGAGCCCCCCAAAGGCTCTAGTCACCCTAGATCTTCCCCAGTCCCCACAAGACATAAGCCTATCCCACAGGACACTAGCTGGAAAGTTCTGAAGGAGATTTGAGTTTCAAATCCTGGCACCTCCGCTCCCTGTTCTGAGCAAGGCAAGCACTCGGGGCCCCAGTTTCCTCCTTGTGTAATGGGAAGCATAATGATACTTGCTCCAGTGGCTGTTGGGAAGATGAAAGAAGATACCTGAGATGTGTTAAGTAAACAATCAGCATTCTGTTTACTTTTGTTATTGGTGCTGTTCTGTCCTGGAAATTGAGGCTCAAGATGACTCTTTATTGCTAGAAATAAGGACTCTCTGAGAGCGAAAGAATGATTTTGGGCCTCCCAGCCTTCCAGAATCTCCATCCTAACATTTCCCATTAAATACATCCGCAGCACAGAAGTATCTCCTTTCTCCTGATAGAGGAAACAACAGCCTTCAGCTGCCAGAGGCCATCACTTTGGTGTGACTTCAGACCCTTGTGGCAACACAAATTCAATCTTCCTTGTAGATTTTAGGAAACCCTTAACTGTTTAATTTGCCCGCATCATTTTTCAGCTCTGGCCTCCTTCAGCAAGCTGCCCCTTATCTCTTTCTGAAGCGATTTCTTCCTCAAGCCAGCTGCCTGACTGTAATAGGAACAGCAGCACTATGGTAACTGTCCCCTGGTTCATGCGTCTAGGGGTGGGCTTAGAAGGTGAGAGTTAGAACTAAGGAAAGAAGCTAGGCGCATGTTCTAGACTAGAAGCTTTAAAGCCAGAGACGTTCCCAGAGGCCACGTGGAAAAGGCCAGGGATGCTAATAAAGGGGACGCTGACAGAAGACTAAATGTGCCAGACATACAGAACAGGACAAAAGAACAAGACAACAATGCCAATGTCATATCTGTCTCTGATTCCAGTCACCCCTCACCCGTAGCCACATCCCTATCCTGAGACTGTGGGAGATAACCTCCGAATCCTTACAATAAATGCCTCTTTTCACTCCAGCTTATCTGTGATAGCTTTCTGTCATTTACAAGCAGAAGGGACACCAAAGCTGCTGGAAATCTCAGAACCATTATTTCCCATTAAATACATCTGTACGTCAGAAATTCCATTTCTCTTTATAGAGAAACAGCAGCCACCATCTGCTGCCAGTGATATATTTTAGGCAGGACTTCAGAACTTCATAGCAACACAAATTAATTCTTCTTGGTAGATGGATTCAGTGTGAGAGAGAGAATTAAAGCCATCTAGGTGTCTTCATAAAAATCACCTTCCACACGGCCTGTTACTTTCCAAAATGCATGCCGGATTTGAATGCTTGGATTTAGCAAATGAAAAATTGGGGGATGGATGGTAAGTTACTTCATGTGTGTGTGTGTGTGTGTGTGTGTGTGTGTGTGTGTGTGTGATGGGGATGGGGGTTGGGGGAAAGATGGTAAGTTCAACGCAACGTCCAGCTCATTGATCCCATAGATGACAGTGCCAGGATCAGAAATGAAGCAATCTTCAATAAGGTCCAGAGTAAACTGCTAATTAGTAAAGGCTAATTCCATTCATTCACTCAGGGTATGTTCATTGACAACCTTCCTAATCTCAGGACCGTATTATATCGTAGGTACATCCATATCCTCTTTTTCAACAAATACTGTTGACCTCTTTTCACATGTAAGATGACCACATGAGTTTCTTTGGAAAGTAAAAAGACTATGATAAGGAGGAAGAGGAGGAGGACTCTTAAGAGTTGTAACTAGAGTTGGGGCGCCTGGGTGGTTCAGTCAGTTAAGCATCTGACTTTGGCTCAGGTCATGATCTCACGGTTTGTGGGTTCGAGCCCCACAGTGGGCTCTGTGCTGACAGCTCGGAGCCTGGAGCCTGCTTCGAATTCTGTGTCTCCCTCTCTCTCTGCCCCTCCCCTGCTCATGCGCTGTTTCTGTCTCATTAATAAACATAAAAAAAATTTTTTTAAGAAAATTAAAAAAAGAGTTGTAACTAGAGTTACCATATATTGAATACATATCCTAACAGCTCTGTCGCCTTAATAAAAAGCTATGGCAAGTGAACAAAAGCTTCCATGTACGGAGTCCCTACCTGAATTTCTCTGCCATCCTAGCGAAAGACGGGTAACACAGCAGCTAAGAACATGGGCAGTTATTGTTATTTACAGTTTACGGTTATTGCTAATTATTTATTGGCTCTGTGCAACTGGGCTAGTTACTTGACTTCCCTGTGCCTCAGTTTCCTCATCTGCAAGATGGAGATAGATAGCAATACAGCTGACCATGGAATGAAATGAGTTCCTTCATATAAAGCCATGAACATACTGCCTAGACTATTGTTGGCACTTACGTAATATATATTAATTATCCAGTGTGGTTGGTGTTACTATGACACATACTCACATACACACATACTCAGGGCTGGGTACACTGCCAATCACTTCACAGACACCATTCCATTTAATCTCAAAAGTCCAAGCGGTGGGAGGGTGCCGTCCCTACCCGGAGACGCTGACTTGCCTGGCAAGACGCAGCTGCTCACTGCAGAGCGGAGATATAAACCCCAATCACTTTAAGCCCAAAGAACATAAACTTCTTCCATGCAAACACATTCATCACAGAAACAACCAGTGCTGCAAAACAACATATAAGAAGCATGAGACCATTTGTTCTAGAACTTCTGTGGATATCTAAATCACCTAGGGCATTTACCTGAAGAATTCTGAATCCCCACCCGGATACCTGATTTGGGCACATGCAGAGTTAGCTGCGGAAATGTACAATTTGAACAAGCATCCCAGGGCTTTTGTTGAAGGCTGGTTTGCACTGTGACTGCTCCAGATTCAGAGCTGAGGTTGGAGGTTGGCCTGGTCAAACTCCAACCTGAAGGGTGGGAACGACCTAGAAAATGGATAGGTGGAATATTTCAGGCAGGACCAATAACCTGAGCAAAAGGTGAGGGATAGAAATGCATGTAGTGGACCAGGGAGTGCTGAGTGGCCCTTCATTGACTGAAGTGGTAAGAAGTGGCCAGAAATCACGCTGGGAAAGAAGGTAGAGGCCAAACTGGAAGAATTCACACCATAATATGGTTCATCCAGTATGACGATCATGTGCAGCTTTGGGGCAGGTATTTCCACATTGGGGCTTGCATCATGGGCGCTTGTGACAATGCATTAGCTTCCTAAATGGCCCTCCCACTTGGCCTCTTGATTCTCTGTGTCCTTTCTCCAAACAGGAGCAGCAAAGTCGATTTAAATAAAATAAACCAAATTTTATTACTCCCCCGTAATGGCTTCCCATTACCCTGGAAACAAAATCCAAACTCTTTCTATATGCCCAGACTCCTCCTCTCCAGCCTAGCTCATCCCTCAACACCCACCATCAACAGACTCCCGTTCTGGCCCCATCTTTCTCTTCCTTAAACCCTAATCCTGTCTCTGGCACAGGGTCTTTTCCCACCCATTCCTTTCTCCTGCAAAGATCTTCATTCAGTTCATCATTTGAGTCTGAGCATAAATGTCACCTCCTCAGAGAATGGGGATCCATCCACCCAAACTAAAGTTTGAATAAACATACCTCCCACACCCTCTTTATCACATATCTGCTTTCCCTTCATAGCATATACCACCACCCATTTCTATCTTGTTTATCTGTGTCATAGTCACCCCACACCAGGATGGAAATGCCATGTGCGGAGGGACCTTGAATATTTCACTCACAGCTCTATCTCCAGCACCTAGAACAACGTATGAACCCAGCACGTTAGTATCTGTTGCATGAACACGGGACAGTGGAAACAGCCAAGTGCACTGGTGAAGTGACAGAGGTTGAGTTTCAACAACAACGAATTTTCCTATCTCCCAACTGCTATTGTAACCGCAATTCTCCCCACTTAGGATCCTTGCTAAAATTGAAGACTCCAACTCTGTTTTTGTTATGTTAATAGAATTTAATTAAACTAATGATGTCTGACATCCGGCTATCTCTGGCCGGTCTACTAACCTTTTCCCGGCAGTTTAAATAGCTCTAAAATATGAGAACACATTTACAATTATTCTGGCAAAAAGAGTTAATTAACAGCATACTTAATCACACTTTTTGAGCGCTGATATATCAGCGTTGGATGTCATTTTCATTAATATGCTGCAATATTTATATTTCTCAAGATTGAAAGGATGTTGCTAATGGGGTAGACAGGAAGAGATCATTTTCGTGCTGAACAATGTCCATATGATTAAGTACTCAGACTGTGGTTAAAAAAAAATGAATGCAGCGACCCTTAAATCCTTTCCATGCAGACAAATGAATGTGTTTTTCACAATAACGTGTTGCAACTCGAGGCAGCCTAGTGGATGGCGGAGATTTCGCCCATGAATGTCAGATTTACAATGCAATGAGTCGATGCTCTGACACATTGATAAACAAGCTCAAGTCATATCATTTGCACTGCGTCATTCGTACACTGGCAGCCTACAGATCATTCCAAAAATTACCCTGACTAAATCCATTATAAGTCTGAAAGGAACTGCTACCAGTACACTGAGTTCTGATTTCATCTGATTCTGGCTAGTAACCTGTAGCGAAAGGTTTTCCAGACTAGCGCAGAGAGGAAGATCTCGCTTGGATTCTGATTGGAGGTGTTGACATTTAAATCTGTCACCAGCATTGTGGTTTCACCCTAATTGCAAGATTTCTTGCACTTTATTATCTTTAAGTCTTCACTGCATATTTAATCATAGGAAATGCAAAGAACGCATGACAAGGCGGACAAAACAATCACAGCACACTCAACGTGTCCAAGAGGGGCAAACAAAAATTCAGCATCTTTTTAGAAATGCAGAGAAGATAAAAACTTGGAACCAATAAGAAAAAAAAAGAGAGGGAGAGAGAAGGCCAAAGCTATTTGCCCCCTCTTCCCTGTTGTGATTGCTACCATTTCTTCTGCATCGCTTTTTATCAAGAGAATCCTAAAGCAACTTTATACCGAAGCTACGCCTGAATGAAATTAAATTCAGGTAAAAGCCATTTAAGCAAAAGGCCATTTGTTTCATCTGTCTTTCCCCAGCAGGCAAATTTACTAAAGTTTATAACCACCTAGAATAAGAATCCGATTTTTAATGATGTTTGAAAAAAAATCCCTTAAACTGCAGGAATCTTCTCTCTCAGCGCTCTGAACCTAAATCTTCTCAAATGTACCAGATCTATAGTAGACCTGAGCTGGGACCAAACCAAAAGACTGAACATGAAAGTTTCCTTTCAACCATTATTAAGGAAGACAATTATGGTTTTCTTAACTCAGGTTTCTCTATTATTGTAACACATTTATCAAGTCCCTATTTTTCTTAACTTTTATTTATTTATTTGTTTGTTTGTTTGTTCATTATTTCAACGGACTCTTATTTCCAATTATAAGGCTCTGAGGATGTAACGAATCAAAACCTCTACCTTTGGACCAAGATGGCGGAGTAAGAGCACCTTAAGTTCACCTCCTCGCACAGATACAACTATATAACACGCACAGAAGTAGAAATCATCCAGACAGTGACCCAAAGACTGGCAGAATGGACTCCATAACTAATAGTAGAGAAAAGGGCACACAGAAGAAGGTAGGAAGGGTGGAGGTGCGGCTTGGGAGCTAAATAGACCGTTGCCCCCTGCCATCAGGTAGGAGCTGGGGTCATGGAGAAGGGCAAGAAACAGACTTTCACATTGGGAACCCACAAAGGAAAGATAAATCCCCATAACATGGGGGGGGGGTGAATTTCATGAGATCTTGCAAACAGTGAGACTTAAAGCCTGGAATTCGAAAAATCAGACGGCTCCATTTTGGAAGAGCCACGAGGGCCCTAGCTGAGTCCCCACCCTTAAAGAGACAACTAACACCCTACTGAGGGACAGCATAGAAGCAGCAGTTTGAAAAACGCCTGGGGCATATGGGAGGGAGAGTTGTTGGTGCATCTCCAGGCTTCCCAGAGAGCCGGGGTCCCTCGGAAGGCCCCTCCAGAAACAAAAGAGCTGGCAAGCATCATTTCCCAACCCCACCCCCAGCATAAACACCTGGGAACCAGGGCAGCAAGGCATTCACTACCTAACTGCTGGTACCAAGCCCCGCCCCCTCCAGCAGGCCTGCCTCAGTGCCAGCACTGCTGGTCTATTTACCAGGGGGAAATGGCAATGTTTGCACTTGCCAACACCAAGTCTCCAGACCCACACACTTTGTGGGGCCTCACTCCCTTCAGTGGCAGTGGTGGCAGGCCCTGTGGAAGCCCGAGGCCCACCTTGTTAGAACTATATACCCCAACCCAGCTGGGCACCAAACACTGCTCACAAAAGGCAAAGAGAGCCTGTGCAGTGACTGGACGGAATGATAAAATGACCAGGACACAATAGCAGGGCGCACATGACACACCTACGAGACACCCCTGATGCACAAGGTTCTGGAGAACAGGGCCCACGGAAGGGCAATACGAGACCTCTTCTTCATAAGACCGCTACCTTCAAGAGCAGGAGACATAGCTGACCACCCCAACACACAAAAACAGACACAGAGAGTTGGACAAAAAGAGGAGACAGAGGAATAATTCCCAAAAGAAAGAATAGGAGAGAACCACATCAAGAGACCTAAGCAAAACCAATATAAGTACTATGCGTGATAGAGAATTTAAAGTAATGATCATAAAGATACTCACTGGACTTAAGAGTTGAGGACATTAGTGAGACACTTAACAAAGAGATAGAAAACATTAAAAAGAATCAACTGAATATGAAGAACACAATAAATGAAATTATTGTAGAATAAACACCTGACGAAATAAACAGCAGGCTAGACAGAGCAGAGAAATGAATTAGTAATTTGGAGGACAAAGTATTGGAGAGTAATCAAGCTGAACAGATGAGAGAAAAGAATTATGCAAAATGAGAGTACACTTAGGGAACTCAGCAACTCCATCAAGCGTAACAATATTCTAATTATAGGGATCCCAAAAGAAAAGGAGAGGGGAAAAGGGGAAGAAAATTTATTTGACAAAATTATGGCTGAAAACTTTCCTAATCTTGGAAAGGAAACAGACATTCAGATCCAGGAGGCAAAGATATCCCACAACAAAATCAACCCAAGGAGGTTCACACCAATACACATAGTAATTCAAATGACAAAACGTAGTGATAAAGAGAGAATTTTAAAAGCAGCAAGAGAAAAGAAGACAGTTACGTACAAGGAAAACTCCATAAGGCTATCAGCGATTTTTCAGGATAAACTTCGCAGAAGGGAGTGGCATGATATATTTAACATGCTGAAAATCGACAGCCAGGAACACTCTATCCAGCAAGCCTATCATTCAGACTACAAAGAGAGATAAAGAGTTTCTCAGACAAGCTAAAGGAGTTCATGACCACTAAACCAGCTTGACAAGAAATGTTAAAAGGAACTCTCTGAGTGGAAAGGAAAGACCATAAGCAAGAGTAAGAAAAGTAAGAGGAAAAAGCCAATAAAAATAAGTATATCTGCAAAAAAAAAAAAAAAAAACAGTCAAGGGACTAAAATAATAAAAGGATGTAAAATATGACACCATATACCAAAAGCATGGAGGGGAGAGGAGTAAAAAGAATGGGTTCAGGCTTAACAGATTTAATATCAACTTAATATAGACTGCTATATACAAAAGATATTACATACAGACCTAACAGTAACCACAAATCAAAAAGCAGTAATAGACATGCAAAAAATAAAGAGAAAGGAAATCCAAGTGTATCACTAAAGAGAGTCAGCAAACTGTGAGAGAAGAGAACAAGAGAATATGATCAGAGAAGAACTATAGAAACAACCACAAAACAAGTACCAAAATGGCAATAAATACATATCTATCAACAATTACTTTGAATGTAAATGAACTAAATGCTCCAATCAAATGGCATAAGGTAACGGAATGCATTAAAAAACAAGATCTATCTATATGCTGCCTACAGGAGACTCATTTCAGCCCTAAAGACACCATTGAAAGTGAGGGGATAGAGAAACATTTGCCGTACAAATGAGTGTCATATGAAAGCCAGGGTAGCAATACTTACATGGGACAAAATTGACTTTAAAACAAACATTGTTTGTTTTAAACAAAACAAAAGACAAAGAAGGACACTATATAATAATATAGGAGACAATCCCAAAACAAGATATAACAATTATAAATATTTATACAACCAACAAGGGAGCCCCAAAATATATAAAACAATTAATAACAAAGGAAGTAATTGATAGGAATACAGTAATAGTAGAGGATTTTAACACTCTACTCACATCAATGGACAGATCATCCAAACAGAACATCAACAAGGAAACAGTGACTCTGAATGACACATTGGACGAGATGGATCTAACAGATATATTCAGAACATTCCACCCTAAAACATCAGCACACACATTCTTTTCAAATGCACATGGAACATTCTCCAGAACAGATCACACATTAGACTACAAAACAAGCATCAACAAATTCAAAAAGATCAAAGTCATATCTGGCATCTTTTCTGACCACAATGCTATGAAACTAGAAATTAACCACAAGAAAAATTCTGGAAAAAGCACAAATATATGAAGGCTAAATAACATGCTACTAAACAATTAAGAGGTCAACCAAGAAATCAAAGTAGATATAAAAAATTACATGGAGACAAATAAAAATGAAAACACAACAGTCTAAAACCTTTGGGATGCAGCAAAAGCATTTCGGGGGGGGGGGAGTTTATAGCAATACAAGCCTATCTGAAGAAGCAAGAAAAATCTCAAATAAATAATCTCAACTTGTCTCTAAAGGAGCTAGGAAAAGAAGAACAAACAAAACCCCAAACCAGCAGAAGGAAGGAAATAAAGACTAGAGCAGAAATAAATGATATGACAACTAAAAAAACAATAGAACAGATCAATGAAGCCAGGAGCTGGTTCTTTGAAAAGATCAACAAAATTTATAAGCCTCTAGCCAGACTCATCGAGAGAGAGAGAGAGAGAGAGAGAGAGAGGAGAGAGAGAGAGAGAGAGAAAGAGAGGATTCAAATGAGCAAAATCACAAATGAAAGAGGAGAAATAACAACCAACATCACAGAAATACAAACTGTAAGAGAATATTATGAAAAATGATATGCCAACAAATTGGACAACCTAAAAGAAATAAATATATTCCTAGAAACATATAACCTCCCAAAACTGAAGCAGGAGGAGATAGAAAATTTAAACAGACCAATTACAAACAATGGAATTGAATCAGTAATCAAAAAACGCCCCACAAACAAAAGTCCAGGACCAGATGGCTTCACAGGCACATTCTACCAGTTAAAGAAGAATTAATACCTATTCTTCTTAAACTATCACAAAAAGAGAAGGGGAAGAAAAACATCCCAATTCATTCTATGCAGCCAGTATTACCCTAATATCCAGACCAGATAAAGACACCACAAAAAAGAGAACTACAAGCCAATATCTGATGAACATAGATACAAAAATCCTTAACAAAATACCAGCAAACCAAATCCAACCACACATTTAAAAAAACCATTCACCAAGATCAAGTGGTATTTATTACCAAGATTCAAGGATGGTTCAATATTTGCAAATCAATCAACATGACATAACAATAGGAGAAAGGATAAAAGCCATACGGTCATTTCAATAAATGCAGAAAAAGCATTTGACAAAGTACAACGTCCATTTATGATAAAACCCCTTAACAAAGTAGGTTTAGAGGGAACATCCCTCAACACAATAAAGGCCATTTATGAAAACCCCACAGGGAACATCATAGTCAATGGGGAAACACTGAGCTTTTCCTCTAAGGTCAGGAACAAGACAAGTATGTCTAACATAGTACTAGAAGTCCTGGCCACAGCAATAAGAAAATAAAAGGAAATAAAAGGCATCCAAATTGGTAAGTAAGAAGCAAAACTGTCACTATTTATAGATGACATGATACTATATACAGAAAACCCTAAAGACTCCACCAAAAAAAAAAAAAAAACTACTAGAATTGATAAACAAATTTAAGGTTGCAGGATACAAAACCAACATACAGAAATCTGTAGCATTTCTATACACTAATAATGAAACAGCAGAAGGAGAAATTAAGAAAACTATCCCATTTCCAGTTGCACCAAAAGTAACAAAGTAGCCAGGAATAAACTTAACCAAAGAGGTGAAAGACCTGTGCCCTGAAAACTATAAAATATTGATGAAAGAAACTGAATATGACACAAAGATATGGAAAAACATTCCAGGCTCATGGATTGAAAGAACAAATTGTTAAATGTCTATACTACCCAAAGCAATCTACAGATTTAATGCAATAACATCATTTTTCACAGAGCTAGAACAATCTTAAAATTATATGGAACCATAAAAGACCCCAAATAGCCAAAGCAAACTTGAAAAAGAAGACAAAAAACACCTGACGGTATCACAGTTCCAGACTTCTAGTTATATTACAAAGCTGCAGTCATCAAACAGTATGGTGTTGGCACAAGAATAGACACATAGATCAATAGAACAGATAGCCCAGAAACAAATCCACAATTACATGGTCAATTAATCTTTGACAAAGGTGGCAAGAATATGCAATGGGAAAAAGACAGTCTCTTCACAAATGATGTTGGGAGAACTGGAGAGCAACATGCAAAAGAATGAAACTAGACCACTTTCTTACACCATATACATATATAAACTCAAAATCGATTAAGGACCTAAATGTGAGACCTAAATGTCAGAATGGCTAAAATCAAAACTCGCGAAACAAGGGTTGTTGAGGATGTGGAGAAAAAGGACCTTCCTGCACTCCTGCTGGGAATGCAAACTTGTGCAGCCACTGTGGAAGACAGTATGGAGGTTCCTCAAAAAATAAAAAATAGATCTGCCCTATAACTCAGTAATTGCACTTCTGTGTATTTACCCAAAAAACAGGAATTTGAAGGGATATATGCATCCCTTTGTTTATTGCAGCATTATTTACAATAAATAGTCAAACTGTGGAAGCAGCCCAAGTATCCATTGATTTATTGATGAATGGATAAAGAAAATGTAGTGTATATAGACAATGGAAGTGGAATATTATTCAGCCATAAAAAGAAGAAAGAAATCTTGCCATTTGCAATAACATGGATGGATCTAGAGTGTATAATGCTAAGCGAAATAAGTCAATCAGAGAAAGACAAATACTGTGATTTCACTCATGTGGAATTTAAGAAACAAAATAGTGAACAAAGGGGGAAAAAAGAGAAAACACCAAAAAAAAAATTCTTAACTACAGAAAGCAAACCTATGGTTACGAGAGAGAGAAGAGATGGGTGAAACAGGTGATGGGGAAGAAGAGGACACTTATCTTGAGGAGCACTGAAAAAATATGGAACCGTTGAATCACTATATTGTACACCTGAAAACTAATATAACACTGTATTAACTACACTGGAATTAAAATAGTATAAAAAAAAGTATCTATGTTTGTAAAACTTATATTTTAGGAGAGAGCCAGACAATAAACATAATGAATAAATAAATGTTAGAAGGTGACAAATGTTATAGAACAAGAAATGAAAGAGAAAGATCATAATTAAGAAAGCAAGCAGTGGAAGAGGTCTGGGAAGGTCAAGGGCAAAGGCAGTTTGTAATAGGCAGTGAGGTTACAAAGCACTCCAAAACTCAATCAACTTAAAACAACAAGCACATTATTATTTGTCTGTGCCCAAGAATCAGGAACCCACAAGCAGCTCTGCTGGGTGGTTCCGGCTCAAGATCTCCCACACGGTGGTCAGCAAGCTGTCAGAGGGATTGCAATTATCTCAAGGCTCAGACGGTACCAGACAATCTGCTTCCAAGTTCACTCACATTTTTGGTGGTAGCTCTGTTATTTGCTGGCTCTCCGCCAGAGATTTTGTACCATGGGATTATTTTTTGGTCTCTTACCTACCTATTATTCTTTCCAGGTACTGATTTGCAATGTAAAGGTGAGCTTCTTACACAACTAGAGCCCATGTTTTCAAGAAGGTTGACTGATATGTGGGACATAGCCCACGATCACAGTCCAAAGCGAGAACTGTAGTAGCTGTCATTTGTCGGGGGCCTACATTGGCCAAACACTGGGCCACGCCACATGTTAGTGCTAGTGAGTTTCATCACTGAAACCTTTGGAAAAAAACAATTATTCCATTTTATAGTTGAGCAAGCTGAGATTTGAAGATGTGAACTTTTGCCCGCTGTCACATGGCTAATAAATGTTGGCATTGGCACTCCCAAACCATTCTAAAATACCTCCTTAAAAAAAATGTACCTAGTTTCCATGGGATGAGACTGTTTTTTCCTTAAGCAATTCAGCCTAATGGAGCCAATTAACCAACTAATAATTGTAATGAAAACAACAAGCAGTAAAATAAAATTCCCACAATTAATGTATGTATATATTCATATATAAATTTAAATATTACACATATATACGTACATATATGTATATGTATGTATACATGTGTATATATAAAATCAGCAGAGATTCAAGGAGATGAAGCGAGATGTTAGAATCCCCTGCAGGTGTTAAAAGTCCTGCAACATGATGGGGCACCAGGGTAGCTTAGTTGGTTAAGCGTCCGACTTCAGCCCTGGTCATGATCTCATGGTTCATGGGTGCGGGCCCCGCATCAGGCTCTCTGCTGACAGCTAGCTCAGAGCCTGGAGCCTGTCTTCGGATTCTGTGTCTCCCTCTCTCTCTGCCCCACCCCTGCTCATGCTGTCTCCCTCTCTCTCTCTCTCAAAAATAAATAAAACATTTAAAAAATTATTAAAAAAAAAAAAGTCCTGCAACAAGAATTTCCCAATTAAAAGGGCTCAAGCTTAAAATAAATTGAGCTCATATTTCATTGTGCAAGAAGAGATATGAAACCCCATAGCATTTTTAGAAAACACTTTTCAGGTGACAAGTACAATTTAAAGGATCTTATCAATGATAAATTATTCTTATTGATGATTAAGCCTGCCTTTCTAAACAGTTGGCCAGGGAAAGGTACCACATCAGGTCATTGATTTAATTGTGAAATGTATCTGGGTTCAAAGTGACACATAAAAGGGGCCCAACTCTAGAGACATCTTTTTGCTACCTCTCCTGAGACCTCTCCATAAATCATTCACCACTCTGCTCATTCCTGCCACAAGAGAACCAATAACTTGTGGCAATAAATCACCTTCTCAACGTCTACGCCCATTGTACATTTGATGTTTATCCAACGAAGGCTGCAGATAAATAACCAGTTTTGAGCTCCTGAAGTCACTTTGCCTTTAAATCATTTTTTTTAGTAGTTACCAATTAAAGATACAATTTACGTCGATGCAAAGCTATCCAGAGAAAGCTCTGAATTCACCAGGAAGGTGTTACCAGGACATATTATCCACACTTGTATCAGTCAACAGGCCACTTGGAAGTCTCTGGATATTCATTATATATCAAGCTGTCGACCTGATCCCGTGAGAGATTAAGTTAAGTTAGCATAATGGAAAGGGAGCAGATGTCCCCTGTAAGAGCTGGCTTCAGTTCTGGTCCAGCCATTTCCTAGCTGGGGGGAGCTTTAGTAAATAACGACACTTCTCTTTGATTTGGTTTCTTCATATGTGAAACAGTATTAATATAAACTACCTTCCAATATATTTGTGAGGGTTAAGGACAGACAGAGCCTGGCCTACAGAATATGCCCCCAAAAGGCAATCACAGTCAGTCTCCATCATAATCATCAACCTCCTACATCTGGATAGTCACCAAAATATTTTTGTGTACTGACTCTGTGCTTGGCAACAAGCTACCCAGGGGGGAGAGCCAACAAGGCAGAAAACATCTTAGCTTCTGGGTGGAACGCGGCTTATATTCCAGTAGGAGAGCCTCACCATCCACAGGCAGAAATGTCAACCGGAGTTCTTTGCCCTCAGCAACCTGGAATCATAAAATTACTTGTTTTCAAAATCAAAGGAATGATCAGAAAAGCATTCAGAATGGTAAGTAAATTGGGCGAAGGGAAAGAGACCAAAGAGGAATATACAAGGAATCTAACGCTATGGGGGCCGCTATACTTCTTCAGTTGGGTAGTAAAGTCGAGGTTGTTCTTTGTTCTGTTTCATAATTCACACATAGTTTTTGTATATGTTATTCTGTGTTTTGCATCAAAGAGACATTTGGCAGACTGTCCAACACATACTGACAGCCAGGAAATGTTATCACCATAGTTGAGAGGTAAGCTGCCTTTACATGTACACAGCACTTTGCCGTTAAGGGTGGAGGCGACTCTAAGGTGGATGGGTACAAACAAGGAACTATCTTCCCCAGAGTCACTCCTTTCCTCTGACTGGTTGAAACTATCGTTCTAAATCCCTTAACAGCTTTACATAGACTCCAAAAGCCTTGGTCACTCTGGCTACTAAACCTCAGTCAGCCCAGTGCAATGTAACACTTCAACCTCATGTTCAACTCCAAGTTCACCTCTCCAAGTGCATGCTCCATTTTTTTAATTTTTTAATGTTTTTATTTATTTTTGAGAGAGAGAGACAGAGTGTGAGTGGGGGAAGGGCAGAGAGAGAAGGAGACACAGAATCTGAAGCAGACTCCAGGCTCTGTGCTGACAGCTCAGGGCTCGAACCCACGGACCGTGAGACCATGACCTGAGCCAAAGTCGGACACTCAACAGACTGAGCCACCCAGGCGCCCCAGGGCATGCTACATTTGTGAACAGAGGTACGTGGAATGGCACAAGGCCATAGACAGCCCCTTAGACACCTCCCCACCAACCCTCCTTAACTATAAGACTTGTGGTGTTGGTGGCTGGGACAAAGTTAAGAAAAGGAAATGTATCATTACTGAACAAGCAGAGCCCTGTTCTCTCCTGTGTTGTTACTGATTCTGACATCCTTTACTGGCCATCATTGCCTTCTGTGTGGCAGCACCCAAATGCTACCTTCATGGGTCATAGGTCTGGGTATTCTGCAGGCTCTCTGGGGTCTTCCCATAACACCTCTTCTACCTACCACTTCCCACGGCTTCTTTGTCCAGTTGGCAAATCTCAGGAGTATATACAAGTAAGAAAGTGCCTGTTGGGCGCCCTCACTACTTAAGGGACTTATGAGCAACTCCCCAATATTAACCGCATCACACACCAGAAGTGCAAGATCACCCCCAACCTTAGTCCCCGAGTTTTTCCCAAACCCTTCATTACCCTCTTCGGGTAAGTAGAGGCACAAACCAAAAATTTACTGTCTGAGCAGTATCCAACCAGGAAATAAAACAATGGACCCTTCTTATAGGTGCAACCATGCTATTAATGATTCCCTTGAAGAATTCACTTGTTTGGATTGGGGGAAGAACATGATGGTATGCGGTACCTCCCATTTTCACTTTGGATCTCAGGCAATATTGTAGGAAAATAGGAAGAGTCAACGTCCGTTTCTGTAAAATGGAAGACAATACAGTCACGTTCCTTGTGAAAAGGATATACGTAACAAAAGAAAATGCTTAGCAAATTTCTCATGCGTAGTGACCTGGGGATGATGATGATGGCAATTGGTCCAAAAGCCCAAATTCAACTCTGTTCTCCATTGTCTTCCAATAGCTGCAGATCAAGTGGAGGTGATGAAAATCCTGCTTTTGCATTCCAGCTCACACAATAACCATAATCCTAACATGCCTCCTTCACACTTCCTCCCTGGTGCAATCTCTACGACACATCAGTGTTGACGCTGAACATGGGAACTGGACGGTGAGTTTGATGCATAGAATAGAGCAACAACAGAAGAAGAAGAATAAAAGTTGAGGGAAAAATACCAGAAGAGGAAGAGAGAGAGAAGTTTGTTGGGGATGATCCCGCATCCATAAGCATTATAGTCATAACTGGGCTGCAACTGATGGAAAATAAGGAGAGAAAACCCATCTCTGTGTAAGACGCCCACGTGCAGGAATCTCTCAGCAACTGGCTGCTTGTTGTGATTAAAGAAATGAACTGAAGTGGAATAAAAGCACGTGTGTCACTTTTTATCCTAAAAGCAATCTTTCCCTTTTAGCAAAAGAGCATATTCAATTATCTCATTCAATAGATAAAAATGATCTCCACCTTGAAAATAAATATTTGCTTCTGAAGATCACATTACTGAAAATCAAATTACATGCTTGTTTTTATTATTAACAAGAATAAGTTCCAAAGCCCTTTATGCATTGCACCTGTCACTCTCCATATCCTACAATCAAATTTCCCTTTAAATCTCATCAAATAACTCCCAAAGTCATTGAAGAGGCAATAAATGAGGTTATGACACAGTGCTCGCAGAGAGCTAAATGTCTTTCATATATCTTTAAGTGGTTATTAATCTCTGAATTAGTTTAGAATACATTAACCTTCAAGGTAAATTAGATCAATCAGGAAAATGACTCACAGGAGCAGGACTGTCTTTTTTGATGTTGTTGTTTTCAAATCCAGCTTCTGTGCCAAGAGGTAGCCCTGGCACTGGCTGTATCAGCCACCTAATGGTAGGGCTCCAAATTACGAAGGGGAGGGGCAGCAGGTTTTGTTTCAGGTTTATTTCCTCCTGGAAGGTTGCCCATCCAGACAGGGGCACAGGATGAAGACATGAACGAAATATGACTGTAGTCTAGGCAAGATAATTCGATTACTGCCATGGGGTAACGGCATCTCTATTCTTATACTTCCCTGGCTCGTGGCATTTTAGAGCTGTCTGCCCAATAACTGCAGGGTGGAATTAAACACAAGAAGTGATACCTTTAAAAAAAAAATCAAAGTAATTGCTCTTTAAAAGTCCTGAAGGAAATGAATCTGCAATCTTAAATCTTTTTTTTTCAACAGAGACAACCATCTCAAGAAAGTAATTATAACTGTAGAAAAATAGTAGAAATATATGCCAATTACTTTTCTGTACAATAGAAGCCTAATGATGGTGATAATCACTTTAATGATTATTCTATCTAAAGTCGATATGGTTGGTGCTTTAGCTCGTCATAACTCAGAATTCTCATTATGTTGCTCAGTGAATGAAAAAGATATGGGAGGCGAAACTGGGCCATGGGAGGGCACTCTCCAAGTTCCAAACTACTTGAATGATACATGTTGGAGATGCCAGGAGCCCAGCGTTAGGGATTCATCCTCACAGCTGGTTGGTGGGTGGCTCCCCTTGGGGTCCCAGAGTGACATATTATTGTGATCCACAGTAGATTTAGCCTTAACACAGATTACTGCCAGGTGCCATTTTAGCTGTGTGTTGCCACCAAACAGCTCCACCTAAACGTATACTGAAAAGAAAATCACAGCACACCTTTCCAAAGATGCTTTTTCTCTCTTTTCTCAAAAATCATAGAAAACCAATTCTAGAAAGGAGAGTAACCCTTCTGGAAGAACATTTGTGGATGATTTTCAGGACAGGAGAAAAAGCAAACCTCCTTGGTTGGTGCCTCAAAGGATCATGTGGAGTTCTCCATTAATCTTCCAAAAAGGTACAAAATACCAGTACTGTAAGCCTGAGTTTATTAAGTTACCTAAGTTTTAGAAATTTTAAATTTTTGGAAAGATGACTGTTCAATACATGGGATAGACCCCCTGCACACACAAGAACTATATGAAGTTCATTGATAGCCGTTAGAAGAAATTTAAAACAGAAAAAGAAAGAGAGAATCACAGTTAAATGAATAAAGTTCAAGAGACATTTGAGAACTGCCACTTCTTGCACGCTACACTGATCAGCCTGAAAGAATCCTATAATTACAATATCCAATACAGAAAAAGGCGTGGAGATAAGTCTTAAGTGGAAAGATAGTGAAGTGGGGTCTTTTATTAATCTCTTCATGAAATGTTTCTTTTTCTTTTCTAAAAATGAAGCAGCAGTTCAGAAAAAATGAAAGAGCAATTCAAATAGCCATCTCTTAGATGAACCTCCACCTTCTAAAAGATCAAATATCCCATTATTTTCTTTTCTCCCAGCTCCTCTCAAATTAGAGAAAATTGTGAGTTGGGGCCTTGCCTTCTTTAACAGTGTGTAAGACAAAAAATCCTTTAATGATTTCATTTCCAATATAAATACAGTAACTGACAGAGCAAACTGTAATTAAAGATAAATAAAACACTTACTTGAAATAAATCATATTTTAATTGGCACTTTAATTGAAGGGATGTTAAATATAATGACAGGATATTATCCCAGATTGTACTCTTTAGGCAAAATTTGACACCAGCGTTTATTGTTTGTCTTACCATTTGAGCCAATGAAGACATTTTTACATTCGTTTTTATTTAAAATAACTGTCAGTATTGCACATTAGAAATAGAGGCATGAGTTGTAATCTTAGTAAACGAGCCTTGCTGAATTCTTTCCTGCAACTGTTGGATTTCTTATGTTTCTGCAAATCTTGTGGAAGCGTTTGTTCTAGACCATCTTTTCTAGGATGTTTATATGGCAAAGGGCTTAGAAAATAGGGAGAGTAGCTCCCTAGGGCCAAGGGTGGATTTGTTTCCTGATCAGTATAGTACAATCATTTCTCCTTCCAGGCAAAGTTTGGACACGTTTGCTAGCAACCCCCTTGGAAAAGACTGGAGTTCCGTAAGTGGGAGGTTCCTCAGCTGTGTGTGCACCATTCACCTGGCCTGCTTCCCCTCACTGCCACAAAATCTGGGGAAAGGGAAATAATGTGAACATAAGGCTCAAGCCGCCTGCTGTGCTGTGAGTAATACAAGTCCTTTGTCTCTGACCCAGCAGTCTTGTGTTTTCTGCCCTCATCTAAGAAGCTGTGGCAAGCTAAGCTGCTAGCTTGCAAGCAGAATAAAATCTCTAACTTTTCCGAGTTCTTGACATAGATGAGAGACCCTTGCAGAAGATTTTTTTTTAAAGACATCGTTGGCTAACCTAAAAATATTACTATATCAAATATCCAATTTTGGGAGTGAGCAGTTAGATTTCTTCAAGACAGGCAAAAGTTATAGAATGAAATAGAATTGTGTTTTGTTTCGGTTTCTTTCTCTGATGTCTGCAGAGACACATCCTAATTCAGCACTCTCGAGCTGTCAGCGGAGCTATGCGCAATGGCGTAGAGGCTGTTGTTGAGAGATGAAACCCTTGACACCTCAAATGGATGGACACCACTTCCTATTTAGAAACGGGCTGGCCAAGACCAAGATGCTCATCCATTACATACCAATTCTTTCGAGCCAGCTCTGCGAATTAGCTCATGACATTAGTCGCTGAGCTTACAAGGCTAATGAGGAAGCAGGGGAGAAGGGGAAATGTGCAAACGAATGAATGAACTGATAACCTTGTTCCCGTGGCTCTGGAGAATATAAGGGAAGATGAATGGCCTAGTCTCCCACTCAGGGAAGGAGACTCCGTGGGTTACAAATCCTGGCTCGTGGGATTGGGTGTATTTATCAGCACACTGGATGCTCACTGGGGCCATTTTCCAGATTTATGGGCCTCAAAGTCATGGAGTCCTAAACCGTGAGAGTGATAGCACTAATGAGTTTCCTCCCACTTTGAGACTGCCCTTCCTCCAAAAGCCATAAATTCCATAGATGGTCAGTGGAAATTCATGAAGGGAAAGAACGCCAACCAAGTTACAGAAACAAGTTTTACCTTTAGCCTTGATTCTGGAAGAAACAAATCATCTCAAGGATTCCCCTTTTTGGTCCTATGAAAAGTCTTAGCTATCATCGTCTTTGGTAGTCTTAGCCATAGCTACTCTGTATCCGCAAGTAAGCAAATCCCAAGACCTTACAGGTCTTTGTCCTCAAACAGCATAATTAAGAGACAGCAGAGCGACATCCGGGTACTTAACATTTCTGTCCCAAATCCAGTTAGGAGCATGGCTCAAGGTTTAAATATATCTCTGCAAAGGGATCCAACTCACGATGGTTTAACAAGAACTGTGCATTTTAGTGAGGATGTCATAAGGGGTGAGGAAGAGGAGTTCCTTCACCCAGTGCTTACTGGAAATTTAATAGGAATTCTCTGTTCTCACAGTCACCTTCGCCTGAATGCCAGGGCCAGACACCTGTCTCCTCTCTCTTCTTGCCACAGCTCTCAAAAAGGCCCACTCCTGTCTTGAAAAATAGCTCTGTCCTTCATCTGTTATATAGATAACCTGCACAAAGAAGTTCAGTGACAACAAAGTGTCCCCCATAAGCACACAGGCCCCAAAGTTCTTCCTCAGCTTTGCCCTGATGTTGTCAGGATAACCAACAGAATGTCTCGGAAGTTCAGCTTCCACACCGAGCGAAGACAGATGAGAGCAGGGCCTACCTCTCAGGCTGAAAGGTACTGGGCCTGGTGAGTGTTCGGCAGCGCTTTGACTCCTAGGGAACACTTGACAGATGGTACCATGTTGACCTCCAACGTCTACGAGGGTGGCAGGGGGAACGCACTCAGTTCGCCCACCAAACAAACCAAAACCTCACTTTGCCATCACACCTGGTTGAAACACTAGATGCAATCATCACGAGCATGAATATACGTCTTTTCTTTTTTGTTCTAAGAACTCGTGGGGGTACCTTTTCAGTGAACCCAGATACACAAAGTATCTGTGCCGTATTCAGAGTGAACATGTTCTACGTGATGTGAAATAATCTGCTCACCCAGGGTCCTCGACGTTTGTACCGCTACCCCTCCCCAGCACGAACTGCTTCATGCTCTCTGTAATTAAGAAATCCGCTAATTACAGCATAGGTCTGAGATGAAAGTTGCTCCATTTCACTGAAGGAATTGCAACTCTGTTGGCATCTGAAACAATTCGGAGCCTGCGAGATGCCGACAGGTACCTTGGCTGGTTCTGCTGAATTCCCAGCCTCAACATGCAAGCTGTGTCATCCCAGCACAGAGGCAGTGGGTGACTTATAAACATAAATATTCAAAGGGACAAACACTTGGGAAAGTGGCATTACGCTGATGTGGCAGCGAGGCTTTAAATTAATAGTCCACAGGCATTTTTGACTGTATTTCCATCAAGAAAATGTTTGAACACGCACATCCAATACAAGGCTACTTTTTATTTGTAAATTATATACATGTTTTACAATACTAACATATTATATACTTGATAAAACATACATGCATATTATAAAAAGATGAGATGAGGGATAAGTATTTTTGGTAAAGGCCAAGTATGAAGGAATATGCTTTCATCTTTTTGAAACTCTCAGTTTCATGCTTTGTGATAGAGCAATCCCAAGGTCTCATTCTAAGTTTGATTTATTTTACTATTTGTTTACATGCCTTTCATGTGTGCAAGTTCCAAAAATAAGAAGGGTATTATTGACTATACTTAATAAATCATGCAACTTGATTTTCAATCCCATCCACCAACGATGCATAGAGTTTTTTGAAATGCTTTTGTGCTTTGCATTGGTATTCTCCTCAATCCATGGTTTCTTGGCAGGAATATTTTTAAGCCACTTGTTCATTTTTTAAGAGTTAAAATAGAAGCTAAATTAGGTATATTAATTCATAGATGAGCAGGCTCACAAACAGGTCTGTTTTGGTCCCTGATAACGCTCCAGATTCTAAAGCAGCCAAGCGATTAGTGCGTAGTCAATAAATATTTGTGAAGTAAAAGTTTCCAAATAACCACCATTACTTCCATATAGAGAACAGATTTTAGTGGGGGTAGGAATGTCAATGCAGAGAAAAGGTAGTGGGATACTGCAATTGTTCTGGCAAGAAATGATGGGATTTGGACTAGGCAGTTAGGATGGATAAGAATGGAAGAATTAAAGCCATGTTTTGGAAGAACAGCCAACAGAATTGAGTGATAGATCATACAATGGAGACTGAGAATGAGGATAGAGTCAAGGATGGCAGCCAGATCTAGGTGAGTAACTGGTTTATAGTGGTGGCCTTAGCTGAGATTTGGAAGGGGGATTAATGAGAGGAGGATTTATATGTCATCATAAAATCCCAACAGCTCTATTCTGTAACTTTTCCCAAAACTCAACTATTTCTCACTGAAATTTCTGCTACTATCCTAGTTCAAACCATCACTGGATTTCACCTAACCTTTTACATCAAAGTCCTAATTGATCTTTCTATTTTTACTCTGGCCCCTCTATAATCTACACAACACTTACAGGGAGTATTTTTATTTATTTTTTAATCTAAATTTTAATTAGTGCAATATTGGTTTCAGGAGTAGAATTCAGTGATTCATCACTTACATACAACGCCCAGTGCTCATGACAAGTGCCCTCCCCTTAGTGCCCATCACCCACCTAGCTCATCCCCCGCCCACCTCCCTCCATCAACCCATAGTTTGTTCTCTATCCTTAAGAGTCTCTTACGGTTTGTTTCTCTCTCTTCTCTTCCCTCCCCCTTCCCATATGTTCATCTGTCTTGTTTCTTAAATTCCACATATTACTGAAATCATATGGTATTTGTCTTTTTCTGTTTGACTTATCTCACTTAGCACAATACACTCTAGCTCCATCCAAGTCATTGCAAATGGCAAGATTTCATTCTTTTTGATGGATGAGTAGTGTTCCACCATATATATATATATGTATACACACACACACACACACACACACACACACACACAATCTTCTTCACCCATTCATCAGTCAATGGGCATTTGGGCTCTTTCCATAGTTTGGCTATTGTTGATAATTCCTCTACAAACATTGAAATCTATATTTTTGTATCCTTTGGGTAAATACCTAGTAGTGCAATTGCTGAATTGTAGGGTAGCTCTATTTTTAGTTTTTGAGGAACCTACATACTGTTTTCCACAGTAGCTGTACCATTTTGCATTCCCAACAACAGTGCAAAAGGGTTCCCCTTTCTCCACATCCTCATCAACACCCATTATTTCTTGTGTTGTTAACTTTAGCCATTCTGACAGGTGGGAGGTGGTATCTCATTGTGGCTTTTATTTGTATTTCCCTGATGATGAGTGATACTGAGCATCTTTTCATGTGTCTGTTAGCCATGTAGATGTCTTCTTTGGAAAAGTGTCTATTCATGTCTTCTGCCCATTTCTTAACTGGGTTATCTCTTTTTGGGGTGTTGAGTTTGATAAGTTCTTTATAGATTTTGAATACTAACCCTTTATCAGATATGTCATTTGCATATATCTTCTCTCATCCTGTAGTCTGCTTTTTAGTTTTGTTGACTGATTCCTTCACTGTGCAGAAGCTTTTTAACTTGATGAAGTCCCAATAGTTCATATTTGCTTTCATTTCCCTTGCCTTTGGTGACATGTCTAGTAAGAAGTTGCTCTGGCCAAGGTCAAAGACCTTTCTGCCTGTGTTCTCCTCCAGGATTTTGAGGTTTCCTGTATCACAATTAGGTCTTTTATCCATCTTGAGTTTACTTTTGTGTATGGTGTAAGAAAGTGGTCCAGCTTCATTCTTCTGCATGTTCCCATCCAGTTTTAGGGACCATTTTTAAAGTCTGGCTTCTTGAGCTATAATTTACACACAGTAAACTTTTCCCTTTTTAGGTGTACCTTTCCATGATCTTGACAAACACATACAGTCATGTAATTGCCATGGCAATCAAGGTATAGAATACTACATCACTTCCAAAAGGACCAGAAGTAGAATTTTTTAAAAACTATGTATTTTTTGAGCAAGTGCAAGCAGGCAAAGGGCAGAGAGGAGGACAGAGGATTTGAAGTGGACTTTGCACTGACAGGCTGACAGCAGTGAGCCCAACGTAGCACTCGAACTCAAGAACAGTGAGATCATGACCTGAGCCAAAGTTGGACGCTCAACTGACTGAGCCACCCAGGTGCCTCCCAGAAGCAGTATTTTAAATTTTTTGTTTTTGAGAAAGAGGGAGAGAGAGAGAGAGAGCAAGTGGGAGGGGCATGAGGGCAAACAGAGGATCTGAAGCAGGCTTTGTGCTGACAGCAGAAAGCCCAACACGGGGCTCAAACTCATGAATTGTGAGATCATGACCTGAGCTTGGATGCTCAACCGATTGAGTCACCCAGGTGCCCCCAGAAGTAGTATTTTAAAACATAAATCAGATCAAGCAACTGAAAAACCAAACCCTCTACTGGCTTCCCATCCCTCAAAGACTAAAATCCATCACCTGTAAGCCCTGAGTATTCGACCTTGACAAAAGGTAACTCTCTGCTCCTGACTTCTATGGCTTTCCTTCTTGAAAACTCTTCTTCAGTCAAATTGTCCTGTGATATTCCTGGACATCTCAACTCCCTCCTACCTCAGAGCCTTTGCACCATTTCTAAGCATCTTCCCCCCAGGTAACCTCAAGCTTTCTTCCCCAACTTCATTCTAGTTTCTGTTGAAAGAGTGTGCACACACATACACACACACTCTTCCATGAGGCTTTATCCTTCAGCAAGCTTCATCTTCCTCCTTATGATTTATTCTTACCTGACACATCATGTACTTATTTATCTGTTTGTTCATTATCTTTCTCCATCCCAACCTCCACTAATATGTAAGCACCATGTGAGCAGGACTTTGTTATTTTATTTCCTGCTTCATCTCCAGCACATAAAACAGCACCAAAGACATAGCAGACATTCAATAAACATTTGAATGAAAACATGGAGGGCCATCTGTATAGCTCAGTAGGTTGAGTGTCCAACTCTCGATTTTGGCTCAGGTCACAATCCCAGGGTCATGAGAATGAGCCCCGTGTTGGGCTCTGTGCTGAGTGTGGAGCCTGCTTGAGATTCTCTCTCTCTCTTTCTCTCTCTCTCTCTCTCTCTCACTCTCACTCTCTCTCTCTCCCCCTGCTCATTCTCTCTCTCTCCCTAAAAAAAAAAAAAAAAAGAAAAGAAAACATGGACAGATGAGTGGATGGATGGATGGGCGGACAGAAGGAAGAACTGACTAGAAGCAACAGAGCAATCACCCACTTTGCCCACTGACATAGCTAAATAAGCACCCCCACATTCTCCAATCCAGTGACGAGGTCATATACCCACTTTGAAACTTCAATATTATTAAGACTCACATCGCCGCTATTAGATGGGTGCATGGATCTAAACACAGTGTCTTCACTGTGAAAAGAAAAACTTCAATTTCATGTGCGGCTGCAGCACCCAATACTGTAGCCATGGAAAAACATTATATCTAACACTAAATATGCTAACACTTCATTTATCTGCTCTTCACAGTAACCTCTTTTGTTTTCAAATCTGTCTTCCTTTTAATATTGTACTATCTGGAATTTTCACCTCCAAAACAAACAGCCTCCCTTCCCCCAAACTGTCATAATAAGGTTCATTTTATTGAATATTTTGGAAATAGCCTTCATAGCAGCCCGCGTAATTAGGTCATGTGGTTTAGTTTGCATTCGGCATTTCACAGATTAGGCCTTTTTATTTTCCCCAGATTGCTTTTAAGAAAGACGTTCTGTTGGCAAAGGGTGGTTTGCTGACTCTAATTACCAGATTTCCCTACCGCATGCCCCTATCTAAGGAAACGGGTTCAATTCCACGGCCGTTATTATTATTGGCCAGGTTTCTTATTTCTGTTCAGGAATTTTGAAAGTTAGGTAAATATATTATCTACATGAACTGCCCCACGCTCAACTGTTTTAAAAAGAGAAAATAAGTTTTTGCAAAATAATTCAAACAATATGACTAATGATACCTTAGAAAGAAGAAAAAAAGAAGAGAAATATTTCTATCCACTAACCAGGAGTGGGAGGGAGGCATGCTGTTTTTTCCTCATCTACTAAGCACGGAAGATGTCCAGAAGAAGAGGGAAAGAGAAGAGAAAAAGCTGGCAGGCACCTGGGTGGCTCAGTTGGTTGAGCATCCAACTTCAGCTCAGGTTATGATCTCGTGGTTCACAGGTTCAAGCCCCGCGTCGGGCTCTATGCCGACAGCTCAGAGCCTGGAGCCTGCTTCAGATTCTGTGTCTCCCTCTCCCTCTCTCTCTCTCTCTCTCTCTCTCTCTCTCTGCCCCTCCCCCACTCATGCTTTGTCTGTCTCTGTCTCTCAAATATGAACAGACATTAAAAAATAAATAAAAAGGAAGAGAAAAAGCTGGGACTTGGGGCTCTGAGCCGAGACTTCTGCATTGCTATTGCAAACATCTAACCTTGAGGCCTGAGCTCTGAGCTCAGTTTCTTCTGAGGTGTATGTCAGATGCTATAGAGGTGGAAAGTTGTCACTTTCCCAGGACTCTTACTACCCCCGTACTCTAGAAAGAAGTTGGAAGTGTTTTCATTTTCCCCCATTATGACTGAACATTTCTGGAGAAGCTAACAGCCTGAATCAGGTTCCCAGCTGATACAATTACTACATCCCAATCATTAAGGCAATGTCTCTAAAAAGAAAAATCTAGCTATTTATTTGGCATTTTTCAAGTGGGGTAGAATTGTTGGATTTTTTTTAAATTTCATACTGAACTATGAAAGAGAAGAAGGTGGGAAGAAGAGAAGAAAAACAGTGACCTGTCATTTGGAAATAACAGGTGAATCACACCCAGAGCACCCCTTAAAACATCCTTTAAAAATAATACTCCCACTATCACATTGTTAGTGAAGGTTTAATTGATAAATTGATTTCATTTCTACAGGTAGGGGTGGAGGGGGCCGCTGTCAAAAGTGTACAGGCACGCATTCTTGAATGAATAAATTCTACTGCTGAGAACTTATCCTTTGGATACACTTACCAAGTTCCCAAAGATAACCTAACGTGCATATACTCAAAGACGTCTGCTGCAAAACTGTTGGTAACAGGAGATCACTGTAAACAATCTACATGCCTGTCACTAGAAGACTAGAGAAATAAATCCTGGTACACTTGAAATACAGCTGAAATATAGAATGAGATCATCTCTAAGTTCTAATGTGGAAATATACCTAAGATCACTAAGTAAAATATCAAGCAAGTTGGCATTCACACTGCAAAGCGTTAAGTGCTACCAGCTTCAAGTTCTGCAGCGAGACTGGCTTTGAAACCCAGCTCTCCCATTGACTGGCCATGTGACCTTGGATGATTACTTTCATCTCCTTCTGACTCAGTTCCCTTTCTGGAAGATAGGGTTAATATTATTTATCTCAAAAAGTATTGGTTGAGATTAAATGAATTAGTACATGTAAAGCACTTGAACATGGGCTCAAGAAAGGCTAAACAAAGAATTTTCGGACATACGAAAGCAGAAAGAGTTCATCACCAGCATGCCCACACTACACGGCAAGGTAGAAGCTGTCCTTTTGGGCAGAAGGAAAATGATGCCAGGTGGAAATTTCCATCCTCACAAAGGAAATAACATCACTGGCAATGGTAACTCCATGGGTAAATATCTAAGATTTTTTTTCATATTACTTAAATAACATTAAAAGGCAATTGTTTAAACAAAAATAAAAAATAATGTAATATTAATTGTATATATAGGGTTTATAACATATATGAAACTTACATATAGGAAAATACCATAAAGGCAGGAAGGGAGCCGGAGGTAGACTGTTGTAAAGTTCCCACACTATGTGTAAAGTGGTAACATACCACTTGCAGGTAAACTGGGGGCCCCTGGGGGGCTCAGTCGGTTGAGCGTCTGACTTCGGCTCAGGTCACGATCTCATGATTTGTGAGTTCGAGCCCTGCGTCGGGCTCTGTGCTGACAGCTCGGAGCCTGGAGCTGCTTCGGATTCGGTGTCTCGCTCCCTCTCTGCCCCTCCCCTGCTTCACTCTGTTTCTCCCTCTCTCAAAACTAAATAAACATTAAAATTTTTAAAAGAAAATACACTGATAAAGTGAAAGGTGTATGCTACCATCCCTAAAGCAATGGCTAAAATAACAAAACAACCACTGAGGCTAATAAGACCACAGAGGAAACAAAAAGAAGTTATATGAACATTCAGGTCATCCAAAAGGAGGTGATTAAACGAGAGAAAAAAGAACAAAGAAAAGATGAGAGACACAGAAAAAAAATCTCAGAGATGATAGATTTAAATAAAACCAATACCCAAGTACCTGCTGTCTTATGAAGAATGAGCTCTAATATAATGACGCACACTGGTTAAATATAAAAGAATGGAAAAAATGTACTACGCCGGGGCGCCCGGGTGGCTCAGTCGGTTAAGCGTCCGCCTCTGGCTCAGGTCATGATCTCGCGGTTCATGGGTTCGAGCCCCGCATCGGGCTCTGTGCTGACCGCTAGCTCAGAGTCGAGAAAGCTTAAATGACTAAGTTATTATAAGAAAAAGTAGACTACATAGTAAAGAATATTTCCAGGTATAAAGAAGGCTACCTTAAAATGAGAAAGAGATCATTTCACCAACAGGACATAGCAATCCAAAGCATTTCTATACCTGATAATAGAGTTTCTAAATACATGAAGCAATGATTGATGGCACTACAAGAAGAAATAAAAATCTAGAGTTGTATTCAAAGACATCAATACCCTCTCTTATTAATTGATAGAACAGGGGCGCCTGGGTGGCTTAGTCAGTCAAGCATTTTGTTGGTAATGTTTCTGTTCATAATTTTTTTAAATAAACATTAAAAAATTTAAATAATTGATAGAACAAATAGACAGAAAACCAGTAAGACTACAGAAGATTTGAACATAATCAACCAACTTGACCTATTTGATGTTAATTCGACAACAACAGAGCACACACTGAACATTTACTAAGATAATCATATGCCACGCTACAGAATAAGTATCACCAGATGTGAAAGATTTCATTCATATAAAATATTTTTGGCCTCTAATGGAATTAAATTACAAATCAATAACAGAAATATTGCTGAAAAATCCACAAATATTGTACTATTTAATACCCTGAAATATACACCAAATATAACACAAAGGACCAAAATAATCAAGTGGAAAATTAGAAAGTATTTTGAACTACATGGAAATGAAACAAAACATAACACAACAAAAAATAGTTGTGAGATGTTGCTAAAGGAAACTGTATAGCAGAAACGCCTATATTTGAAAAGAAGAAAAGTCCCAAATAATAGTCACAACATGGATGGATCTCAAGATAATTATGTTAAGTGAAAAAGGACAGACCAAAAAAGGTTACACACTGTATGAGTCGACTTTTATAAAATTCTTGAGAATACAAACTACTCAAAAGTGACAGAAATTAGATCGGTGGTGGCTGGGCACCTGCCCAGGGAATGAGGAGGGTCAGTAGGTACTGGTCACAAAGGAACATGGGGAAACTTTTGAGAGTGATGGTTGTTCATTATCTTAATTATATGATGAATTCGTAGGTTTAGATATGCCAAATTTTATCAAACTTTATACTTTATGTATGTGCAAGTTTATTATATGTGAATTATACTTTAATAAACTGTTTTTTTATGTATTTACTTATTTTTGAGAGAGAGACAGCTTGAGCAGGGGAGAGGCAGAGAGAGAGGGAGACAGAATCCGAAGCAGGCTCCAGCCTCTGGGCTGTCAGCACAGAGCCCACCGCAGGGCTTGAACTCATGAGCTGTGAGATCATGACCTGAGCCCACGTCAGATGCTTAACTGACTAAGCCACCTAGCCGTCCCTAAACTGCTTTTTAAAAAACCATGCAGGGGAGCCTGGATGGCTCAGTCAGTTAAGTGTCCGACTTCAGCTCAGGTCATGATCTCATGGTTTGTGGGTTCGGGCCCCGCGTCGGGCTTTGTGCTGACAGCTCAGAACCTGGAACCTGCTTCAGATTCTGTGTCTCCCTCTCTCTCCAGCTCATGCTCTGTCTCTCTCTGTCTCTCGAAAATGAATAAATGTTAAACAATTATTAAACAACATGCAAATTTGCTTATTAACCTATCTTAACTAGGAGTGGGATAGTGCTGCTATATGAGAGTGCGGGACTTGAGCAGCAAAGGGAAAGAAAGGGACTAATACAAAAAGGTACCTATGAAATGTTCACGTGCATGAATGTATGTGCAGTTTAAATGAGAATCTGTTAATGAAGAAAAATTTTTTAATCCATTTTGTTCTGAAAGTGTCCAACTTTGCCTTTGAGTCCCATCCCCTCCTGAATGAGCAACAGTATAATAATGAAGCGGGCACCGTGCTACATGCTGGGCACAGACGTTTCCTTGTCTCATCTTTTTAACAATCTGATGAGATGGGCATTGACATCATCCCCAGTCTTCAGAGGAGGGAGCTGCCAACCTGCCCAGACTTTATCCAAGCACTGACTTCCTACCTCACTCTGCTGTCTGATCACTGCTCACAGAGAATCATTTACGTTCACAGACACCAGCCCCTAAAGGAGACATACTCTATGCCAGAATATAATGGGACCATTCCCCTCAAAGAAACAAAACTCCATTCCTAGTGAAAAGAGTTTAAAAGTAAATAAAAAGGCACTTTATCTGATTGAAATGTATGAACTCAAGTGTACAGTCAAATGGTCCAATGTCTACTCATTTCTTATGTTAGCTACACATTCATGTGACATCATGCATGCAAAATAATAAAGTCCATTTTAAATATTTCTCCCCTATTATTGCCTAAAATCACTATCCTCAAACTCTTCTCAGATTGGAGCTACATTTCGAACGATTTGACATCTTGCTACAAAAAGCATCATCCCAGGACCAATTCTGGAATCCCCTGGGATCTTGCCTGAAGTGCAGATTCTCAGGCCCCACCCCAGACCTACTGGATCACAAACTTCATTTTTATAAAATCCCCAGATGCTTTCTGTGTGCATTAGAGTTTGAGGAGCACTGCCCTCACACAGGGGTCCCCAGTAGATGATCTCCATTTTTATCTAGTGACTGATGCTCTCCCTCGAGATGGGATCTCAAGTCACAAAGCAACCAATCCACAACATTAGTAAAATCACCTTTTTCCTTTATCCTGCATGTAGCGATTCACGACCACCAGAGTCACACTACTCTTCCTTTTATTTTATTTTTTTCTTTTATTAGTCTTCACGCCCAGCACAGAGCCCAACTTAGGGCTTAAACTCACGACCTCATGACCCTGAGATCAAGACCTGAGCTGAGATCAAGAGTCGAATGCTTAACCAACTGAGCCACATAGGCACCCCTGCTCTGCCTTTCAAATTAAAAAAAAAATGTTTTTAATGTTTATTTATGAGAGAGAGACAGAGCATGAGCGGGGGAGGGGCAGAAAGAGGGAGACACGGAATCCGAAGCAGGCTCCAGGCTCCGAGCTGTCAGCACAAGAGCCAGACGCAGGGCTCAAACTCACGAACTATGAGATCCTGACATGAGCCAAAGCTGACGCTTAACCACCTGAGCCACCCAGGTGCCCTTAAAGTGAACTTTAAATGGCTCATTTACAGCATCCACTAATTACAACTGAGAGCTCATCCCAAGAACTATAATTTAATGTGGCTCAATGTCTCCTTTTGTGGTAATTATGTCAAGTGCCCTCTATACGCAGGTCCCCATTAGCATGGCTGCAAAAGTTTCGGAAAGCAGGGAGTCTCAGCCCCTGCTGCACCTGGGGACACTGAAAAATTGCCACCTCCCCAGATCCCATCCCAAAATGATCAGGCAGCCTCTCCAAGGATGGGGCTTGGACAGCCCTAGATAACAGAAATGGAAGGATCCTGGTTTGGCTACTCAGGAGAATCACATGGGGGACACCCCAGTGTCCAGGCCACCCCTCAGCCAGACTCTCTGGGAATAGAGTCTGAGCGTCCAGCACTTACAAATAGAACAAAACTCCCCAGATGATTCTGACCTGCAGGTGAGGTGAACAACTTGCTATTTGTTCTTCAACATAAAATAGAGGAATGAGCTCTCTGAAATATGAGACACTTTGAAAATAAGAAGACTCCTTGAGGTAAAGGAAACAACCATAAACACTGTCTGATCTTTGGACATAAATGATATAGAGTCGTATGGGCCCAGAAAAATCTCTAGGATCAATCAAACAAACAAACAAAATCTTACCAATTCTCCTTGGAGAATCAGCAAAGTCTGGATGACTTTTGCCTTTTTAACTTCTACCCTCCATTTCTGTCGACAGTTTTAACCACAAGCCTGTACCCTCAGGCTTTCATTGTAAAAAGAAAAGGTAAGAAAGGTCACCTTGAGCCAATCGGATTTTCCCAGCGTCCTTCCACCTCTCCCTGTCACGCACAGCTCAATCTTCCTATCCAGCTCCTCAGCCTTGGTTCTTCAACAAAAGAAAATCCACACGATCCAACAATTCTTCCACCTCCTCTTGCTCCTGCCTTGACATTTCTGACCATTAGGAATTAACTTCATGACTCATCTCTCCATTACCACTCAAGATATTGATAACTGTCCCCTCTCTAGTCGGGACCTCCAATGTGGCCTCCAAGTTTGGGATTTTATACAAACAGTCTCATAGAGGCACATGAAAGTTGATCTACTGAAATCTGGACCACTGTGCGCCAACAATGATCATTCCCAGGCACCATGTTTTCCCTGTTTTTAATGGAGACACCCTACGCGTTCAGTTTGACCTAGCTTTCTGATTGGGTCGTTGGCAGTCTTTAACATGGGGGACGATGCCAGGGGAGGTGCTTCATTCCCAGGCACCATGTTTTCCCTGTTTTTAATGGAGACACCCTACGCGTTCAGTTTGACCTAGCTTTCTGATTGGGTCGTTGGCAGTCTTTTACATGGGGGACGATGCCAGGGGAGGTGCTTCCAAAGACCGTAATCTTAAAAAAGCACCTAGTTGGTGCACACTTTGTGCATCTGCTCATTCATTCATTCATTATACACCTTCATGGAACGCATTTTGCAGAGGTGGCATCTTCTCAGCGCTCAGGCCACAAAGCTCAGAGATACATTCTGCATCCTCAAAGAGTTTACCACCTAGTAAAGAATTCTGACAACCAAACCAACAACTTAACCGAAGCCTGGTTCACAATGAGAGAAGGAGATATAAGCTAAGCTCCATCAATTATGGGCTGTGTGACCTTGGTAAATCTATTTAACCGCTCTGTGCCTCGGTTTCCTTGTCAACAACACAGAATTATTAAAGGCACCTGCCATTACTGTTGTAATGTGTGCTAAAAGATCATTATCTGTAAAGTGCTTTGAATGGTGTTTGGAATATACTAATGTTGGCTCAAGAAACCAGATACATGTTTTTAAAATCTGCGAGTAATAGCATAGAGAAGGCAGAAATAAATCCACACACATATTGGTCTGTTCATTTTTGACAGCGGCGCAAAGGTAATTCAATGAGGAAAAGAATTTCTTTTCAATAAATGTTGTCGGGGCAGATGGCTATTAGGTACCAAAAGAGGAGGACCTTGACTTACATTTCACTCTACGGACAAAACTCAGAGGGCACTGTAGGTCTAAACATAAAAACCTAAAATTATGAAACTTCTGGAGGAGAACTTCGCAGAAAAGTCTTTATGACCTTGTAGTATGCAATAATTCCCCCAGAAGATAGAGGGTACAAATGATAAAACACTGGGGGGGGGAGGGGGGCCTTGAAAATCTGGACTTCATCAAAAGTAAACAAACAAAAAAAAAAAACTCGTGCGTTGTTAAAACTATTAAGAGAAGGATGGAATGATGTATCCTGGCCACAGCTAGGAGTAAGTGCGGACACATGGGGGCTGGAGACACAGGGAAGGCAGACACAGGCCACTTCAGATGGGCAGGTGGCCGCCCGGACCCGCAAGGGAACTTACAGACGCCGTGGTCTCGGCTGAAGTGAGGAAGCCTCCGCACCAAGCGCCACAATCTTCAAAGTTTACGGAGACGCCTCACGGGGCCCAGTCACGTCTGCCGTCCAGATTCTCTGCGCTCCACGGCGCCTGCCTCGCTCGAGGCGCGACCTTGACAATGGCTCCGGGGGAGGGGGGGGGAATGCGAAGGAGGGAGGGAGGGGGCTCCGGACACGGGCAGGGGCGGGGCCAGGAGCCTCCAATGCGCAGGCAGCTTGCGGGTCAGCCCCGGTCCCGCCCCCTCCGGCAGCTCCACCCACCGGAAGAGATACGGAAGGCGAATGGGCGCCAGTAAAAAGGCTCAACCTCAGTCCTTATTGGGGAAACGCAAATTAAAACAATGTTGTGATACCACTACACACCCATTAAAGGGACTTAACACACACACACACACACACACACACACACACACACACACACACACGGACACTGTAAGTGTCAAGGATGTGAAGCAGGTGGAACCGTCATGCATTGCTAGTGGGAAGGTAAAATAGAACAAGCACTTCGGAGACCTGTTTGGAAGTTTCTAATAAACAGGCACTTACTGCAGGACCCAGCAATCCGGCTTCTAGTATTTACTCAGGAAAAATGAAAATGTATGTCCGCATGAAACCCTATATGCAAATGCTGAGAGCGGCTTTCCTCATAATTCCCAAAAACTTTAAGCAGCTCAAATATCCATCAACTGGGAAATGGATAAAGAAGCCGTAGGCCTGACCTACAATGGGATGAACAGCAATAAAAAAATAATGATAATAACACACCACTGATACATTCATCGGTGGATGCATTTCAAAAGCGTTATGATACGAGAGACCACATACTATGATGTGAATCCATGTATATGACATCCTGCGAACATTGGAAGTCCAGGGACAGAAATCACATCCGGAGGCGCCAGTGCTGGTGGCCTGGGGAGGTCAGACACGTGGCTGACTGCAAAGAGCCTTCAGTGGATTTTCAGAGACGACAGAAATGTTCTTTATCACGATTCCGGTGGTGATTCCATGACCATATACATTTGTATAAACTCTCAGAACTGCAAAGGGTACATTTACCTGTCTGCAAATTATACCTCAACAGAGTAGATGGAAAGTGCTTATAAACATAAGGCGTGCTTCTTGTAAAAAATAAAATACCCAGTAAAAAGGAAAAGGTTCACTGTTGACAGATCATGTGTGTGTGCATGGTTTTGCTGTAGTTACATGACTGTATACATTTGTTGAAACAAACAGAACCATGGACTTTTGCTGGATGTAAATAAACCTGACTTTAAAAAATTATAACATTTTGTAATTATAAGAATTATTATTATTTACCAAAATTATAAGAAGGCCCCACTAAAATCCTTTGAGAGATTTAGCGACTGGACCAAAGGTTTGCATTTCAATAAAAGATGGGTAACTGTTGGGGCGCCTGGGTGGCTCAGTCGGTTAAGCGTCTGACTTTAGCTCAGGTCATGATCTCATGGTTCGTGAGTTGGAGCCCTGTGTCGGGCTCTGTGCTGACAGTCCAGAGCCTGGACCCTGCTTCAGATTCTGTGTTTCCCTCTCTGCTGTTCCCCTGCTTGCTCGCTCTCTCTCTCTCTCTCTCTCTCCCTCCCCCTGAGGGAAGAAAAAAAAAAGGTAGGTAACTGTTTATGGTTGGAAATTGACCATTGAAATCCCACCCTGACACCTACAGGGCCACAGAAAATCCATGGGGTTTTTTTTTTTTTTTTTTTTTACTTTGAAATGTATCCTAGAGCTTTTTAAGAAACATATTTTGGCCTAGTTGTGTCATTCTCAGGCATAGGCATTCTCTGAGCAGGGCTGAAGGGCCAAGCAGGGAAAGAAAAAATAAGTAAAATCAGCCAATGTTTGACTAGGAAAAAAAACAAAACCCAAACAAAAACAAAACTGTCTGAGGTCGTCAGAGGGGCCTCCTGGAAGAGACGGCATTTGAACTGGGTTTTGAATGGTTAGTGGAAGTTCGTCTTTTGAGAAATTGTTATTTGGTGAACGTTCTTGGTATGTGATTTGAAAATCAGTCTGCAAAAATATACACTGAGCACCCTGTCTGCGTTAACCATCGGAGTAGGGTGGGGTTTCTCGAGGGTCCAGCTTCCACAACTTAGGGCGTTTAGCAACGTCCCTGACCTTGACCCACCAGACCCAGAAGCACCCACCCCCCCAGTTGTGACAACCAAGTGTCTCCAGACATTACAGATGTTTCTCAGGCAGCAAAATCAACACCACCACCCCTCTGAATCACTGCACTAGGGTCCTAGGGACAAAATGCCAAGCGAGACTCATCGCAGGGAGAAAAAGCAAATAGGACTTATGATGTGCTGATTCATGTTACAGATTATGTGTGTATGTGTGTGTGTTTGTGTGTGCACATTTTAAATAAGATAAGTCTGCATGGGATGATGGTTAGCGATGCAGAATCTAGAGAACTGAAGATAGGCCCCCAGGGTCTAAATTTGAGCTCTAGTGCTTAGAAAATATGTGATCTAGGGGACATTTCACTTAAGCTATGTATGTTCTGGCTTCCCTGTTTGTAGAATACGAGGCATAAATGGAACCTACATCAGAGATTTGTCAAAAGCATTAAATAACTCCAGATTTGGGGTGCCTGGGTGGCTCAGTCAGTTAAGCGTCCGACTTCTGTTCAGGTCATGATCTCACAGTTCATGGGTTTGAGGCCTGGATCAGGCTCGGTGCTGACAGCTCAGAGCCTGGAACCTGCTTCGGATTCTGTGTCTCCCTCTCTCTCTGCCTCTCTCCTGCTCACGCTCTGTCTCTGTCTCTCAAAAATAAATACATGTTAAAAAATTAAAAAAAAAAAACACTCCAGATTGGAAAACAAATAGTGTCTAAGATATCGTAAGGACTCAATAAATGAACTCAATAAATGTTAGTTGTTAATTTCTCCCACTTAAGGCCAAAAGGGTAAGTATAGTAGATATTTCATAAATATTTGAGGGAAGTGGGGAGAGAATACATAAATAAAAATATTAGCTGGTTGTAAGTTACTCTCACCTCTAAAATAAGTCTCTGAGTATCTACCTACCAGAGTGGCAGCAGGAACTAAATCTTTGGAAAACAATCAGCACATGCCTGATACTAATAAGGATACAATGCATTTTTCAGTTGGGGTCATTATTATTAGCAGTGTTATTTTACAGTCAGTCATTAAGAGCTCTTAACTGGGCGAGGTTCCTCCAGAAAGGATTGACAGATTCTGAACTTTTCTTCAAAGACCTTCCTCTTTCACCAATGTACCAGAAAGATCCCCTTGTGCTTACCAGCCAGGGAGCAAGGTAGCTGTGATGTCACTAATTTAAGCTGAGGGGGAGGAAAAAGAGTTGGGACTGATGGCAAGTGTTTTAGCATTAAGCTAAAGCATAAGCATAAGCATTTAGCATTTAGCTTAATGCTAAAACACTCACCCACTCAGACATCTGTCTGCTTATGTTCTAGGTTCACTGAACATCACGGAGATGAAGAATCAAGAAGATGAACAAAATAAAACCACGTGGAACTTCTGAGTCTGTGTGAAGGGCCGTCACTCAGCCCATGCATACTCATGACATGTCCAAACGTCGGGCATTTCCACACCTGTGGTGGGGGCTGGAGGCAGGAGCACGGGTGGAAGGAGAAGGTTGAAGAGTGAGGGAGGCTGCCATCTTTGTGTGTGGTGGCTGCTGGATGTGAGTTGCAGACATGAAGGTAGCTGGTCTCAGGAACCGTCAGAGAAGAGGGATGATAGGATGAAAGAGAAGCACAGACTTATTTCCTTCCTGGAAAACTGCCCCTTGCATCCTCCACTTCATGTTCATTAACACTTCCCATGTGGACCAGATTGTGTCTTCCCAAATTTCATACATTGAAGCCCTAACCTCCAGTGGGATGGCATTAGGAAGTGGGACTTTGGGGAGGTGACTGGGGTTAGCTGAGGTCATGAGGGTGGGGCCCTCATGATAAGATTACTGTCCTTATCAGAAGAGACACCAGAGGACTTTCTCTTTCTCCCCATCATGTGAAGACAGAGCAACAAGGTGGTCACCCGCAAGCCAGGAAGAGAGCTCTCAGCAGAAACCAACCAGGCTGGCACCTTGACCTTGGACGGCCAGCCTCCAGAACTGTGAGAAAATAAATTTCTGTTGTTAAACTACTCAGTCTTTAGGATTTTATTAAGGTAGCCTGAGTTGATGGAGAAAGCTCCTTCTCTAAATCTCAGCTCAAAGAGCTCATTCTTAAGGATTATATATTTTTTTTAATCCAACAGACTACAGAAGGGCCTTCAGTTATACGCTCTTGTTGAACCCTGGTTTTTTCCAAAGTAGTTCTATATGATGTGTGGGAATGTTTCATGGACATCTACTCCCCAGCCTCACCTCTACTGACCTGGAACCTCCCCCAGGACAGGACCACATGTATTTGAGATCATCCCTCTATACCTAGCATCAGAATACTAGATTAATATGACATATACCTGCTTGAGGGACTTGGAGAGACAAAAGACTAAGATAGATTGTCCCACAAAGATGTCCAGCCTTGCTTGCGCTCTCTCAACCGCTGTATCAGGTGCTTTCTCTGAATCAGACATGGCATTCTGGGTCATATTCCTCGGTCTTACTTCTATAGCTCTCACTACAACCCATTTCACCCTGCTTTGCACTTTCCATGTCACCAATGACATTAGAATTCAAATTCTTTCCTCATGTCACTCTTTCTATCTGACTCATGTGATCGTCTTCTTGATCATGACCTGGAACTTGGCTCTGCACGGGGAGCTGTCCTTCAACCCAAGCTTTCTAAATGCTTATGTGCTTAGTAACAGCTTCAAAATACATGCAGCAAAATGACAGAGCTGAAAGGAGAAATGGACAAGCCTGCAACTGTAGTCAGAGACTTCAAAACCCCGTCTCTCAAAAATTGATAGAAGAAGTAGACAGAAGATCAATATGGATATACATGACTTGAGTTAATTGTCAACCAACTTGCCCTCATTGACATTATTGACATTCCACACAAGAACACAAGAATACACATCCTTTTCAAGGGCACAAGTATCATTTCAAGAGCATATAGAAGGTCTTGAGGAGGTCAAAGGAAAAAGGAAAACTCAAGAGGTTCGAGCTTGGGCCACTACCTCCCTTTGTTCTCACAGTCCAAATAAGCTCATTTCAAATCCTGCTGTGGTTAATCAAGCAGTCATTAATAAAGCAGTGATCACCTTTAGTAAAATAAATAGCAGATAATGAAGGAGATTTAAAAGGGAGATAAAGATAAGGACAATGAGGAACGAAGCCCACAAGCTCATTATCCATTCCAAAAAGAGACAGAGAACCCTACTCGTTATCATTACAAATAACAGTTTTCACTGAATTAAGGCATTCTTCTAGAAGTCATTGCACTCCTAAATATCCAATTAAACAAATAATACTACGACGCATCTTAAAACCCTTTCTCGGCTTTGAATGCTAAAGAAAACTCCATGTAAACATCAGAAAGAGGAT
Organism: Cryptoprocta ferox; assembly: GCA_028646485.1. NCBI lineage: Eukaryota > Metazoa > Chordata > Mammalia > Carnivora > Eupleridae > Cryptoprocta > Cryptoprocta ferox. The sequence goes on from CM053576.1 coordinate 7,791,415, forward strand.
GGTACATGTGTGCCTATAAGTCGTGGCTCCTCTTATTGTTAACAGCTCTCTGTTTCTTGTTTATTTTATAGATGGGCTCAGCCAAATGCACACATGCAGATTGTGTGTGTGTGTGTGTGTGTGTGTATGTGTGTGTGTGTGTGTGTGTATCTCAATGTGAATGAATTCTGTTCCTTGAAGAAAACCATTTGGGGAAAATAAAACTTGGAAATAATAAATTAAATATCAGAAATAGATGTTTATGTGGAGATCGTTTTTCATATATTTTTTCCTCTCTCTCTTTTTCAATTTCCTCTCTCATCAGCTCACCTTTTGCCCTCCAAAGGTGCGATCAATTACTGCTTTTTGTCTTAAATCAATATGTCTCACAAAAAAGGAAAATTGGTTTCTCTTATGGACTGTGAATCAATTACATTAAGCTAGGTAATACAAGGTGTTAACGTTCTGTTTAAATGTGCTGTTTAAAAGATTCTGTTTCAGCTAAATCTTGAATAACTAGAAATTATAATAAAATATGATTGCATTTTGTGAGTTTGGGCCAATGATTTCTTGATGAACAACAATAAACATTAGATGTATTCTGTCTCATGATCTTCTCTCCTCCTTAGGGAATATTCTTCCTAACATCAGAGACATCCTTTAAAAAGTAGAGGTTTAAATGCTTTGTTTTAAAAAGCATGGCGATCATTATTGCCTCCTTGGCCTTTCTGTACATTTCTGGGATTGTTTCTGAATGAGCTCTGTGACCACTGATGATATGGAAACCATAAACGTTCACCGATGGCTCCTTTTCCCCTTCTCTCTGCTTCCCTACATGCCTCAGCCTATCTCTGCTTCTAAGCATGGACTGCCGCCTTCTTTTTGCTCTAATTCACATTTTAACTAGAAATGACTTTTCATTTCCTAAGCTCTTTTTGGCATTTTAAGCTCTGTTAAGGGGTTCCCTTAAACTTTAATGCATTTCATTAGAAGGATAAAATAAAGCAATCTTACCATCCTTTATGAATAATTAGTGACTTAGAAACAAGCCTTGAAGCTGGTGAAAATTTTACTGTAAGGTAGTGAAATGATAAAAATACACAGAAGTTTATACTTTGATGCACTTTAAAGAAACCATCATAGACTAATAATATGGTATCTCAAAGGAACGGATCAGACTGACAAGAAAATTACTTTCCAGGAAACAAAGTAGTTATGACATTTATAGCAACCTTTATAAAGGTTTGTAGCATAAGAAAAGGAAGAAATTTAATTCCATTATTTCCATGTGCCTTATAAGTAACTCCAGTCAAAAGGAAAGCTCGTGCACACACGCATGCATGCACACACATACACACACACACACACACACACACACGCATGCACATCTTTAGGAAGAAGCACACCTTTTCTTTTATTCCTAAGCATAAAGAATGGATAACTTTCTGGCTGCTGTTACTCCTTCCTTTCCTAGGCAAACTCTGAATAGAATCGAAACCATGTTTACATGCCAAAGTGAAAAATGGTAGAGTTGCCATGAGCCAACCCATTCATATGGCATTTTTCATCTCTATAACCCCACTTTCTATAAAACTCAACACAACAGTGTTTTCTTACATTGTACAGCCTTTGTTAATTCATTCAGTTATCTCCAAGTTGCTTCCTTTCAATTTTTCTTCAAGATGATTTATTTGTACAAAGCCATAAAGTAGATCCCGTGAAATTGAAAGTCATTTCTTCAGTAGGTGAATTCACAATTCTGTGGGTGGGCTTTTTTTCCTCTATTTTTCTATTCCCAAAGTATAACTAGAAGTCACCAAATATTAAAGAATCTTTTCAAATGAAATCAATAACTAAGCCAGTTGTTTTTTTTACTCAAACTGGGTCAATCTTGTTGGCTAGACCAAAAGAAAAATGTCAATCCAGTTTTGAAAAGTAATGGCTCATACAGTCAACACTGGAATTTTGTAGATATACTTACCTTATACGCTAGTATCTTTGGTTGCCTCAGAGATCAAGTTGTCCTATAACACAGTCCTCTTAGAGAGGTGTGTGGACAGCATTCTCTGAGGGACCCCCAATGAGCCTATCTCCTGGTTTTCTAGTTTTCTTCCCATGGGTAATCCCCTCTTCTTGAGTGAGAGCTGAACTTACTTACCTGCTTCTAACGAACAAAATATGACAGAAGCGATGGGTCTATACTGGAGTCTCTCTCCCTCCCTCTTTCTTGGTTCTGGGGGAAGCCAGGTGCCAGGTTGTAAGGCAGATCAGTGGAGGGTCCAGATGCATAAAAATGGGTGTGTATCTTCTGGGGCCTGACAATGGCCACCTAATGGAGCTCGGAAGCACACCCTCCCCACACTGAGCCCTGTGATGATTATATCCCTGGCAGATGACTTAGTTACAGTCTTGTGAGACCCTGAGCCAGAGGCACCCAGCTGAGCTGCTCTCAGATTCCTGACCTGTTGTTTCCTGTTGTTTCCAGGGGCTAGTTTTGGGGATGATTTGTTACTCAGCCATAGATAACTAGTACAAGATGTAACTGAAACCCTTATGTGATGTCAAGATATGTCAACCTTATAAAGGATACAACTGTGAATTGTGCTGCAGGACACCACAGTGTGGTTATTCATTGAACTGGTTTCCAAGTTGATGTAATTTTGTTAGGCATTCACTTCCTTCCTATGCCAAGAACTCATCTCATTTTTCTCTCATTTCAAAGGAGATACAAACATTGGGAGGAGAGAAAGCTGTAAGACACTTTAAAAGGTTAAACAAGAGATAAATATAAAGTCTATGTGTCTGCTGTAGGCACATTCCCAGAAAAAGTAGTCAATTCTTACCTTGCAGGCATATAAAAAAGGACTTGCTAAAATAACTTATTGTTGGGGCACCTGGATGGTTCAGTTGGTTAAGCATCCAGCTCTTGATTTCTGCTCAGGTCATGATCTCACAGTGCGTGGGGTCGAGCCCCACATAGGGCTCTGTGCTAACAGCATGGAGCCTGCTTGGGATTCTCTGTCTCCACCTCTCTCTCTGTCCTTTCCATGTGCTCGCTCTCTCATTCTCTCTCTCTCTCTCAAAATAAATAAATAAACTTTAAAAATAAAATAAAATAAAGCCATTTTTGTACATGAAGAGTCTGTAAGAAAGCTGATTGATAAGAATAATGATCAAAAGAGAATACGCAGGACAAAAGCAAGGATCAAAATGATGCAAGGCTTATATATTCACTCTTTTGCTAAAATGCACTGGTTGTCAAATATGTAGATATTTCAAGGCTTAATCACTTTCTAGTGAGGACTTGCCACTTACCTCCCTGACATCAGTTCCCACTTTGTATCCACCTCCCTCTTCTCAGTTCTGAGCGTGGCTCAACCTATATTGAGGATAGAGCACCCAGGCCAGCCAATGAAACCACCATACATCGCTGCTATTGGTCAATGGTGAGCATGTGACCTAAGCTGGTCCAATCAGAAGGAACCCCTGTTTCCTTCGCGTGCTACAGAGAAGGCTTGCTTTCTTGCAGGTGGCTTCAACCCAGAGTCGTAGGAAGGTGGTGCCCCCAAAGCCATCTGTCACTGGGCGCTGTTGCCTGTATCCTTAGAATAAAGCCAGCACAGCGGATAGCATCAGGAATAAATCCTAATGACAGTGTGTGAGCCCTGAATCCAGCCCCCCTGAAGCCAATCCTGCCTCTGAATGTTCACTTATTACACACCAATAAATTTCCTTTTTAGCTTGCAACAGTTAGAGGCAAAATTTTTGGCTGATTAGTTTGGTTTTTTTTTTTTTAAGATAACATTTGATAGAAAGTTTCTTAATGCCTTCAGGTCCAAGCATTTAAAAATATTAGCCTTTTTCAAACTTGATGGATATCCTCAAGGGTTTGAGTGCTTTGGGTCAGCTTTCATCAAAACCTCACAAAATCTTTGTTATATAAAGGCTCTGCTGCTACCAGCCAATGCAACAATGAAATATAATCATCATTACAATAATTTTTACAATAATCATTTTTGTAATAATTGTTACCATCACCATAATCACCATCACCATCATAATCACCATCACCAACCACATACTCAGCACTTCATATGCAGTAGGTACTATGCTAAGCACTTTACATATATTATCCCATTATTCATTTTCCTAGAAACAGGAGACTAGTTAAAATACAGACTCTAGAACCCAAACACTCCAGATTTAAATAGTTTTTTTTTCTGCCAATTCCTACCAGTGTGACCTTGTTTAAAATCTCTTTGCCTCCAGTTTCCTTGTCTGTAACAGAGTGACGTTACTGTTTCATTAGAAAAGTTTTTAGGATTAAAATAATATCTGGGGGTGCCTGGGAGGCTCAGTCAGTTAAGCATCTGACTCTTAATTTCAGCTCAGGTCATGATCTCCCGGTTCAGTGAGTTTGAGCCCCACGTGGGGCTCTGCACTGAGAGCGCGGAGCCTGCTTGGGATTCTCTCTCTCCTTCTCTCTCTGCCCCTCCCCTACACACACACACTCTCTCTCTCTCTCTCTCAAGATAAATAAGTAAACTTAAAAACAATAAAAAATAAAATAAAAGAATATCTACAAGTGCTTAGCGTGGTGCTTGGCCCACAGCAAGCACTACTTCTGTTCGCTTGTCCTGTTTCTTACAATAGTCCAATAATGTAAGCAAGCATTATTACATTCTTCATTATTTTTCCCAACAAAGAATTTGGTCTTTATTGGTCTTTACAGAAGTCTTTTTGTACTTTACCAAAGATGGCCACTTAAAAATTTAATTCCATTATTGAAGCAAAATTCGGTGAGGTTAAGGACTCTGTCACTCTCATCTTTGTATCCTGGACATTACCTAGTCCAGGGTCCTGCTAGTAATTATTAATAGAATGTAGACAAAGTAATTAAAAATATATATATAAATAATATAAGGGCAGCCAACTTGACAAAGAATAGTGACCTAAGAGTCAACAGTTCTGGGATATTGTATTAGTTATCTACTGCTGTGCAATAAATTTCCCTCAAAACTTAGCAGCTGAAAATAGCATGCAGAGATCACCTCCCATTTCTGTGGGTTGGGCATTCATCACTTAGCTGGGTGTCTCTGGCTTAGGGTCTCTCATCAGGCTGCAACCAAAGTGTTGGCTGGTGATTCAGCTTCATCTGAAGGATCCAATTCTAGGCCTCCTCAGGTTAGCTGGATTTGGTTACTCCAGGGCTATGGACTGGGGGCCTCAGGTCCTGACTCATTGTTGATGAGTGGCATCCCTCAGTTCTTTGTCACAAGGGCCTCTCCAGCTGGCTTTATCAGAACAAGCATGTAAGAAGAGCCAGAAGGAGAGAGAGAGAGAGAGAGAGAAAACCAGTGGGAAAGACAGCAAGCAAGATGGGAGCAAGCAAGATGGCAACCAGTTTTGTAACCTACACAGAAGTGACATCCCATCACTTCTGTTGTATTCTACTCATTAGAAGCATGTCACTGGATCCGGCCCACACTCAAAGGAAGAGGATTACACAAGGGCATGAGTATCAGGAGGTGGAGGTCGCTGGGAACCAATTTAGAAGGCTGCCTACCACAGTTATGGAACTGAAGTTGATTTTGTTTTGCTCTTTGACCCTGACCAAGTCAGACATTCTGTGCCTCAATTTATCCTTTATCCCTGAAACACATACTATAATCCCCCAGGATCCTTTTCAACTGTGCTTCTAGGAGGTCCTGAAAAAGAACAAATGTGCACTTTAAAATCATGCTTAATTTCGGGGCACCTGGGTGGCTCAGTCGGTTAAGCATCTGACTTCAGCTCAGGTCATGATCTCACAGGTTGTGAGTTGTAGCCCCATGTCAGGCTCTGTGCTGACAGCTTGGAGCCTGGAGCCTGCTTCGGATTCTGCGTCTCCCCCTCTCTCCATTCCTCCCCTACTCACACTCCGTCTCTCTGTCTCAAAAATAAATAAAGATTAAAATTTGTTTTCAAAAAAAAAAAACTCACTTAATTTCAAAATGGCTCCAGAAGCTCACTTGCAAGAATGAAAAGGGCTTTAACCATTTTCCCCTTCTGTTAGCATCACATCTGGTAAACTTCTGTGTCAAGGACTGTACTGAGGAAAACACTAGAATGTACCATTGGCTCCTCTTCCCATGCCAAGAAGAGACTTGAGGAAAAAAGGGAGGCTTTTGCCGTTATATGCCCATCTGCAGCATTTGAGAAAGAGGGATCATGAGTTTCCAAAATTTAATTGAAATGGAGAGTTTTATTAGTTTACCCTGAAGTGTCAATAAAAAATGGTGCATGGCAGATGGTTTTCCTGTGATCCCAACAGCAAGTCCATCTTGAGGTTAATAACCCTTTTGCTTTATTGACTTGTGGGCAAACTCTCTCTAGTGGTGTTTAAGTTTGTTTAGATATTTTCTTGACCGTTATTAAAAAAAAAACTGTCCACTACTGTTTTTTCATCTACTGAAGAAACTTTATACTGCTTTCCTTTTGAGCAATGTCCCGAAATCTCTTTTAACCCATCATAGCAACTGAGTAAGATGTCAACTAAAACAACATTTAAGCCATTTGTTGATGTTGTAAAAACTATCCCTGACATGTATTTATTAACTTTTCCTTTGGGTTGAAGGTAGGGAACACATTGGTGAATAGAGTCCTTTGGCTAAAACTCCAAAGGAAATATGACATTTTTTCTTTTGACTATTAACTAAAAGGTGTTTGTCAGCCCTTATGGGTATCTGTCGATGTTCACATTCCCACAAGAACCGGCTGTGAGTTGGTGGCCTCTGAACGAGGGTGTGCAGATGTTCATTGTTTGTCTCTTATTGTTCTGTTCCTCTCAATGTCCTAGAATTGGAATGATTTGGCATGTACAACTTGGGAGATTTCACCCCAAAAGAAATTCAGATTTCTGGCTTTCTTCGAACAATCAGAAGCCCACATTCCAACAGAGCAACAGCAGGGTGAAGACAGAGGGTTGTTTCTTCCTTTGGATAATGCATGCCCTTACCTGTCTTTACCACCACCCCACTCCCAAGTCTTCTAAGAAACTTTAATACTAGCTTAAAATGAAAAGCAACTTAGGGGCGCCTGGGTGGCTCAGTTGGTTAAGCATCCAACTCTTGGTTTGGGCACAGGTCATGGTCTCACAGTTCATGGGATCGAGCTTCACGTTGGGCTTTGCACTTACAGCTCAAAGGGAGCCTGCTTGGGATTCTCTCTTGCCCTTTCTCTCTGCCCCTCCACCACTTGTGTGTGCTTTCTCTGTCTGCCTGTCTCTCTCCCTCTCTCCCTCTCTCAAAAAAAAAAAAAATCAAAAGAAAACTAAAAATCTCTGTTCCATGAAACCACAGTGACTTTTAAGAGACAACGAGGGCAGGTATAAACTGTGGAGAATTCTGCCATCTCTGAACAAGGACAGCCTCTAGTCACCCAGCCTGCTTTGTTCACTTCTGGGAGCTCCACAGTCCTGGGAGGGGGACATCTGGGGTAGATTCAGGCATAGCATTTCTGGCCTGAACATATCTTAGTTTGGGGTAAGATTATCTCATCCATCATGATGAAGGCCAACGGCATGAGAAAACTGCATTGGGCCTTAACCCATTTTCTTTGCATTGACAATGGCTTTCCTGTTGGTTTCCCATTCACCTGTTCTCACATTACTTGGTCCTTGGAGCAATTACACCTGACACTCTTGACAGAACGGGAAGGTACATTATTGTCTTTGTGCTGTCTTGGTTTTGTGTTAATAGCAGCTATCATGCTGAAATTAACCCATATTTTACACTTACCCATTGTCCTGCGTGGCACACAGCTGTCGTTAAGTGCACAGAATGAAGATGTGTAAGCATCCTGTTGTGTCCTATGTAAAATTTAGAACCTGCTCGATGCATTACTTCTATTCCCCCATCCCTATGTGTTTGTTTGCTTTTAAAGATCTCCATAAAAGGTTACTAACACCAGTTCCCAGCTAAAAGCTATTCAAATCCCATGAACAAACACCATCTAAGTTGCTTGAGGGATTTTTTTCTTCCAGTGCTTTGTCAAAGGCCTTCTAGAATGGTTCAGACTCAAGGCAAATAGGTAATTTAAAACTTTAAGGGAAACCTGTATTCTATGTGATGCTTGATGCTAACAGTCTCTACATAATCTATTTAGATTGGCTCCAGCACCCCTACTATTTAACTGGAGACTAAAATTGTGTATTTCAAAAGCCCAAAACCATGATTCATTATTTATATCAGGGCCTATTTAAATTCTAGCATTTCAGAGCATTTCATCAGTGCCGTCTTCCCACCCTGTTCCAAATCAGGTAAAATGACACAAAACACTATTTCCATGAATTGCAGTCTCTTTTTCTGGATTGTTTTCTGCTTTTTCATTAAATCAAAAAGTCTTCACTATCATTTGAACTCAAATGTCATTTCATGCTGATGGCTGAACATTTCACAGTAACTATGGTAATTTTAAAAAGAATATGAGAAGTTAAATCTCTTCCCTTCAAAAAAAACAGCATTTTGTCTTCAAAATTCATCAAAGAAGAACTGGCTTTAGTTGCATTTTTTAACCATGACCCCCTCCCCACCCCCACCAGCCCCTGACTCCCTCAAAGAAATCCATCACCTTCATCACGGGCACCTGACAAATCCTACCTTGTCCATTAGGCCCAGTGGGTATAGTGCCTACATCCCACAGCACCTTAGGAGCCCATGAAAATGTTTTCATTTCTTTTAAAATTAGAAAAAATAATGACTATAATCCAGCTTGGGTTACATTTGTCTTTATGCCAAGGGAGTCATAAAATATACTTTGTAATATTTGCCTTATGGGGGAAGAGGCTCAGGAAGGCAAGAGTGCTCAGTGCCCAGGAAAATCATAACAGAGGCCAATTATTTTAGGCTAACTATGGAAGTCACTTAGAATCAATCCACACAATAGAATTTACAGTGAAACTGCACACATGCAAAGTTACTTAGTTATAGGACCTTGAGCAATGTCTTTGAGCCTCCATTTTGTCATAGGACTAATCCTAACAGACAATATGTATTGAGTTCTTCCCATGTCCCAGGGCTGGTGGGGACTGCTTAACGAGGGTTGTCTCATGCAGTCTTCTAGCATGGCAGTCCTGGGCCTTGGTTCTTGGGCAACGCTGTCTGGACACAGTGAGGTCATGAGGAGCAAGAGTGGATCCAGCTCTGCACTTGCCTTGGACAAGGAACTTTCCCCTCACAGAGCCTTAGTTTCCTTATCTGACAAATGGGCATCATGAAAGAAACAGTCATAGGGTTTGTTGAGGAAGGTGTGCTAGTTAAGGCACGTCAAGCACTTTATGTAGTGTCCATGCTTGAGTACATGCTCCATAAATGGTAGTTATTACTATCCTTCCCTACAAGGTGATCTTTCCTTACGCTCCACTATTTCTAAACTTCACATACGTGGAATCATACAGAATATCCTCTTTCGTGTCTGGCTTCTTTCACGAAACATCAGGTCTCTGAGATTCATCGAATTCTTTTCTTTTTTTTGCATGTCATAGTAATTTATTCTTTTCTATTACCGTATAGTATTCTCTTGCATCCATTCTCTTGTTGATAGAAATTGGGTTGTTTTCTGCTGTGGGCTATTAAGAATGAAGTTACCATGAGTATTCCTGAATCTGTCTTTTGGTAGACACAAACTTTGTGTCTGTTGGATACCTACCTAGGAGTGGGATTGCTGGATCATAATAAATAATGAGTCCTTATGGTCTGTAGGGGCTGGGAATATAAGAGGGAGCAATAGGTCAGCATGGTCCCTGACTTCAGCTTAATGAGGAAGACATAGCAATAATTGGCCCAGATAAATGTAAATTTAATAGGTGCACATGCCATGAAGGACTAGCACATGGTTCCTTGAAAGAAGAGGAGTAGGAGTAGGGGGTTGCATGGTGTCCGGGAAGGGCACAGGTCTTATAATCCAAGGAGCATGACAAACTTGGGAACTGGAACAAAGGCAGCTGGATCAGTGCAGAGAAGAAAGAGGAAATGGAGAAGCTGGCAAGGTTCAAACCAAACAGACCATATGATGTGTTCTCCACAAACAGACCATATGATGTGTTCTCCACCAAGGCGGGGGGCGGGGGGGAGGATGTTAATATTTTGAAAGGGAGGAAGAGTGCTGGGTAGAGAGTGATCTCATCAGATTTGTAGTCTGAAAACATTTTCTGGCTCCTGGGTGGGAGACGGATTACAGGAAGTCTGTGTAGCAAGAGTGGAGATGAGGGGATCCATTAAGAACCATGAGCCATAGTCCTAATGAGCAGTCAGGTCAGGCCAAGGTGGGAAAGATGGAGACAGAGACATGTGGACCACGTCAAGAGTCATCTAATATACAAGATTCACCACTTTTTGTGCTGGGTTAATCACACTCCTTTTGCCACTGGCCAGCTCTTGTAATCCAGGCTTCCTAAATTTGAGCTGAATGATTTAAAACAACAATTAGTAGATTATTAATGAAATCCAGGTCCTCTTCAGGATGGTTGTTTTTCATTGCAATCACACCCCAAGGAAAATTCAGTTCAGTTTCTCAGTGCCTTTGCTCATCTGCATCGGTGTTATTGTGGGTTTCATGGACATCTACCAGACAACCTCTACCAGTGATCCCAACACTACTCCCAGTTGCAGCATGACTGTGAATGTCAGAGATAAAATCACAAAACAAATCAGAGATTAGGACTAGTATTCATTGTCCTTTGCAACAGATATGACCCTTCTCCAGGCCCCCAGTATTATTGTGCACAGCAGGATAGAACGCTAAATTCAAGAATCTAGATGTTCTATGGGCGTGCCCAGATGCCTCCCCTCATCTTACAGGATCAAACTGAAATCTGTTCCCAGTGAGAGGGGTCTTTTAAGGTGGCTCCTAGACCAAGGTCATCACTGCTCTGCTTTCTAATCCCTACCCGTTTCTAAGGGATATTGTGGATTTGAAGTTACCATGGGCTCTCCTTAGATCGAGGGGAATTGCTAGAAGATTCTACACTTGCACATTGGTATTGCAGTGGGGTGGTTGGGTGCACAGATGTGAAGCCCCACTGCTTGGGTTTGAGTCTTGGATCCTCTCCTTAAGGACTATGGAATCTTGAGCAGGGCCCCTAATTTCTCGGGGCCTCCATTTCCTCATCTGTAAAGTAGAGATGGTGATAATGATATCATTGTCCCTTGCAGGATTATAAAGACTAGATTAATACACGTATATAAAGGGCTCCAGCCATGCCTTGCTGTATGGATGTTGGCTGGTTATTACCAGCCTCTCTGATTCACTTCCATTGGATTGAGTTTAACTGTTGTGTTGCTACACGAACCGGCCATGTGAATTCTGCTCTTGCATTTGCTCTGAAGCAGGTGTTGAAGTCAGTACTTAACCACACTGCCCAAAGCTAGTGCCCACTGGGGGAGATTTTTGGGGGGCTAGGCCTCTGAAAACATTGTTTGTCTCCTGAGATACTGGTATATACCCCTCATTCTAACGTGGTATTACTCATTTTTTCTGTCTCTGCCTTTGCTACCCAGAAGCTCAGAGCATGCTCATCTAATGTGTGGTCTCTGTTTCCAATTTATTGACGTTCCCCTTTTTCACTCAACTTATTTCCATTGTTTTTCTTTTCCTATTCTGTTAATGTCTTAGTTCTATTTCATCCATATACACTAGACATTCACATGTGTATTTGAGAGGCTTTCTGAAATTCTGCACAGTAAGTAAAAAAGACACAAATGAAATCATAAAACAAATCTCAGAAGTACAGTGTGTGCATTCATTAACAGCCTATTTGCAAGGTAAACTGTAGGCGTGCAGGCGAGTTTAATCTCCACATCTGTACAACGAGGAGTAACAAGAGAACCTACTTGAAAGGGTTATTACAGGACAGGAGAAAATTAATCCATAGAAAGCATTCAGAACAGTGGCAGCATGGAGTACGCACTCCGTGCTGCTCCTCAGTGTCACAGTCATTGGAATGGTCCATAGCCATCACTGTAGAGGTGCTCTCAGACCACTAGTTACTGGGGAGCACCTACCACCAACAAGCCCTACTTACTGTTCTCCTATTTTTTTTCATGTTTACTTCTTTATTTTGAGAAGGGAGGAGCAAGGGGAGGGCAGAGAGAGAGAGAGAGGGAGAGAGAGAATCCCCAGCAGGCTCCGCGCTGTCAGCACAGAGCCCGACGCAGGGCTCAATCCCATGATCTGTGAGATCATGACCTGAGCCGAAATCAAGAGCTGGATGCTTAAACCAACCGAGCCAGGAGCCCCTTCCATATTTTTTATACCAAATCTTCCAGCCAACTTTTAAATTCTACCCGGTACGCGTGTGAGTAATCTTTAACAAAGATTCATGTTTTGGATTGTTGCTGTTTTCCCACCTTCGAAAATGGAGAGTCTCAACGCTCCACTTTATGTCAAATGACACGAAACAATGTTGGAAGTGATGTAGTTAGATATCGGCAACAGCCTCATAATAGACACCTTTTCCCGTTTACATTCGTGCCGTAACTAACAGGGTTGTATAAACACTTGTTATCGTTGACGGCCTTCGTGCCCAACCACGGATCCAAGCTGAATGTGACACCGAATGTAAGCAGCTCTGCACCCACAAACCGGCCTCCTACCCTGGCCTCCCCAGTCCCATCTTCTTCCCCTCCGCAACCAGTCACTGTTCAGAATCTACACTTTTTTTCTTCTTTAATTTTTTTTTAACATTTATTCATTATTGAGGGTGAAAGAGGCAGAGGGTGAGCAGGGGAGGGGAGAGAGAAGGGGAGACACAGAATCGGAAGCAGGCTCCGGGCTCTGAGCTGTCAGCACAGAGCCCGACATGGGGCTCGAACTCACAAACCATGAGATCATGACCTGAGCCGAAGCCAGATGCTCAACCGATGAGCCACCCAGGCGTCACAAGGAATTTGCATTTTTTCCAGCATTTAGTCCTCAAGTGGGGGGGTTCTACAAAAGGCATGTCTTAATGTTGAGTTTTTCCGGTGTGTCGTTTCTCTAAGCACCGCGGCTTCCCTTGCCTCCACAGACTCTTCTGGTGCTGTGCTCCCCCGCCTCTCGTCTCCTGACTTTGTCATCACCTTCTCTCCTGGATTCCTCCCCATCCACTCCTACGTGGACTCATATGCGCCCTGATCTCAACAAGAAAAACAAACCAGAAAAAGGCCCTGCCATCTACACTGCACGGCCATTAATGGTCGTCTGCCTCCTTCCCTCCACCGTTAACTTTCTTGTAAAAATACTTCTCACTGCTGCCTCGAATCTCACATCGCCTACTGCTTAATCTTTTATAATCTGTTCCCCACTGGCAACACCACCCCTGTAGCCACCCTGCTCCCCGAAGCTGAATGGGTCAGTCTCTTCGGAGGCCCCCATATCTTGTTACTCTTCTCATGGTGAGGACCATGCATTAAGAATTCCCAGCTGGTGCTCAGTCTCCTTCCCCAACCCCCAGACAGACTGAATTATTTGAGCCAGGCTAGTTCTTTCAGCTGAGTCAGAATCACCTGGAGGGCTTGTTAAAACACTGGGCTCCACCTGCTTCAGATTCTGTGTCTCCCTCTCTCTCTGCCCCTCCCCTGCTCACGCTGTATGTCTTTCTCTCTCAAAAATAAATAAACATTAAAAAATTTAAAAAAAAAACACACACTGGGCTCCACCCTCAGTTTCTACGAAATAGTTGTTGAAGGCAACATCCATTTTACCCCCACCGCATCATTCCCGATTGGGGAAATCTTTTTTTTTTAGGGTGTACTCCTATGAAAAAGGTTGCATCCTAACATTTCCAGGACCCTGCCCTCCCCTGGGTCTCGCATCATGATTGCAGCCGCTGTCTCCTTGGCCAGGCCTTTCCTGCATACCTGCCTTCTTTCCTAGGTCCCCTGTCATGACAATCTGCCTTAGCTGTCCAGTGCACAGCCCGTGCTGTGCTGGAAATGCAGACTCTCCGGGCCCCGCCCAAACCCACTGGACCAAAACCCGCATCCTAACAAAATCCCCCAGTGATGTGTATGTGCCTTAAATGTTAAGAAGCACTTCTCTCTAGGATGACAATGGTCCTAAAATATGCCTCCGCAGTCCTGCACGGAGTGGAGACGGCCCCGGGCTCAGGAGGGAGCTGGGAAGCGGGGACGCCAAGATTCCTGCCTCATAGCCCTGTTCCCTTGAGCCCCGTGGGGGCAGGGTGGGCCCTGCGCAGCAGGGAGCCGGCTGGCCACAGTGATCCTCTCGGGGACCCAGGGAGAGGATCTCTCTGCTGAGAGATTCCCCAGCCCACTCCGGCTCCCTAGACCTGGACCTGGGCTGGTCTGTCTTGTCAGCCTTGACATTTTGCCGCCAAATAGGGGCAGCTCTCCTGGGGGCAACCCTGCCACCTCTCTTGTCCCAAAAGTAGAGGAAAGTTTCTACCCACCTTTCCCATAGCCGGTCGCCCATCTCCACGTGGTGGCCGTCCCAGCAACTGCCAAGGTCCAAAGCCAAACTCCCACTCCTCTCCTCCTCTTCCCGGAGCCAACCAGACACTTCTGGCGGCCCTGACGGTGTAATCACAGCGGCAGACTGCCGGGGCGCACAAGGTCAAAGGCAGGTGTGCAAAGGTAGTTTAAGTGAGGGGCGCAGGCTGGGGGGCTGGATCAGAGACCTATTGCTTTGTCCACGGGGGGAGCAGCTGAGGACCGCCCTTCGGAAATGCAGTCCCGAGGTTGCCAAACCGAATTTTCCCGTGAGATCGCCTGTTTCTATTGTGGCAAGAAATTTTTAAAAACTTTTTTTTTTTTTTTAAACCGTGAGAGCCAAAGAAAACCTGTTGCAAGCTGCATGTGGCCTGTGCTCAGAGCCAAGTCCTTTGACTTTGGCCCCCGGTCTTTCCCTGGTCTCTGCCCGTCACTGTCCACACGTCTACACCCCACCTGCTCTCAGCTCCTGCCTCCTTGTCTCTATTCCTCCGCCAACTGTCTCCACGCACCAGGAAAAGCGCAGGAATATCCGGTAACCCTACCTCCGTCTCTTTGTGGTGAAACCCACCTCCTGACCCGCCAAACTATGCTAAAATACTGCTCTAGTCAGGGAGCTCACCTTTCTTTTCTTTTTTTTTAAATTTTTTTTTAATGTTTTTAAATTTATTTTTTGAGAGACAGAGAGAGACAGCGCGAGCAGGGGGAGGGTCAGAGAGAGAGGGAGATACAGAATCTGAAGCAGGCTCCAGGCTCTGAGCTGGCTGTCAGCACAGAGCCCGACTTGGGGCTCAAACCCACGAACGGTGAGATCATGACCTGAGCCGAAGCCGGACGCTTAACCGACAAGCCACCCAGGCGCCCCTGGGAGCTCACCTTTCTATTCAAAGGCCGTTAGAGACTCCCCCCTGACCTCCAGCTGTCAAAACTTAACTCTGTCGACATTCTCTTACCCTCCCATCCTGTTAGCCTGCTTTTGACTAGGGCTCTCAAGACCTGGACAAGCCCGCGGGTGGTTGTGGAGATGGGAGGAAGTGGACAGGTTTGAGAGGTACTTAAAACTCAAAGTCAGTAGCCCAAGCTCCTGTGATCCTCAGTACAAATAATCTACTACCTACTTCTATCGAAAGCCTCGATAAGACGTAGCATACGGTGCACATGAGTTTGCCAACTGGCTGCCTGATGTCAAATTTGTTTTAGAAGTCTTTTCTGTCTAGCCTGCATTGCTTAAAAAAAAAAAATTGTACTCTAAAAAAATTGTGATCAAGTGATTGGATGTAAAAATTAGGGGGCACCTGGGTGGCTCAGTCAGTTAAGCGTCTGACTCATGGTTTCAGCTCAGGTCATGATCTCATAGTTCGTGAGTTCGAGCCCCATGTCAGGCTCCCCGCTGACCGTGCAGAACTTGCTTGGGATTCTCTCTCTCCCTCTCTCTCTGCCCCTTCCATGCTCACACTCTCTCTCTCAAAATAAATAAATAAAACTTTAAAAAAGTCAGGATTCCTGCCCAAAAAAGTTAGTGGTGACAAATCCAGACCAAACTCCTGTGTGGCCGCTACTGGCTCGAGTGGAGTGTCAGGTGGTCGGCTTCAGATGCGGGGCATGCTGTTTACGTCTGCGCCTGGCCCTAACAGAAATAAGGCTTATGGACGCTTTGGAAACGGATTTAAAATGGGAATCAAATATTCCTGTCGCCCTTGAACTTCACAGGTAAATAAAGAAAAACCAGGTATAGTCAGTAACAATATAGAATGATCTCCCCGCCCCTCATCCCTAATGTTAGCTGTTTTCTTGTGTTAGGCTTACTTGCTCCTGTGCTCACAAAATGCTAAGTCCTGGTCATTACATAATTGAGTCTCTGGCACAGAGGTGAGGGAAGCTGTCACTGCTAAAATTTCTAGATGACTCAGCCGCAGCCACCCTGCTGTGCTGTCTTCCAGGGGCCTTCCAGACGCCCCTGGTCACCACCCCTTTCCAGCCCTGAGAAAGATGGACTCCCAACAAACTACCTCTGGATTCCAGTTGGGTTTGGCCAATGGTGGGCACCGGCTGGGTTTTGGAGCAAGAATGAGGCTGACTGTCTAGTCTCCTGGCTCTGTCACTGCAGGGAGGTCGCAGGCTGGCTGTGTCCCACTTCAGATGAAGGCAGCCTTGCCCTGAGTTGCAGAGTGAAGGGGTTGGCTGCTCCCCCCTCTGGCCTCTGATGGTAACAACCCTCCTCGTGGTTACCCTCCACCTCGGGAGTCGTTCTCTACGTGGAGTGTGCGCGCGATCTCCTGCTACAGCCTGATATAGGTCTCTAGTCTCACCCCTCTAACTGAGCACTAACCAAATGCATGCAAGAAAAAAATATCCTTGTTAAGAATCATTTTCTAGAATCTGAATTATCACTATTTGGGAACGCTTTGCAGCAATTTAAAATTTGCCTTTATGTCTTGAAGAATCTTAGAATTAACATATTTTAAGCCCGAATGGCGTCTAAATATTGAACCAAAACATGGCATAACGAAGCTTGGCCTTGAAGGTTAAAAAGTGACATCACCTCTAAAATTATGTGTATCTAATCCTAGAAATATCCTCATTTTTGCATTATGATCCTGCCATTGGCATTTTGGCATATCAG
Source organism: Cryptoprocta ferox (assembly GCA_028646485.1). Taxonomy (NCBI): domain Eukaryota; kingdom Metazoa; phylum Chordata; class Mammalia; order Carnivora; family Eupleridae; genus Cryptoprocta; species Cryptoprocta ferox. Next base: position 7,808,485 of record CM053576.1, read on the forward strand.
TGCCATCTGCTGGAAAGTGAACAAAATTTAGGTCTTCCGAATCCCAAAATGTGTATCTTGGAGGGGGCGGGGGGAGCAGTAAGGGATAAACACACTAAGAAAAAAGCCTTATCTTTAAATACCTAGCTGCTTCCCTTCCACATCATTATCAGTATAAACCCCGATTCATCACAGAGCTCTATAACAAAGTCTAAACTTTATAATTAAAAAAAAAAAAACCCTAAATATTTCTTCCTATTGGTACAGTTCCTGGTTTCTAGAATCTTCTTCTGTCATTCTGCTCAATGTAGGAAGCGCAACATGTCCCTGCACGCCTCAGCACTATCTGGTTCCTTTACCAAGATCTAGGACGCTGACATTTATATAACAGACACGTGAACTAAGTATGTCTAGATATGACATGTATTACATATATTCAAATGAAATATGTACATTTTTTTTAGCATAGGACAAAGTTCTGGTGGTGAAGTTAGTAGTCATGTGTAGGATGGGGTCTTTCCCTAGTGCTTCCGCCACCTCTAAACAGCAACTGGAAGAGACGTATATAAACAATAGGACCCAACTGTTAAATTTTCTTAGAAGTAAAAATTGCAACGAATATTCTAAATGATAATCTAGAAACATAAAAGGTTGCTTAACCAATTTTAATAACATGACATAAAGCCCCTACACTTGATAGAATCGTTATGCAAAATACATAGATGAATACTGTCTTCTTTTAAAAATATAAAATAAATAAGCAAGACATGTGAAAATAGGCAAGTTTCCATTAAATAAATGAAAATTTAAAAAAAAGAAAGTTTTGCTTTCCATATCATTTGAAGAAGGGAAATTATCATTTTAAACAATATTCAAGTTTATTAAACAAATTAAAAAAAAGTATTATAAAATGTTTAACTGTCATCAGCTTCGAGGTTTATGTTGCTTCCGAATTTCGCATATAACTGGACTTTCAAATCTGCTAACACCCGCTGAATGGATTCCACTCTGGCTTCTAGGGCGTCAATTTCTTCTTGCAAATTTTTCTGGAAAAAATAAGTTGTTTAAATTAATTCTGTTCAACGGATGGTTTCTGAACATCTGTAGACGAAATAATGTTTGGGAAGATTTTTAGGTCAAAAACTTTCTAAACCTGGACAGGCAGCCAAATGACATTGATAATTCAATCTAAACCACAAGTCTGAATGCAGCTAGTTTGAATTCATGATTTATACTTGCTTATTATAGAATATATCAAGCTTTTCTCAGTTTTTGCTGATTGGAAAACCAAATGGATAGAAGAAAATTAATTCCTAGACTGCTATATCCTAATAAGGAAGGGCCTCTATACAAACACGTCTGGTGAACAGCTTATCAATGGCCTCGCTTCTGACCCGCCTCTCCCAGCTTCCCACAAAAATAACGACGAGGGGCGCCTGGGTGGCTAAGTCGGTTGAGCGTCCGACTTCGGCTCAGGTCATGATCTCACGGTTCGTGGGTTCGAGCCCCGCGTCGGGCTCTGTGCTGACAGCACGGAGCCTGGAGCCTGCTTCGGATGCTGTGTCTCCCTCTCTCTCTGCCCCTCTCCCACTCATGCTCTGTCTCCCAAAAATAAACAAACACTAAAAAAAAATAATAATAAATAAAAAAAAAAGATGATGGTCTCTGGGAAACGGGATGCCCGTGCTTTTTGTTGTGCACCTTATCACATTCCAGTCTCCACTGTTAGTTTAGAGCGTGAGTTCTGCAGACAAAAGGCCAAGGCCACTCCCTCTGTGTCCCCTTGAGTAAGTCCATGACCTTCCCCAGCCTCTACCCCTCAATTCTAAATCGGGATGCGTGGTCCCTATCTCTCAGAGCCCTTGTCAGCATTACATGCGATCATGCCTGCCAGGCTTTCAGAGCGTGCCCGGGACACTGGAAAAGCCCACCGCGCGTCACCCAGGAGCCGCCGTTCCCGGCACCTGGAACTAATGTGTTCTTTGTAACAACACACACCCTGACAAGAGTTAGACTCCCTCGCCCAGGGAAAGACTTCAACATACCTTTGCTTCTTCTAACATTTCCTGTGTTTCTTCTTGAGAATGGCTAATGAAAACATCCCCAATTTGATAGGGTATCATTAAGCAGTCGTCATCCGCAAGCATGATGTCCTCACAGGCATCTTCTAAATTCTGGAGTTGCTTCTGTAAACACAAAAGGAAACAGCAATGAACAGCACACTCTACAGTCCCTGAGAGAAGCGAAAATAGCCCACTTTAATTCGGAGTCACCAGTTCTGTGAGAGACCCTCTCGCAGAGGTATTCCCACACGACCCTAAGACTTCCTTACATTTTTAGATGGCATTTCCTAAGGAAGTAAGCGCGTGAGGGCGAACTCCCACACTGTGCTCTAGAGATTTCCAGATGTCTACGAGCACCGGCTGGCGCTGGGCAGCAGGCACCCAAGGCCACTCAAGGTGTCTCCTACCCTCACAGTTTCCACTTTGGGAATTCTGCCTTCCTGCGGTAGAATAAAAACGAAACAGAACAAACCTCCGTTTCTCTGCCTTGCCTGATGACAGGACGAAAGCAGATAATAACTTACACCCCACCAATCAAATGCACTTGAACTGGCCTTGAGCTCAGAGGGTCCCACCAGGAGAGGCTGGGCCCAGGCCGGCCGAGAGGGACGGACAGGGGCCGGGGTGGCAGCCCAGTGATCCGAGCTCTGATGACCAGTCCGTCACCAGACACGTTCTCGGAGACGCAGTTCTGGGACCTGCTCCTGGAGCCCGGGCCCAGGCTCACACCCCAACAATCTGTATGTTCTCACACGTCCCTCCAACAAGGTCTTTCTTCTGAAAGTAACTAGAGTGGCTTAGGTCACATGCAACAAAGAGCCTGGAGAAATATAATCCCACATTACGGAGTTCGGTTTTAAAAGCTATAGAGTATAAAGATCTTTTCCTTTCCTTAAATAAGATACGTTTCTTCACTACCTTTTTTACTTCTATTTCCTCCTTCAGCTCTGTGATTCTACTTGTATTCCGTGCAAATTTGTTTATCTTTTGTTGATCTTCAAAAGTAACGTTGACATCTTCTGCAGCCTGAAAAAGAAATGTTTACGTTTTTGTAGAGTTAATTTGAATGGAGAAGTTATAGGTTAGCTTTGCATATGAACTCTGCAACAACACAATAAACCATTTGCCCTCGTACAGTCGAGAATCACAAGGGGTACAGACAATCACAAACGCGGGCCTTATAATTCTTTGCTCCACGAGCTCAGGAGTCATTCATACATCTGGGGCACCTGGTTGAGCATCCGACTCTTGATTTTGGCTCAAGTCAGAATCCCAGGGCCGTGGGATCGAGCCCTGTGTTGGGCTCCATGCTGAGCACAGAACCTGCTTAAGATTCTCTCTCTCCCTCCCTCTGCCCCCTCCCTTGCTTGCACTCTCTCTCTCTAAAGGATAAAAAAAAAAAAAAGATTTGTTCATACATCTATGATCTCTTCTGACATTCGATGGAATTACACCTAAGCTACAAAAACATTCCAAATATAAAGAACAATTAGGAATAAGTCCTAAATTAAGTCAACTAACTTTGGCCGGGAACACAATTTCTCGAGTTGGAACGTTTGTCATCAAGATAACCCAGAGCAAAGATGATGTGGTAACAAATTCTGGCAAATGCTTCATACCAGTTTCTTCTCTCAGAGTTAAAACCTGCATAAGCTTACTGAGGCCATCAGAAATCTGTTTCCCTAACATTTAGTGCAAATGATACTGGCAACAGAGTTACTATGCATCTCAGTGGTTGTATTCAACACATGGTAAAAATTATGTTTCTTTTATTTAAGTGTTCATTTATTTATTTTGAGAGAGAGAGAGCATGTGTGCATGAGCAGGGGAGGGGCAGAAAGAGAGGGAGAAAGAATCCCAAGCAGGCTCCGCACCATCAGAGCAGGGCCAGATGCGAGGCTCGATCTCACAAACCATGTGATCACGACCTGATGAGAAATCAAGAGTCAGACGCTTAATGGACTGGGCCACCCAGGCGCCCCAAAATTATGTTTCTTTTAAAGCAGAACCTGCTTACATGTCTTCATTAAGAATGAGGGGCACCTGGGTGGCTCAGTCGGTTAAGTGTCCACCTCTCGATTTCAGCTCAGGTCATGATCTTAATGGTTTGTGAGTTCTGGCCCCACAGGCGCTCCAAGAGGTGTGCACTTTTATTTCTCCAGAGGCAGAAAGCCGACCTGCCGTGTTGTGCAAGACTGGAGCTCAGTGGACAGAACGTCAAGGAAGAAGCCCAGAACTCAGCCCTTCCCGCCCCAGGCTCTAACCACACCACGGTTTCCCGGGTTTCCCACGCATCGGGCTCGGCATCAGCGACCCAGAGGGCATCTTGAACAAATCCTCGCTACCACGATACGTTATGCTTTGAATATTCAACTGTGCGCATGATTTTTATGAATATGGAAGTTGGGAAATGCTGAGCTACACTAGAGAAGCCAAAGTCCACATTCAGATTACCTTGGCATTCAAGTTCTTTTGCCTACACGAGAACTATCAATTCTCGAAGCAAATAGGGCACGGAGGATTCCAGAGAGTTCCTGCTTGCCTGCGGAGCTGAAACACTGAGCCCCTGAAAGTGTGAATACGTATTTATAGACACATTTGTCATCCTGAGGCTTTCACAGTGTAATTCCCGTTAAAGCAACTACCACAGGGCTGGCCCGACACACACACATACAACGGAGGCTAATACACTGTGTCTGATTTATAAAAAAAAATTTTTTTATGTTTTTTATTTATTTTTGAGAGAGAGAGAGAGAGAGAGAGAGACAGCGCGAGCAGGGGAGGGTCAGAGAGAGAGGGAGACACAGACTCCAGGCTCTGAGCTGTCAGCACAGAGCCCAACACGGGGCTGGAACCCACGAACTGTGAGATCATGACCTGAGCCGAAGTAGGACGCTTAATCGATTGAGCCCCCCAGGCGCCCCACGTTGTGGCTGATTTTAAATGTAAATCATGCTTGATCAGACTCACACACACACCGTTTCTGAAAAGTTGTGGAGGAACCTGGCTATCTCTCCAAAGCAGGCCTTTCCTACTGCAGTCTCCGCACACAGCAGCCCCCAGCATGTACTTAGGGCCTAGAGTCCATTTCCTGAACGGTGGTTTTTCCCCTGGGGTTAAGGGCTACAGGCAGCGTGTGAGGCAGTGCGTGAGGTCGGTGCGTAAACTGTATGCAACCCAGCGGAGTTCTGTTTACAGCAAAAAGTGAGAAGTCAGCACCTTCCCTGACTAACAGCAGTGGCTTCTGTTTTCATCTCCCTGTTCTAGAACACTCCTACACTGTTTGAAGCTTCACTGTGGCAGGGAGGGGCTAATTCTCCACTGGGGAGCCCCAGACACCAGGAAGTCCATTTACCCCCGAAATTGCATGCGGCGTGGCACGTTCTGGAGGTCATTCCTCTGGAAGGGCCTGGCAGCTTTCCTCGGACCCTCAAAGGGATTCACCCCCCCCCCCAACGTTAGGGGCTTCTGCTTTAAGAGAAGCCAGATGTACTCACTGCTGCTCACAAAGTCATGAGAACCCCAAGAAGAGGGAGTTAGGTTTTATTCAAGGTGGCAGAGGGTGGTGGAAATGGTAAGAATGGCTTCACATCCAAGCAAGCAGAAAGGTAGACAAATCAGTGAATTTTTTGTAGCCACCTCAGGGTTGTTATCTACAAAATGGGGAAGCTGGTTCCTACCTCGCACAAGTGACAAAATGAGCAACTAGCACAGGGCCTGGGGACGGAGTCACCTTTCAATCAATGATAGCTAGGTGCTTTGTTTCCTGAATAACGTTTCCCCAAAAATCATTACAGAGGAAGAAGAGACAAGGATCCAGAAGAAACCTCTGCTACGTCAGGGAGAAATAGGACTACTCAAGATGAAAAGCGGAAATTAAAATCCCCTGGACCCCCTTCTTGAGAATCAGCCTCTTCTGGGATTATGTGAGGCGAGTAAACCACGCTCAGTCTTGCCCCACCTGAGTCTGGCTCTTACCAGCAGAATGTGCACTGACAGAGGCGTTCTAAACACCTAGAAGGCAATTCTGGGCAGTTTCAGTCTGCCTTTATGTTTGTCCTGTAAAGGTGTCCACCAAGCCCCCACGACAGAGTTTTGCTTTGTATTTTTATTCACTTTGCATGCCGATAGTCCTTTATCTAACAGCTGTGCGGTAAATGTTTCCTATGTGCCCAGCACAGTGAAAAGACAGGCACCATAGTCCTCCCCTCATGAACACCTGCGAGCTGGCATTCGCGTGAAGGCGGCGGGCAAGAAACAAGGCGAACAAGATAATGCTAGATGATAATGACACGTGATGGGGAAAGTACACTAGTTCAGGGGTCGGGAGTGTTGGGGGCTTCTCTAGGTAGGGGGGTCAACGATGGCCTCTCCGGGGAGGGCACATCTGTGCTCAGGATCAGAGACAGAAATCGAACACACTCAATTCCCAGCCGATGGCCAAGAACCAGGTCTTGGAAAGCAGACCTCTGGGGAGGGGAGGGCTGAATCCCCTCACCTAAACATTTTCACCAGAAAAGCCATGACCCGCTGGGGTGTAAACGTGTTACTGATGTCAAGTACACCAAATTGCGAACAGTTTTTATTAAACTCAAAGGGCTGTCCCTATGACGTTTCACGCGCACTGGCAAGCCCGTCTGCTCCCGGGGTGGGCAGAGGGCACCGATCAGAGTGCTCCCAGCACCGGAAAACACTGCATCTATCAGGTCGGTCTTGCTAAGATAAAGAAGAAAATCCTTCGCATTCTGCCCCACCTCGGATATGTTCATTTACCATCTTGGCTCAACCTCCCCAATTCTCTACCGTTCTAGGTACCCTTTCTTTCTTTTTAAAGTTTATTTATTTTTGAGAGGGCAGTGGTGGTGGGGGGAGCAGAGAGAAAGAGGAAGTGAGAGAATCCCAAGCAGGCCCCGCACTGTCAGCACAGAACCCAATACAGAACTAGAACCGTGAGATCATGACCTGAGCCGAAATCAAGAGTTCGGACCCTGAACCAACTGGGCCAGCCAGGCGTCCCTGGCCGTCCTCTCTCAAAACGCACTCAGGGTCTCTGCAAGCGGTGCCCCCCGCTCCAGAACGCCCCGTCCCTTTCCAACTTTCTCTTCCCCTCCTTATGTCAGCATCCAGATCCCACTTTCTCTGGTCACAAAACAGACCTCACTCCAGCCCTCATGTCTGTCACAGGTCCTTTCTCTCATGGGTCTTAGCAGAGGTGGAAATTTCACAGTTTTCCGGGGGTGGGGGGGACTACTGAGTAAAGCCTGCCCCTCCCCCAGGACAGAAGTTCTACAGTCCTGAGGAGAAGGGGATAAAAGCATCGTTACTGCCCATCACTGCTTGTCACCTCAAACTGAAACCGTGCCACGTTACGTGCTCAGGAAGTTTGCTGAACGGATGAAAACATGCTGGCAATAAAAAATTTTGCCAAGTCCAAGGTTCAAATCATTTTTCTACATTTACTTCATCTCTCCGCACTTCAGTTACCGCTTCTGTCAAGTGGAGGAGGGAGGCCAACAACTAGTATCTCCTATGGAATTAAAGCCCATACCTTAATGTTTAATTTTGAAGGAGAGAGAGACAGAGGGTGAGCGGGGGACGGGCAGAGCGTGAGGGAGACACAGAATCCGAAGCAGGCTCCAGGCTCTGAGCTGTCAGCACAGAGCCCGAGGTGGGGCTTGAACTCACAAACCGTGAGATCATGACCTGAGCTCAAGTCAGGCGCCCCCAAAGCGCCCTATTTATTTATTTATTTATTTATTTAACTTTATAGTTTATTGTCAAGTTGGTTTCCGTGTAACACCCAGTGCTCTTCCCCACAAGTGCCCTCCACCATGACAATCACCCCCATTCCCCTTTCCCCCTCCCGCTCTCAGTTTGTTCTCAGTGTTCAAGAGTCTCTCATGCTTTGTCTCCCTCCCTCTCCCTAGTTCTTTCCCCCCCCTTCCCCTCCCCATGGTCCCCTTATCAAGTTTCTCCTGTTAGACCTATGAGTGAAAACATATGGCATCTGTCCTTCTCCGCCTGACTTATTTCGCTTAGCATGACACCCTCGAGGTCCATCCACGTTGCCGCGAATGGCCAGACTTCATTCTTTCTCATGGCCATGGAGTATTCCGTTGTATAGATGAACCACATCTTCCTAATCCATTCATCAGTTGATGGACATTTAGGCTCTTGCCATGATGTGGCTATTGTTGAAAGTGCCGCTGTGAACATTGGGGTACACGTGCCCCTAGGCATCAGCACTCCTGTATCCCTTGGGCAAAACCCCCAATTTAAATACAAAACACAGGTGGCGTGAATCTCCCCAAGTTTCACACTCCCGGGAGTCACCCTGAGCCCTGCTCCGGTACCCAATAATAATCTGCAGGTGACAGGCCGACAGAGCGAGGGACTCATCCGGGTGTGCCTGGGGCGGTCCTGGTTTTAGCACCCACAATAGAAGCAAGTGGCTCAGCCGCCGCGAATTGCTGAGTAGGAGGGCAAAGGAATTTGAAGTTGAATGAATGCCAGCAAATCCCTTCAGCCAGGGGACTCTCATCAGACGCCACAGAAGTTAAAAAGGCTCTAGAGCCAGAACGGTTGTGCTCATTTCAATCCTAACGTTGCCTCCGTTATTTCAGTCGCCTCATCTGTAAAGTAAGGATCAAAGCAGTCTCTCTCTACAAAGAGTGTAAGGGTGAAATGACCTACACAACTCGCTTAGAGCTGTGCCCAGCACACAGCAGAAAGTAAAGCCTCAGTAATGATGAGACGGTATCATGTCCTCGCCCCTTCCCCATTTTATTTGTCTTCTGTCTAGATACTTTTAAGCAGCGGGGCAGACTTAGGGAATTATAAGCTGTAAATAGGAATTCAGCTCGCTTACTAGGATAAAAGGTGGGCTTGGGGGAAAAACAAAATAAACCCTGAGTTTGAACTCCTGCTCTACTTACTAGCTGAGTCATGCTGAGACCACTAACCTCTCTGTTCAATTTCTCCATCTGTGAAGTGGGAGGAAACCGTCTTTGCTAAGTTGCTGGGAGGACCAGACATGATAAACAGACGGCTTCTGGGCCCTGGCCTATCGTCTAACCTCCATATACAGAGTTTTCGTCTGGACGCACAGAGATGTCGAGTGTGGATGTGGGCGGCTCCGGGCTAGACACAGGGGCTCTGGGGTCAAACAGCCCCAGGATGCAGGGTCCCGATCTGCACCTTGCAGCTGCGTGACCTTGGGCAGGTGACTGACTCCACCTCTCTGGGCCTCGGCTTCCTTCCTCGCAAAGGACGGCGCCAGCAGCACCCACGCCTGCGGGCTTGTCAGGATTACATGTGACAACCGCGGTAAAACGCCCAGCGTGGTGGCCAACCGCAGTCTATGGGACCTCCAGCTTCTCACCCCGCAAGGACAATGCCTGGGCCGCGGGGTCCTCGGGCTCTCCACGGCCGTCCTCAGCACCGCGAGGGGCGACCCAGGGCTCCCCGAGGGTCCCGGCCCGGCTGCCCCGCCTCGGCCGGCCGGGAAGGGGGGGGGGAGGGGGGTGCTGGGAAGACGCCCAGGGCGCCGGGCGCGGGGAGGCCTCGCCGAGGGGCCGCCCTCAGGGCCGGGGGCCTCGGCCGCGGGCCCCACGCCGGGCTGCGGAGCTGCACACCCCAGGCAGCCCGCGCCCGGCCCCCAGCGCCCGACCCCCGCCCGCGGCCCGAGCATCCCGCACCCCGAGCGCCCCACTCACCGCCTTCTTCATGGTGGCCGCCATCTTGGGACTGGACTACGGCGCGCGGCGGGGAGGGCCGCAAGGGCGCGCTTCGGCCCGGGGCCGTCTCCAGCTCCCTGTCGGCCCAAAGCGCCCCCAGAATACAAGACTATCAGCACATTCCCTCCTACTGCATCATCGACCCGTGATTCCCAACGTCCGGGACTCAGGGAGGAAATGTACCCTGGAAGGACTTGGTACATGCCAATTAAAGGCACAGGCAACGCCCTGTGGGCCGACAGAAACTGGGGGGTGTGGCGAAAGGCCCCAGCGTCCCGCGGCGGGCAGCAGGGGGCGCTCCGCGCAGCGGGGCGGGGCCGGGCCTGGGGGCGGGGCGGGGGCGGGGCGGGGGCGGGGCCACGAATGGACCAAAGGGAAGTTCTCTTTCATCAATCCCCAAATCTCGTAAGAAATCAGCATACGTTAGAGAGAGCTAAGAACGAATGACCTTGGCTCTAGAACGTGAGGTGTACGGGCCCTGATAACTCTCGTGGTATAAATGAGGAGATACTACTATTAATTTATTCAACAGTTCCTGAACAATTACTGTGTACCCTGACACTTGTGCCTCCCAATTTTTTTTTCTTTTTCTGTGTGTGTGTGTGTGTGTGTGTGTGAGAGAGAGAGAGAGAGAGAGAGGATTCCTTTACACTCCTAAAAATTATCGAAGACGCCAAAGCTTTTCTATGTAGGTTATATGCATCGATATTTACCATATGAGAAATTAAAACAGAATTTTAGAACATTTATTAATTCATTTACTAAAGAAACCCATTCCATATTAGTATAAGTAAGATTTTAAATTATACAAAATCACTGGAAACTGGCATGGGCTTCTGAAAACAAGGGAGAGGAAAAAGGATGTAAGGGCGGCTTGGTCAGCAGCAAATAATGTTCTGTACCTGGGGCTCTGGGTGGTGGGGCTGTTCACCAAGCCAGAGTCCCATGGCCTGGGAGAGTGTCTTTTGATCTGGACAACGGGCTGGACAATAGGTTGACCCCTGACAACCTTGGTACTGGCTCTCTCCAGCTCAGAAGCCCTCCTTCCCACTGTGTATCTCACCATCTCCATCCCCCTTCTCCCTCAGCATCCGTCAGGCCATCTCTTTCCCAGCAGGAGAACCAGGTCTGTAAATACAAATGGGGACTTTCAAGTCTTCTGCTAAGTATCCTCTCCTTTCCCTAAATTTCAGCATTTCCAGCCTTTGCTTCTAGTTCTTTCTCTAGCAGGGGTACTGTCCCCACTTGTTTGCACCAGCAAAAGAAAGAAGCTTGCGGTGCAAATGGAAAACAATTGGAGACTGCAGGTCAGGAAGGAAAATCACCAGTCACCTCTTGAAAATACTATCCCCACTAAGGGTGACTGAACATATTCCCTTACACTAAGATGAAGACTTTCCACCCACTGACTGGATCCATGATATGGTATTTTTGTTTTTTTGAGGTTTTTTTTTTTGACCCACGCGGTATTTTTATTTAATTGAACCAACATATGAAACTTATGGGATTGCACTCAATATCAGATTTTTTGTTTTGTTTGAGCTTGTAAAATCAGAGTCCTGATGACCTTGAGTCTGCATTCCTGCATAGCAGCTGCTGCTGGTGATGATTAGCTAACACTTGTTTAGCTAACAGACCCTCTCCAGGGCCCTGGCAGACCCCCACCTGTGCCATCCTTGTGCCTAACTGTCAGACCCTCCAGGTATATGCACTTGTCACTGGCCAGGCTTCTGTTCTAGCGGATCTAAATGAGGTGTGTGTGTGCATTTGTTCGAAATCTATACCATTGCAGGTGCTATTGCAAAAAGAAGGATCAATTAGACAAGGTGCTTCACATCAAGAAGCTTATAGTTGGCACACATATAGCCCCAGAAATTATAGCACCTGCAGCTGCAGCCCTGGGACCAGTGCCTGAGGGGTCCTGTGGAGGAAGAGCTCAGCTGGAGTAGCCAATGGAAACCCTGGAATTGGTGGCAGGCTCAATGGATCAAGAAGGGCAGGTGCTGAAAAAAATAGACAAAATTCCTTATCCTCATACAGCTTACATTCAGGTGATCAGAGACAGGGCATATTCAAGATATAAAAATGAACTATATAGGATGTCAGAAGATGAATGTTATTACTCTGTGTTATTAATAGCTATACGAAAGAACACTGGGGCGCCTGGGTGGCTCAGTGTGTTAAGTGTCCGACTTCAGCTCAGGTCATGATCTCACAGTTTGTGGGTTCAAGCCCCGCATCAGGCTCTGTGCTGACAGTTCAGAGCCTGGAGCCTGTTTCAGGTTCTGCGTCTTTCTCTCTCTCTGCCCCTCCCCAGCTCAAGCTCGCTAGCTCACTCTCTCTCTCTCTCTCTCTCCCTCTCTCTCAAACATAAATAAACATTAAAAAGAAAGAAAGAAAGAACACTTAAAATAATAACAAAAGTTTATGTAACTACCAGGATGAAAACTTCAGAAGAAAGATACAAGAAATAGTTAAGTACGTTGGTTGGAAAATTGAGGGGGAAAACCCCCCATCTACCTGTCTATTTGAGTTGACGTGTAACCTACAAAATTGTCCAGACATGTCCCAGTTTAAGATTCGGTCACAAAGCAATAATGGACTCATACCTTAGCCGAATGTGCACGAATGCCCTCCGAAACCTGCACCATCCGGGACAAGCTCCTGGTTCTGAGACTTAAAAAGGAAATTTTGGTGGGATTACCTCTTCACATCGGCCTTGAGGAGTAAGGGGTGACAAGGAGCCAACCCTATTATCACGTGGTAATTTGTTCCAGGCCTGCAGGGGGCGCCCAAGGGTCGTGGTAGTGCAGCCATTCAAGGCAACCTTGGTTATGTTTTGCCAAAATACATACAGAACTATTATTTTCTTAATTTTTAAGATATTTTTTAAACTTAGAAAAAATATACTTTAAAAGGCCATTTAAAAAATCTGACTTGGGGCGCCTGGGTGGCTCAGTCAGTTAAGTGTGCAACTTCAGCTCAGGTCATGATCTCAGGGTTCATGAGTTCGAGCCCCACGTTAGGCTCTGTGCTCATAGCTTAGAACCTGGAGCCTGTTTCGGATTCTGTGTCTCCTACTTTCCCTCTGCCCCACTCTCGTTCATACACTTTCTCTCTCGAAAATAAATAAACATTTTTTAAAAATTTGAAATTCTCTGACAAGTTTCACTTGCTGTAGCAACAGATCTTAAGTAAATTAAATCTCTACTCTCGGATAGTCTTTGAGAAATTATGTTTCAGCTGAGATTGGATCCAAGGGGGGAAGGTAACAGGCAAGAAGGGACCAGGCCCAGGTGCTGCATTTGAGTGCCTCCTTACATGTCCACTTCTGGGCCCCTCATCTGCTTGACCCTCCTCCCAGTGCGGGGGGAGGGAGAGTGAAGAGAACCTACAATATCGAATAAAGGTAGGCAATCATGGTGTACTTAAAGAAACAGAAGAAAAGATCTGAAGGGGAAAGAGAAGGAGAAGGCCAAAAAATGATGCTGGAGAGCAGAAGACTCCCCTCCCCCCTGTCCTTGGGGATAGACTGGGGAGCAGCCCAATCAGAGGCCGAAGGCAGGATATGCAAATGCATGAAGCTTGTTAGAGAGGGACTGTGCCCCATCCAATTGGCCAACTGACACAGCTCCTCGCCTCCAGCCAACTGTGGCCAAGAAGGAATGGATGGGGGACCCAGTGCCCAGTTCCCCATTTTACAAAAAGCCAGAAATCTGGAATATTTTTTTTAGCAGGAAGTCTCCTGGGGCACCTGGGTGCCTCAATCAGTTAAGTCTCCAACTTCAGCTCAGGTCATAATCTCATAGTTTGTGAGGTTGAGCCCCAACAGCTCAGCTCAGAAACTGCTTCAGATTCTGTGTCTCCCTCTCTCTCTCTGCCCCTCTCCTGCTTGTGCGCTCTCTCTCTCTCTCTCAAAAATAAACATTTTTAAAAAATAATAAATGGAAAGTCTCCTGTTGTTGAAACCTTCACTCAAACCTTCATGTATGCCAGGCAGATGGAAAGCATCAGCCACCCCCTCACTTGTCGCTGCCAGTAAACCTCCCCATATGTACATATTATGGAATGTTCTTAAGACCAAATTTTCCTCCTAAATGAAATTTTTTAAAAAGTCCCTAGGTTTACTAAAGTCAAAAGCTGATGCAGATTAGGAACTCTACCTCTTACTGAAAAATTTCATCCCCAAGCTGTCTGATTAGTATTTCCCCTTCTCACCTCTTTCCTACGCTTGTCCACGATCATCAGAACTTCTTCAGGACTCTTGACCTCCGGTGATGCCTTTAAATCTAACTCAAAATTTATTTCATCCCCTAAAGGCTTCTTTGTTTCTCATCAACCTGCTCCACCTTTAAAGTCTCCACATGCTACACAATTTGGTGCTTTTCTAAACTACCACTGTATACGCCTCACTTTCTCTCTCTCTCTGGTACTTGTTCTGAATATTCTTACTATATGATAGGTAACATAAAGTAGTGTGAGTTTATATACGGCTCAATAATTTTGTAAATGATTTTGCATGACCCTTGTTGAAATTCTTCTCTGCCTTCCCATTGAACTTAAGGTATAATTTAGATTTGTTACCAAGGCCTAGCCTCTATCTCTGACATTATTTCATACTCTCTTTCCCCTCAATATGCTCCATCTTCTTGGATCTCCATTTGTGAATGATAGCTGCTCCCCTCTAACGCAGGGCCTTTTCACCTGCTTATCTTGCTACTCGAGATGCCCTTCTCCTGTTTTTCACCTGGCTAAATTCTGCCCATCCTCAACACTCAGCCTCTGTGTCGCTCCATCAAGAAGTCTTTCTTGAACACACACAGCACCCCCCTTTCAAACACTGTTACAAGCCTAAGACATTTTCTTTTGAAATACGTCTCTCCTGTTACAGTCAGAGCACCAAGGGAAACAGACCATGTCTCTTTCTTCATCTCTGCAACCACAGCACCAACAGGGGAAGTAGGTGATTGACAAGCATTAGTTAAAGAATAAATAAATTCATGAATGAATGAGTGTGCGATTAGGGATTAATACAGTAATATGTAAAACAATATAGCTGTTGATGAAGTCATTCAGCAATACTGTACAAGAGTCCGTGGTGTATCTCCATTCACTTTGTGTGTGTGCAGGCGCCGGATCTAGTACCAGTGACCTGGTGCACGCGCTGGATCTAGTACTAGTGACCTGGTGATCTAGTTCCACAGCGATCCTGTGATCACGTGGACTCATCGCCTGCGCGATCCTGCCCTTCTTCACCAGGTGGCGCTGTGACTCCAGGATCTGACATTTTATTTCTCTTTACGACTCCTTAGGAACTGTCCGTGTCTTCTCTACACTCTGCAAAGCAGGAATACACAAAATCAAGGAAACCTCTCTTTGAGACAAAATATACTCATCTCTCACTAGTTTGAATTCTTACCTTAATTTTTACCTGGCAAAAAGCAAAGCATTTTCCAGAGCCCTCAAATGTATGCATTGGGTTTAGGTCTTTAAGAGATAGACCATTCACTAGCCTGTTTATTTCGAGGGTACCTGGTTGTAGCAATTCTGATATTAAGAAACGAGTCAAAGCTTGTTATAAGTAACAGTCACAACACACCTTCAGATTAAAATATAAATTCCCTCGTGTGATTCATTCCACAAGAATCTCGTTTACACCCAGCATTGGGCCAGGCAGCCTCTTCACATAGATGCCGCTCATAAAAAGGATCTGTTTTGGGCTGCAGTGGGCATCTACTACTGTCCTCTGAATACTCTTCTCCATATTTAACGACACTTCCAGGCCATGAGCGTCACCCCTCCATTCTGGAAGTCAGAACTCAATTTCCTAGCATCCTCGAAGCTCAAATGCAGGCCTGTGATCTGGGTCCAGCCAATCAGATTCACCAGTGGCAGACTGGTGACCAATGAGGAGAGAGCAATGGAGGCAGGTCCCAGGGGCCCAGGACAGTCCACTCCAGGCAGCGAGGGCAGCCTGGCCAGGTCATCTCAATGGCATCCCTGGCTACTTTGCCTCCACTGTGGGTCCCTGGGCACCTCACAAAGGGTCTGTGCACATTTCAACGTGCTTTTTCAAATTCCTGTGCTGTATCTAGCTATAGGGAGTTCTGTTGTATGACACAAAGAACCCCAAAGACATGTTTCTTTTAAAAGAAAAGTTACTCCTTTGCCATCGTAAATTCAGCTGAGATGATCAGGAGATGGAAAGACAAAATGTTGCAGTGTCCCTATGCTCAGCACAGACAGCTGTGGGGATGAAACTCTGCCTGAAGAAAAAAATCCACTGGCTACATGGCCAAGGCACACGCAATGCCAATGAAGGACGCTGAGCTGATTTTCAGTGCTTTTTGTTTTATCAAGCACATTTAATGAAGAGCCATCAGCTGAAGCCAGCACCTTCCGGAACCAGCACAAACCACAGGCACAGAAAGCTAGTCAGCTGGGAGGACTCCCACATGGAAATGGAAACCGGTGGAGGAAGAGAGAAGGGGCGCTGGTGAGAAGAGGCAGCCACCGCCTGATGCTGGGAAAGCTTCAGAGGCATCATGATGAGTCTCGGCAAGAAACCTGGCTCTGCTTTGCTGACGAGCAAAGGACGAGATCGAAGGTGTTGTGGGAATCAGTGTTGTCAACTACTAATGCTTCTGGGGTCTCTCCCTGAGCAGAATACTTGGCAGGCCCTGAGGCCAATGAGGGGGGAAAAAGGGAGCCCGTGCCCCACGCTCGTTCGCTGCCACTAGAAGAGACGTGAATGCTGAGACAGCAGTTAAATAAAATGAACAAACATTTTTATTGTTTAGGAATAATTCTATTCCTAAAAATTCTATTCCTATAAAAATGAAGCATTTCAACTACTCTTAAGGGTTTGGCAAAAGGGACCAGTTTAAGTGGCCCATAGGACACTCACCATGATACGCACCTGTCACAATGCCCATCCTGAAAAGTAACGGCAGAGGGAAACGTGGAATAACAGGTCAGATGCAAATTTACAATTCCAATTTTGTTTTTTGAAAATCATATCTATATAGATAGATACACTTAAAAGCATGTAGGAATGAAAATGTGTAAACATGTCAATGTGTAACGGTGATTTTATATTGAGATATCAGGAATTAAATGTAATTTTTTTACTTCCATCTTTATACTTTTCTATATTGTCTAATTTTAAAAAGTGAATATGGATTAATGTTTATTCAGGTAGAAATTAGTATTAAGGTAATGGATATGTACTAATGCAACATGTAGCAAAACCTGACACAAGCTCTAAAGTGAACACCTGTGATTCTAACTAGTACCATAGAACATACAGGAAGAAATACACAACTATTCTTAGCAGTCGTCACTGGGTGGTGACATGAAATCCAATTATGTCTTCTTATTTGTACTTTCTTAAATTTCTTTTAATAAGTATATGTTACTTTAATGATATTTGGGATGTAGCAGGATTCTTGCACAGAGAATCACGACACCGAGGCTGTTCTTTCCAGGAAGCAACTTTATTTGTGCTCAGTTGCATTTGTACCTGAGACACTGAGCCCCGAACGTCATGTGGCATAGTTTTCTATGCATTTCTTCCTTCTTTGTCTCCCATATATGGTAACACACAAACGTGTAGTCTGATTAAATGGTCTCGTGTTACAAGGTCATGAGGGATGTTGTCATGTATGTGTATAGCCAGGTTGCCTTGAGTTTTTTTTTTTTTTTTTTTTTGGTTGGTTGATTGTTGTTGTTTTTTCTTTCCTTAGAGAGGGTACCCTACCACAGGGACACTTTCTTTTTTTTAATTTTTTAATACTTATTTACTTTTGAGAGAGAGAGAGAGAGACAGAGCGCAAGTGGGGAGGGATAGAGAGAGAGGGAGACACAGGATCTGAAACAGGCTCCAGGCTCTGAGTTGTCAGCATAGAGCCTGACTCAAGACTTGAACTCTGAACCAGCGAGATCATGACCTAAGCCAAAGTCAGAAGCTCAACCGACTGAGCCACCCAGGCGCCCCAGGAAACTTCTTTTTCAAGACAGGACTATACTATTACCCTTCTCAGTGAAGAAGGCTAGATAATGGTCATATTCTGCTAATTGCAGGAGTTCAATCATCAGAAGCAAAGGATTTAAATTGAAACAGGTTCTTGACATTATTGTCCTAAGTCTCTGAGAAGGAATAAGAAGCTCCCTGAGAAATTAAATACTTAACTACAATTTTCTAAAATTTCTGTAAATCCAGTCTTTAACATGATGAGCGCAAATCTTATAAAACATGGTTGCTATGAGAAGTAGCATTCATTCAATCTGTAAATATGTTTGTTATAAGAAATTATTTTGCTAATTTAAACTATACCTAAATATACTTTTTATCACTAACCCAGTATTAAATAGAGATATATAAATATATAGAGACATATATTTATAGGCTATATGTTATATATATAAATATATATATATATGTCTGCCCAAGAAGAATTACTCTTCCTAAACACATGGCATTTGCTTCCCCACATACATTTTGCCTTCTGTCAATAGCCCTGATTTTAGTGTAGAGATCTTCCTCTAACTCCTTCCAATGGTCAATTTAACATGTAACTTGCAGAGGCATTTGGCCAAACATTACCTTTTGTGTGTCTCTAAATGTTTCTGGATGAAATTAATATTTGAACCATAGACTGAGTAAAGCCCTGTGGGTTGGCCTCATCCAGTCAATGGAAGATCTGAATAGAACAAAAAGGTGGAGTAAGAGTGAACTCCTGCCGGACTACTGAGCTGACACCCTGGTCCTTTCCAGTTTTCAGACTTGCACTGACACATCAGCTCTCCTGGCTTTGCAGCTTGCCAACTGTGGGTCTTGGGATTCATCTCCATAATCACATAAGCCACTTTCTGATAATTATCTATCTATCTATCTTTCCATCTAGATCTTTCTATCTTTCCATCTATCTTTCTGTCCATCTATCTATCTATCTATCTATTCATCCACATTCTACTGGTCGTGCTTCTCTGGAGAACGCTGACTAATGCGCTCCCAATCAGTCCATGTGTTCTGGATGGGCTCTAACAGTGTCCTAGAAGTAGAGCGTAAGAACAGGCTTCAGCCAATCAGAAAATTGTGGCCACATGATTGTTCATGATTGTTCAGCAATCAGCATGTGACCAAATTTAGGCCAATCAGAGTCAGAGCTGCTGCTTTTTCTTCTTTTTTTTTTCTTTTACATTTATTTATTTTTGAGAGACAGAGACAGACTGTGAGCAGGGGAGGGGGCAGAGAGAGAAAGAGACACAGAATCTGAAGCAGCCTCCAGGCTCTGAGCTAGCGGTCAGCACAGAGCCTGATGCGGGGCTCGGACCCACGAACTGTGAGATCATGACCTGAGCCAAAGTCTGATGCTCAACCAACTGAGCCACCCAGGCACCCCAGAGCCAGAGCTTCTGATTAGCATGGGCACCAGAAGATCTCTCTTCCTGCTGGCTGTGAAACTGTAGGAATGTAAGTTCTAGAACAGTGGCCAGCATCTGCACATAGAGTGAGCTCATCTGAAAAAATGGAGCCAACACACAAGTGAGGCTGAGGAATGGAGAGAGATGAAATTGGGCCTGATTTCTCAAGTGTTGCCCTGCTCCCACTAAGCTCAGCTCGCTTTCCTCTTGAACTTTCTTTTAAAAAAATTTTTTTTATGTCTTTATATTATTTTTGGGGGGGGAGAGGCAGAGTGAGAGGGAGACACAGAATTCGAAGCAGTCTCCACGTTCTGAGCTGTCAGCACAGAGCCCGGCGCGGGGCTGGAGCCCACAGACCATGAGATCGTAACCTGAGCCGAAGTCAGACGCTTAACCGACTGAGCCACTCAGGTGTCCTCCTCTAGAACTTTCAATGACATGAGTCAATTCTTTATTCGCCTAATGGGACTTGGGCTAAATTTTCTGTGATTTATAATAAAAAGAGTATTAATTGACATGTTCTAGCTACAGCAATGTCTTGACAGAGCCTGAGACAAAGGCTTGCTGCAGGGAGTCAATATTGAGAAATGACCCTGGGGAACTGGAACAGGGGGTGGGGAGGGGGCTGGGAAACGTGAAAACAGCTGGGCCAGGAAGCTATTCCAAGGGCTGTTTACTGAGCTAGTTACCCTGTGGGCAACTGGACTTACCCTTCCTGGGAACCCTTCAGGGCACTGTGCACCACATATTATAGAATTGTTCTCACCACAGAAATAGCACTTACCTACCCATTCTGGTTTGGTTGTGGGGTGCCCTGGGGTGTTAACTTCCTTGCACTTTGTTCTTATACCAGAATGGCTGCGGAAGCTACCTGTAGCCAGCAGAAAATCCCCTAGAGGTAAGGCAGAAATGAGTAAGGTGCACCTTTGCAGAGCTGTTGGTCAGGCCAATGGCCAGTGTGGAAAGATAGGTCAAGGGGGGATATAAGACAAGGCATTAAAGATACACAACACCATTATATATCTGTTATCAGTAGAACAGATTGGCCCTCTAAGATTGAACTCCACCTTTTTTTAATGTTTTATATATTTTTGAGAGAGAGCACAAGGAGGGGAGGGGCAGAGAGAGAGGAAGAGAGGACCGGAAGTGGGCTCTGCACTGACAGCAGCAAGCCTGATGTGGGACTCGAACTTTCAAACTGCGAGATGGTGACCTGAGCCCAAGTTGGACGCTCAACTGACTGAGCCACTCAGGTGCCTCTCCAGTTTTTTTTTGTTTTTTTTTGTTTTTTTTATGAACTTGGAAAAGAGCAGGACTGAATCCTGCGGAGCCTAACCAGGACTCAAATATTGATGTCCCCCATCACTCTTACTTAAGACTAAATAATCCCCTTTGGGAATTTCCTGAATCAAATTCTTAGGAAGTCGTTCTATTGCAGAACAGGGTCAGACCTGTTGTGTGTAGGTAGAGGAGGGCTTTCCCTTGAAATGGATGATGGTCCCACTGTCATTTCTCGCTGGGAGAGATCAGTCTGGATCTGACAAATGAAAACAAGGGAGGTTTTTTAAATCGAGAGAAGACAAAAACTTTTTTTTCCACTTTCATCCAGAATTTAAGGACGTGAGGCAAGAGGGACGTGCCCTTATTCATTCATTCATTCATTCATTCATTCATTCAGCACGTTATTTGTTGAATGTTACTAGAACCAGCCACATAATTTGCAGGTCCTACTGCAAAATGAAAATGGTGGGGAGAGGGAATTGTTCAAACATTATTAAGAATTTCTGTATGGCAACAACGCAGCATTAAACCACGTGTGGGGATCCTCTGAGAAAGGGGCCCTGAATGTCATCTGTGTGTCAGGCATCATGCCAAGTTCCAGGCATACATTGGCAAACAAGACACATTCAGCATCTCTCCTCGTGAAGAGTCTAAGCTGGGATCCTTGCTGTTCCCTCCATCAGCCTCCCTCCCAGCATGAGCACCTGCTAGAATGAGTTTGATTCTATATTGAAGAATTTTTCATGCAACCTCCTCCCTAAGCCTCGGGAGCTCAACTGAAGAACCAATGATATAGTCCAGTGCAGAGGGGGTGGTCTGGCTATGTTGAAGGAAGTCAGGTGTGTCTCCAGGAAGGACATTTGTCCCGAGGGCCAGCTTCCTGGGGATTGTCAAATATCATTTTAATTATTAGTTACAGTTCATTTTTAATCTGATTTAGACCCTAACTGCTAAGTAATTTATGACCCCTGTGGAGTTCCCACACTCCCTATGGCTTTCGTACCTGACCGCTTAACCCAGCTACCGTATCTGCGTAGTCTGTGAAGATTTTTGAATCCAGGACTGCTGAAATCCATGGGACTCACTAGCTAATATTTGTGGTGTTCCTTGCATATGTTTTCAGAGAACATCTCTGCAGCCTCTAAAGCTTGCCAAACACCACCATCTGCAGAGGGGAAGAAGCTGCCAGATCCAGCATGAGCCACTAGTTCTCCTAAATTGGGGAATGAGGGCAAGTGCCACCACGGGAAGTACGAAGGGGACTCAGGTGCAGTTAGGACACACTCAGGTGTTTATGACTCGGGTGTTCTTAGGTGCTCGTAGTAGGGGACTTCCAGTACTCACCCAGCCATGGGTAACACTGTTTACATTACAGGAATTTGTATCCCTTTTCACTGGGTTATATGAATTACTCTTATATTCTCAGCTCTAGGCACTTTCACTGTAGTTTATGTTGTGATGGGTTCAGTAAACTAAGGACTAAAACTATTAGGACTCCTGTGAAGATCTTAATCCTGAAAGGAAGCATCTCCATCTGCTGAAAACGCTATGGGGCAGTTCTGTTTCAAGTGTAAGAAAAGAAAAAAAAATTGAATCCAAAGGTACATTTGATTTTAAAGATCTTTAATTCATACGCAAAAGGGGGATGCTTCATGTTCAAGTTTACCATACTGGATATAGCCCCTGATTAAGTAATAGATACATTTTTTTAAATTTCAAAAGTGACTCCTTTTTTGTATGTATATTTCACTTCAATAAAAGTTTTCTTCTTAACACAATTCTATTGTTTGTTTTTTCCTGGATCATATGATTGCAGATGACTTTTTTGGGCTTATTTTTAAATCCGTTGCATTTCCTAACTGCCAGGGATGAGCTGCTAACGCTTTAATTCTTTCCCTGAATCCCACTTTTGTCCAAAATCAAAGATCACGTAATGAGCATCTGATAATACAAATGGTTATCCACCTGGTGCTCTAAGCCAACTACTTCTCAGACCAGAAAAGAGATACATACACACTGAGATAACATTGTTCTCCTGAGCAAAACAAATCAGTCTCAAAAATTTCCGAGTTACCTAGAACAAAACAAGGAAGTTTAGCTGAGATCTTTTGAAAGTGAAACGCTTACTCATTTGAAACCCGCCCCCATTCAATTACTTCCTCTTGTCTTGGCTCCGAAGAAGTTTGGAGTATTTTCAGAGGACAAGAAATCTGCGGCATCTCTGGTGTCCATTTGCAGAACACCGTTTATTCTGAATGAGAACCAAGGTGACTTTGGTTAACAATCCTGGGTCTCAAATTCAGAGGTCTGAGAGGGTCACCAAAACGTGTGATTCACCCAGCTATTTGAGAAATAAAAATGTCTAACTTTGAGTCTTAAGAATTTGCAAGCAAGAATGCTGATCAAATATCCTGCTGGCATTCAAATGACACCTGCTGAATGCCACACTGGTCTCCATGTCCTGCAGCCTTGGTGCTGATAATTCTTTTTTTTTATTTTTTTAATGTTTATTTATTTTTGAGAGAGAGAGAGACAGAGAGAGACAGAGTGCAAGCAGGAGAGGGGCAGAAAGAGAGGGAGAAGCAGGCTCCAGGCTCTGAGTCAGCACAGAGCCCGACTCGGGACTAAACTCACAGACCACGAGATCATGACCTGAGCCAAAGTCC
>CM053576.1:7832135-7903047 GCA_028646485.1 Cryptoprocta ferox
ACACTTATGACTGAGCCCCCCAGGTGCCCCGCTGGTGCTGATAATTCTTTAGTGGTGGGATTCTTTTGGACTCCTTCCACATCCTAACCTTGCAACACTTTTGCAAGTCTCTGTCATATGCCAGATAAATTCTCTTACTGATTAGGATGGTCAGCACCAGTTTCGGTCACTTACAACTGAAAGAATCTAAATTACTACCAAATCCAAAAGTTCCATCCGCACCGGGTCTCAAAAAAGGGCTGCAAATGGGAACTAGTAAACCATCAGGACCCTCGTTCCATTTCTCCTCTTGGCTCAGCTGCTACAACCTTCTTTATCTCTGAAAATTTTCTTCCTCTACTGCTTTAGTCACAGAGGAGTGGGGAATAAAGGATGGTCTCCCCATAACTTCTGATCAAGAGACCAGTTCACACTAATGAGCAGGCTGTTTCCCAAATCCCACATCAATGAAATGCTTCAGAGTAAGATCCAAGTGGCCCATTCGAATCTATTGTCCACCCCTCCTGGTTAAGGCATGGCCAGAATCCATTGTCATATGCGATCATGGCTGCCAAGGGCCCAGGCCTGTGGAGTAAGGGAGAGAAGCCATTTTTCACTCACTCACTCTTTTATCTTTCACATGGGCTTCCCTGAGTCATGATTCTGGGAAGGTCTGCATTGGGATCTGTGGTCACTGGCTGGTACCTGGCATGAACCTCTCTGTGTGTTTCATGAGATTGTTAGTCAGCAGAGACCGTGATTTTGTAAGTGTTGTGGAAGATAGTTCCTTGAAAGTTCATTGGTAATAAAATAGTAGGGGATAGTCGCTTTAGAAACTGGGTTTGATCTTTTGTGCCTTCATTCATTGTCCTAATTAAAATATCCTGGCTGATTTTTCCTGATTAAAAAAAAAAAAAGGTCTATTTGTATCTCCTGGGCCAAAGGTATTATGCCAGCAGAGGGATACAGAGAATACTGTAGTTGGGAATAACAGGAGAATTGTTTGATCATGATATGAGTAGTTCTCAATCATTTGAATTTCACATCCCAGTACATTTTTTTAATATAGACTGGGGAGCAGTATCATCAGAGAGGCACCAACTTTTTATTTTGCTAAGGAAGGACGCAAACCCAAGGAAACTTACATCGAAAATCAACAACAGAAAAACAAAGACTTTACCATAAAAAAAAAGGGCTGGAACAGAATAAATAACTACCTGTCTCCATATAAAGTCGTTCTGCTCAACTTGTTCCAACTTTATAAAATCCCAGGCCACCCAACAACCCTTGCCGGTGAACTTGCATTTGGAATCCACTCCAGGACACAATCTACCATTCCAGAGAGTAAAGTTTAAAATGGGGCCAAAGACAATACCACCTCCATTAGAATTCTTCCCTCCTGCAACCAAGGTTTTCAACGGAAGTGGGGGCATGTTCCCCCCACTGGAGTGCCGTGTCCTTTTGTGCCAGGAAGTTCTAGCTGGAAGTAAGAACTTACTTGCACGTGCGGGGCACTCTGCTACGTGGTATCCATACAACCACCTGTGAATTTGGTAACATTCTCTTTTTCACTGATGAGGAAGCTGAGGCTGGGAGAGATACCATCCCTTGCCCAGTCACATCGGCTGGTCAGTTCTGGAGCTGGGATAGGAACCCAACTGCATCTGAGGCCAAGTCCACTTTTCAAACCACGACTCTCCTCCTTTGAGATTCAAACCAGGATTTTGACAACCAAGACACACACACACATTTCATTTTAGAGAAAAGCCATTTATGAAATAACTCATTTTATTTTGGATCCAGACTTGAGACTTTAGAAAACGTTAATAGCTCTGTTGCCTGAGTCATGGTAGTCATCTTGTTGAATAACAAAATATCCGAGTCACTTAGACTTCATGTGGGGGGGGGGGGGGAAACACATGAGATATGAGGAGCTTTCTTTGTGATTGAATGGTTTTGAAATCCAGTCACAAGCTCAGGCATGAGGATAACGTACTTATTCATGTTGGTGAGATGAACTGATTTTAAATAAGTGAAAGTGACACCCCCAGGACATTGTTAATGGCAGAACACTATGGATTCACTGATCAGACCTCTTCAGAACAGGGCAGGAGAGACTTTTTGTTGCACTGTATCAACTGCTTGTTTATCTCAAGGATAAAAAACAATTTCCCTCCATACCTATGTCTTCTGATATATTTCAGAGTCTGAATTTAATTCCTGTAAATTCACTTGCAGCCTTAACCTTGTATGGGTGGAATTGTCCTTGAGTTCTATGAGTTCAGACCCTTCTGTCCCTGAAAATATGCCCTGAACTCCTACAAACACCCCCAGGTCTCTTACCAAGAATTTCACAGTTAGAGGATGGGCTTCATTTGAGGATATCCCACTGAGAGAAACAAATTCAGACTGAGATCCACGCACAATATTCTTTTCTGAAAACTGGTTTTGATAGAAGAAAGGGCACAAGGGCAAGTGTACACTAGATATGATGAAACCACATAAAGAGCTACCATTTGCCTGGCATTTGCAAGGGGCCAGACCTCATTCTAAGTGCTTGACGTGAATTAACTCATTAAATCGTTTTAATAGAGTTAGGAGATAGCTAGTAACCTAATCCATATTTTATAGATTAAGAAACCGAGACACAGAGATGCTGAGTGATTTGCCCAAGGTTGCACAGCCGGAAAGCAGGAGAGCTGGACTGGACCCCCGCTGCTTTAACCACTAACTAGGTTAATGCACTAACCTAGGCCATTGAGATGGGGCAGGGAGGGGCTGGGTGACACCAAGAACACGGCGGACAGTGAGCTGGCTTCCGGGACGCCTCCAGACTTCCAACCTTACTGAGGACACCCCGCTAGCTCCGTTCATGTTTCTTAAGATTGGAAAAGAAAATTGGACAATCCTCGTATTGATTCAAAAAGAAAAATGTAAGTATTCCAAGCATGTTTATGAAAAGTCTGTTTACCGCCGTGGCTTGGCGAGTCTCAGAAACGGGCAGCTTCTCGGCTTCCTTGCAAGGCTGAAGAGAGGAGCCCTGCAGCCTTTGGAACGAACAGGGCCCCTTTTCGTAACCGTGTGGCCACAGG
Source organism: Cryptoprocta ferox (assembly GCA_028646485.1). NCBI lineage: Eukaryota > Metazoa > Chordata > Mammalia > Carnivora > Eupleridae > Cryptoprocta > Cryptoprocta ferox. Next base: position 7,835,207 of record CM053576.1, read on the forward strand.
GGGTCGGATTTCTTGTGTCTGAGTAACAGCTGTCCACCACCGCTAACCAAAGCAGAAAAGGAATTTACTGATGTGATGCTGCGGAGTCCACAGAATTGATAGCAAAGCTGGGCCACCAGGCCTGCAAAGTAGGTAGACCTCAAAGGAGATTAAGCAGCCACGCCGTGGCCAGAGTGACGCCAAGAGGAGAGTCTGCTCAGACTCACACGCACCGGCCCGGCCGCGCTACCGGCGGAGCACGCCGATTCCCCTGGGGCCACCACCCCCCGGCTCTCAAGACTGCAGGCTCCCGATTGGATCCCTCGGCCGGAGCAGCTGATTGGCTGAGGTTAGTCACATGCTCTCCAGTGGCGGCGCTGGGAGGAGGGCTTTGTGTTTTTAATTCCACTGTAATTAATGTGGTGGTATATTCCTTTCAGGTACGCAACGTAGTGATTCAGAAGTTCATGTTCAACAGTTCAGTGCTCCTCATGGGAAGTGCGCTCTTAGCCCGTCACCTATCTCACCCGGCCCCCCACCCCCTGCCCTCTGGGAACCGTCAGTTTTGTTCTCTGTGCTTCAGAGTCTGCTTTTTGGGGGCACCTGGGTGGTTCAGTCCCTTCAGTGTTCAACTCCTGGTTGCAGCTGAGGTCATGAGCTCACGGTTTGTGAGGTCAAGGCCCCCCATCGGGCGCCAGGCTGACAGTGCAGAGCCGGCTTGGGAGTCTCTCTCTTTCTCTCTTTCTGCCCCTCCCCCGCTCACTCTCTCTCTTTCTGTCAAAAATAAATAAGCTTTTTTAAAAAAGGACGAGTCTGGTTTTTTGTTTGATTCTTTTTTTTAATTCTTTGTTCCTTTGTTTCTTAAATTCCACACGTGAGTGATACCATATGGTATTTGTCTTTCTCCCACTGACTTATTTCACTTCGCATTATACCCTCTAGATCTGTCCCTGTTGCTGCAAATGGCAAGGTCTCATTCCTTTTCATGGCTGAATAATATTCCATTGGATATATATCTACCACCTCTGCTATAGTCATTAATCTATCTATGGACACTTGGGCAGTTCCTGTATCTTGGCTATTATAAATAATGCTGCAATAAACATTGGGGTGCATATATCTTTTCCAATTCGTGTTTCCTTTGGGTAAATACCCAGTAGTGGAATTACTGATTCATATGGTAATTCTATTTTTTTTTTATTTTTTGAGGAACCTCCATACTGTTTTCCGCAGTTGCTACACCAGTTTGCATTCAAGGGGGACTTTTTGGAGCCCCTTCGGCCTCTGTAGTTGGTGCAAATGTCCCCATTTTAGGATTTCTCAAAATAGTCTAGGTTCCCATGCTGGGCAGAATGGCATATTTGCCATCTAGATTTAAAGAAAATGCAATAATCATCAAAAGTAGGGAAAGATATTATACTCAAGATGGAACATGGAAGAATATGGATGAAGACATGCTTTGATTCTCAGCTCTCCAACAAGCTTACCACGTGATCTTGGGAAGGTCGCTCACAATTTCTGAGCCTGCATTCCCTCATTTGTAAAATGATGTCAACGTGGTTTTTACCTTCTGGATTTGTGGCGATTCCCGGAGATGGTGAGAGCAGGGAAATTCACAACATTCACACGTGACACCTGGACATCTTACATACACGTATATATTTATTCTCCACTTCCTCTAGATGCAGAATCAGCAAGAATGGAGTCCTAGAGTAGGGAAGAGCTTTTCTGATGATCATTTCTTTTCCAGTAGGTTCCAAAAATCAAATCCCAGAGAACTCTTGAGCATGCGCCGGAGTTTTCCTGGAGTAGCCATCGAAGTGGCCTTAACAGAAGGGTGGCTGTCAGACATTTTCCACCTTGGACTCCATTTCTGAGTGAGAGTCGGACTCCAGCTCCTCAGTGTGGTTGCGTCCACCCAGCTTTCCTGGTGGCGGGGCAGAAATGTAACTTCGGGAATAAGAAGCATGGGCTTTTTGTCTTTTCCTTTAATACCTTTCATTTTTCAATGCTCTTATTTATTTTTGAGAGAGAGAGAGAGAGAGAGAGAGAGAGAGGCACAGAGTGTGAGCGGGGGAGGGGCAGAGAGAGAGAGGGAGACACAGAATCCGAAGCAGGCTCCAGGCTCTGAGCAGTCGGCAAGGAGCCCAACATGGGGGTTGAACCCACGAATGGTGAGATCATGACCTGAGCTGAAGTCAGGTACCCAACCGACTGAGCCGCCCAGGAGCCCCTCCTTTAATATCTTAAGGTAAGATATTGTCACATATCTAACACTGACTTTTAAGAGAACATAAAGAGTCATTCATTAACAATAATGGAAGAACAGGGGCGCCTGGGTGGCTCAGTCTGTTAAGCATCCAGCTTCAGCTCAGGTCATGATGTGCTTCATGGGTTTGAGTCCTGCATCGGGCTCTGTGCTGACGGCTCAGAGCCTGGAGCCTGTCTTCAGATTCTGTGTCTCCCTCCCTCTCTGCCCACCCCCTCTCTCAAAAATAAATAAACATTTAAAAAAACTTTTAAAAACCAATCATGGAAGAATACAAAGAAAGGAAAAATGAAAGAGAAAGAAAAAGTGTCCGCGTGGGAGCATTTGCCCCCATGGGGAAGCACTTATTTTTCTTTAGGGACAATAAACTTATTTGTGGTAAATAAAGCAGGGTAACTTTGGAGTTTCTTTTTTTGTTTTTTTTTTTTTAGACGGACTTTCTAACTTGGAGAAAATACTTACCCTGAGTTTCACTCGTTTTCCTGTAAAATGGGATAATAATATGAATGCTTCTCAAATTTAATATGCATACAAATCACCTAGAGGTCTTGGAAAAGTACGGATTCTGGAGGAATCTGTGAGTGTTCATGTAAATACACAAGATCTCAAATTACTCTAACCAAGTTGCAACAGGATCAGCCCCCGGCTCACTTCCTCCTCGTTGCTGGAAGCACCGTCCTTTGACCTTGCATAAGAACCAGACAGATTGGGAGGGCTCTTTAAGTACTCTGGTAACTAAAATTTTATTTCTCCTAAGGACAAAAGAACTCTCCCAGAGTTTTCTTGTTTCAGAATAGTTTCACTTGGCCCACCTCATGAATACTGAAAAACAACCGGATATCCATTCTCTTTCATCCTGGAGTTGACTCACCGGGACTACAAAGGTACTTTCCACCAGTTCCCCACAGGTGCCTGTCCCCTGTGGAAATATGAACTGCTGGTTCCTATTAAAGCTCTGGCAAAACACGACAGAGCTCAACAATGCTTCATGCAAATCAGCAGCCATAACAAGATATGTCAAGGCAGGCTCTTGACACTCAGGAGCAAAACAAAATGGACTTTGCCGCCAAAATAATGAGCAACTGGGGCGCCTGGGTGGCTCAGTTGGTTAAGCATCCAACTCTTGATATCAGCTCAGGTCATGATCTCGAGGCCATGAGATGGAGCTTGGGATTTTCGCTCTCCCTCTCTCTGCCCCTCCCCCACTCCCACTCACGTGCATGCTCTCTCTTTCTCTCAAAATGAATAAATAAACATTAAAAAAATAAGGAGCAATAATGTCTATCACGGAATTTCTCCAATTTTCACCCTGATGGAATTAGCCAAGTTATATTCTGCAAAAAAAAAAAAAGTAGTAGAATAGGTATCTATGTGATGTCATGATGATGTAATTTTATTTCTATTTAAGTAGGCTTCGCACCCAGTGTGGAGCCCAACATGGAGTCTGAACACACAACTCTGAGATCAATACCTGAGCTGAGATGAAGAGTCAGACACTCAACTGACTGAGCCACCCAGGTGCCCTGATGATGTAATTTTAAAAGTCAGTTATGAAACATATATAGTACCAATGCAATTTTTCTTTTTTTTAAATAAAAGCCTTTGCATTTATTCATGTAGGCTTTCATTAATTCAATAAATATTTAATGATAATGCACTACTAGTACTCAGTGATTTGGCTCTCTCGTATATTGGGGAGACACTAGTGAAAAATATAGAACTCCCTCACCAATGGAATTTTTCAACATCAGTGGGTTTTATCATTACATAGCTTAACTTCACTCTAGATCTGATAATTATACCTATATCTTCTATTGATAATAACAGATAATATTTACTATTCACCATGTAACAAATACTGTTCATAATATTAACTCATTTAATAAATTCTTTCCATTTTCATGTGGAGACGTGTTATTACTTTAAAGAGTGCACTGGGGCACCTGGGTGGCTGAGTCGGTTAAGTGTCTGACTTCGGTTGAGGTCATGATCTCACGGTTTGTGAGTTTGAGCTCCGTGTCAGGCTCAGTGCTGACAGCTCAGAGCCTGAAACCTGCTTCAGATTCTGTGTCTCTCTTTCTCTGCCCCTCCCCTGTTCACATGCTCCGTCTCTCTCTTAAAAATAAATAAACATTAAAAAAATTAAAAAATAAAATAAAGAGTGCACATCTTCTTTGTACAGATTTCTACTTTCTCAGACATGTCAAAAAAAAGAAAAAATGAACTAACATATTCCTTTATATATAATATTTGTAATGAAACACACCATTTACTAGGAACTGTGTTTCACTAGAACCATAGAATCAATCAACTCAAACAAGTACAGCTAAAACAAATAAGATGTTTAATCTGTGTTATTTTACAGTACATTATTTGACATTTATTGAGCACCTACACGGATCCATGCATAGATATAGGTACTAAGAATATAGCAGAAAACAAGACAGACAGTCTTCTGGCCTTTAGGGAGCTGACATCCTAAAGCAAGCTAGAATTCAAGTTCCAGGATTATAATTATATACTACTATTATAACTATAATTTGTAAGAGAATAGAAGAGCCACTCCTATCATCTCCATGTTATAGATGAGGAACCAACTCGGTAATATGTAGTGGGGTAGAATCAAACTCAGGTGTAGCTTAAACTAAGAAACAAGTTTTTTCTCTCTCTCTCTTCCCCCCCCCCCCCCCGCTCAAAATAAATAAATAAATAAATAAATGAACTTTAAAAAAAAGTTCTCCCTGTGTAACTATGTCTTGGAGGATTTAGAATACATTTTTCCATAATATAACTTTAACTTACCAACAGGACTGAATTGTACTCCGAAATCATCAAGCATATTTGGAGCCAGACGAGTGTTTGTAAAGATAGCGTTTAATTGTGTTTTACCCATTTCAAGTATTCACCTTGGAGCGCCTGGGTGGCTCAGTAGGTTAAGCATCCGACTTCGGCTCAGGTCATGCATGATCTCACAGTTCATGAGTTCAAGCCCCATGTGGGACTCTGTGCTGACAGCTCAGAGCCTGGAGCCTGCTTCCCATTCTGTGTCTCCCTCCCTCTCTGCCCCTCCCCTGCTCATACTCTGTCTCTCTCACTTCTCTCAAAAACAAAATAAAACATTAAAAAAAATTTTTAAATCAGGTATAATCTTAACCTTCAGGCATAGTAACTCCCAATTTTATGAATGAGGAAGTTAGGTTCAGAGAGGTTAAGTGACTTGCCCAAGGCCACAGCTTGCGAGTCGTGGAGGCATGGCTTCAATCCAATCTGTAGAGACCAAAACTACTATTTTTGTTTTACAGAATTGCTTACTGTATGACAAATACAGCCCTCCAGGATTTACCAGCAACTTCTCCCTCAGGAAAAAAAAAATGCATTGATACTGATCTTTTGCTTTTTGCTGAAGAATGAGGAAAAAAATCAATACTCAATTGCCTATTATTTGCTTACTGGGTGCCGGCCATAGTAAACACCACTAGATCATATGATCCAGGACAGACAACACCAAGGAAACAATGTCTGTAATTTCAGGGAGATGTTTGTCTCATTAGGCAGAGAACTCTGAGACAAATGTACTAGGGATACCTTGAGAGCCCAATTCGTGTACTTCATCACTTTAATGTTAAACATTTCAGAGCTTTGGTAGATGCCAGGGATTTCCAATGCTTTGTTATCCTCAGAAAAACCCCACTAGGTGGACCCTACCATTATCAGCACTCTTGAGAGGAAGTACTTGAAGCTTACGCAGACAAATACATTCTCCCTGGCTTATCTGCCTACTACGCGGCTGACTGGGATTGAAACTCCCCAGCATTTCTTTGCTAATATTCCTTCGGCTTAATCAATCATGCAGTTTCCCAAGTTGAAATTGCAATGTTAAGTTGAACACAAGGTATATAATCATTGAGACGTTATACAGTGCCTCTCTTTTTTTATTATTATTATTTATTTTTGAGAGAGAGAGGCAGAGCGTGAGTGGGGGAGGGACAGAGAGAGAGGGAGACACAGAATCCAAAGCACCTCCAGCCTCTGAGCTGTCAGCACAGAGCCCTACACGGGGCTCGAACTCACGAACCGCAAGATCATGACCTGAGCCGAAGTCAGACACTTAACCGACTGAGCCACCCAGGCGCCCCATACATTGCCTCTCTTGCATGTAGTTTGCAAAAGCCAAGGCATGCCATACAGTAATGCTACGACGTAATCGGTGCTAAACGCTTGCCTATTGCTGTTCCCGTGAAGTTTGGGCTTTTCTCAGGTTGTGAGGTTGATTCTAACCCCATCTATTCCGCAGATGTGGAAGGTAAGGCCTCTACAGATCTAGGGCCTACACCATGTTTTAGTCAAGGCTTTGAAGCACAAAACCATATTACCACTGAATACATTTGAAAGAGTTTTGTGTTTTTCAGTAGTGAAACGAGCTATTGTCCTTCCAAAGATTCTTCCACCACACCCTCACCACGCAGGCTCACACACATGAACGTGCACACGCGCACACACTCACACACACATTTTGTCATCTGTGGTGGCTTGGTGTGAGGGCTGGTGTATAATTATCCATTCAGGACTTGGTAAGATTTCCCAGAACAAAACAGAGGGCCTGGACCTATCTCCGTAATGATGGTGGGCATTTATGAGATGCTTCCACCTCTCTCGTTAGTAATTCCCAGCAGGATCCCGGGCAGGATGACTCAGAGAGGCTTAGTAATAAGCTAGGGATGAGGCCAGTCAGGAAGAGTGTTTCTGGGACTGGGCTCCAAGTGGTCATTTTGAATTTAGCTGTGCCTTGTCAAGGATGGATGTGTGTGGATGTTAACCAAACTTCTAAGAACCGATCTTCTTCCCTCTGCAATCCAGTATACAAATTACTGAGGACTTTCTCCACCAGACATAAGAAGCCAATTTTCCTGAAATAAGAATTTTCTTGCTGGCCATTGTGGCACTAATGACCGCATGCACTCCCCAGTGTCTGCTTGGAGTTTATAAAGCAACATAGTGCTAGATTGATTTGAAAACCCAGAAAATATGAAATGATTTCTCTTACTTCTTGAGTGTATCTGCAGAGAGAGAAAGCAAAGAAAAAAGAAGGAGGGGGAATAATGCAATATCTGACTTAACAATAAGAGTTATTTATTGACCATTCACTATGTGCCAAGCACGTTCTAGAAACAAGGTACACAGCGGTAGACGAAATGCATCTTCTATTTGGGACTATTTTTCTTTCCCTTCCCCTTCCCCTTCCTCTCCTCCTCCCTTGCCTCCCTCTCCTCCTCCCTCTCCTCCTCCTCCTCCCCCTCCTCCTCCCCCTCCTCCTTCTTCATTTTTTCAACCACCATTAGCACATAAAGCCACATTGTATCACATAGCCCCCCACAAAAGGATCCCACCTTCCCCCCTTTGGGTGGTATTCCCACTTAAAGAATATTTCCAATATTCTGAGATGTTCTGGGTTTAAGAAAAGGTGATATAAGACGTAGATGGATGTATAGGGACACCTGGGTGGCTCAGTCGGATAAGTATCCGACTTCAGCTCAGGTCATGATCTCACGGTTCATGGGTTCGAGCCCCGCGTCGGGCTCTGTGCCGACACCTCACAGAGCCTGGAGCCTGCTTCGGATTCTGTGTCTCCCTCTCTCACTGACCCTCCCCTGCTCGCGCTGTCTCTCTCTGTCTCTCAAAAATAAATAAAAAACATAAAAAGAAATTAAAAAAAAGATGTAGATGGATGTATATTGTAAGGGCTAGAATCAGAAAATCTGGGGGCTGAATCCCACATGAGCCATATGTGACATTGGGCTTAACCCTGATTTTATTTATTCATTTATTTTTGTCATTGGGCTGAACTAAACGGGAAAATTTATGTAAACTGTCTAGCTTAAGTGCCTGTTTATCGTAAGCCCTAGAACGCTTCTATATGTATGCTATGTAACCTAAGCTGTATACATTACATATAAGATATAATCTAGAATATATGATATATCAAATATACTATCTAATGTGTGTATATAAATACATAGCTATATAAGTAGCTGTAATACACTCTATTAATATAATTAAGATAATAATTAACACAATATATTACATTAACATAGGTATCATTAACATTAGCAATCATTAACATCCAGGACAAATCTGAAATGACACTGTTCAAGCTCCATGTGAACCACAAAAGTTTTCGAGAAACCTAAAAGTTTACAATAACTCACCAGGGAAGGGTTTGCCAACGCTCAGGTCAAAAAAGAGCCAGTCACGTGACTGGAAAGCCTGGCGAGGAAACTACTAGCGGGCGGTGGTGGTTGGGGCATAATGACAGAACACGAATTACTTTAAAACACTCAACAAAGGAGGCGCCTGGGGGGCTCAGTCGGTTGAGTGTCCGACTTCGGCTCAGGTCGTGATCTCACGGTTTGTGGGTTCGAGCCCCGTGTAGGGCTCTGTGCTGAGCGCTCGGAGCCTGGATCTGCTTCCGATTCTGTGTCTCCCTCTCCTTCACGCTGTCTCTCTCTGTCTCTCAAATAAATAAATGTTAAAAAATAAAATAAAACATTCTCTTCTTGAATGAGTAAAACAAGGGATGGCTGCTAGGATGACTCCAGAAAGTGTGTGTGTGTGTGTGTGTGTGTGTGTGTGTGTGTGTGACTTGCTTGCTTGCTTGGGGTGGACTTTGCAAGGGAGGGTGAGGGAGGGTGAGGGAGGGTGAGGGAGGGTGGGGCAATGCCTGGGCGCATCTTGGCACAGAGTAGTCGGTGTCCAAAAAGTGAGGGAGCCGATGGACTTGGGAGAAGTGACCCAGCCTCAAGGGCAAGCCACGTTTTCACCGCGTATTTCAGAACCGCCCAAAGAGGACGAGGTTAACAACAACTATATTGAATACTGACTACGGACAAGGCTCTGTTGTGTGCGCTTTACCTACTGTGATTCATTAAATCTTCCTAAGAACCCCCCCAAAATGGAGCAGCCGGGGGGGCGGGGAAGACCGCAAACCCTACCGGCTCTCCTGGCCCAAGCGAAGACCCCGAGGTTGCAAAGCCCTCTCTGGATGCCTTTCACCAAGTCTCAAACACCCCACCTTGGGAGGCGCAGAGAGCCGCCCTTCCTGCAGGGAGAGTCCGGCCCAGGCTGGCGAGCCCCGGCTCCCGGGAGGCGCGCGGACCCCAGGGCCCCCCGCGGGCCCCGGCAGCCTCCCCCGGGGCCGCACTCGGAGACCTGGCCCGCCCGGCAGCGCGATTGTGCAAGCGCGGGGCTGCAGCCGCGGCCGCTGCCGGCTCGGGCCCGCCGGGGCAGGGCGGGGAGGCGCGCCGGGCGCACACCCGGTGAACTCCGGGCGGAGTCGGCCGCGCTCCCGCCCGGGGAGCAGCGTACCGGCCACCCGAGGCCGGGGCGCCCTCGCTCACCTCGCTGACTCCATCCTATTTCCACCCCCAGCCTTGCCCTCCCTCCACCCCCCCTCCCCGGGTCCCGCGTCCCTCCGGGCCAGGCCAGCCGGGGCCCACTCCGCCCTACCCAGCCTGCTCATTGGCCACCCAGGGCCTGCCCCGTCTCCATAAATACGTGGTCCCTGGGCATGGAGCATGGAGAGGGACAGGAGGAACCCGCAGCGCCGTGCAGCATCTCTCTGCCCGCCTTGACACCTCCGCTTCGCGGCTCCAGGCCTGGAAGTCAGCCTCGCGGACCCGCAGGAGGACCCACATCCCTTCGTCTCCCCTTCCAAGAGACACCCAAGCCCCGGACGCACTCCTGCAGCCGGCCGGCACCCGCGCCCTGAGGCTGCCGCACGCGGCAGCGCCGAGCATCCTTGCCGCGGGCCCTTCTGCTCCCCGTTTCTCCGCCACCCCCTCCATCACACCTGCTGGCCCTCTTCGCCCTCCTCTCCCAGAATCGTCAGGCCCCCCCAGATCCCGCCCGCGCCTCTTTAGCAAAGTCGTGCTTCCCGGTCCCCGCGCGTTCCCACACGCCAGGTGTCCCCCCGCTGCCATGAGCTCCCCCATCGCCAAGAGCCGCGCCCTTGTCGCCTTCCTCCAGCAGCTGCGCCACCTGGGGCAGCCCCCCAGACCCGTGACGTCCGCAGCGTGCGCGCCCCCTCGGCCGCATGAGGTGCCTCTCTGCCCGGTGATGGAACGCGGCGAGGCGCAGGACGCGGCCGCCCTGCCGGGCCCCACCAACTGGCCGCTGCTGGGCAGCCTGCCGGAGATTCTCTGGAAAGGGGGGCTCAAGAAACAGCACGACACGCTGGTAAATGCCTCGTCGCGCCCCAATTCCCTCTCCCCTCTCTGCCCCGCGCCCCAAACCCTCCGCGAGACGCGCGCGGCCGGGGCGCACGGTGCGCTCCAGTGTGGCGGCAGCGGCGGTAGCCCCGGGAGGAGGGGGACGCGCTCCTGGGAGACTGCGCCGGGAGGGGGGCGGGATGCGCGCTGAGCTGGCCCCGACCCCCGCTGCAGGCGGAGTACCACCGGAAATACGGCAAGATTTTCCGCATGAAGTTGGGTTCCTTCGACTCGGTGCACCTGGGCTCGCCGTGCCTGCTGGAAGCGCTGTACCGCACGGAGAGCGCGTACCCGCAGCGGCTGGAGATCAAGCCCTGGAAGGCCTATCGGGACTACCGCAGGGAGGCCTACGGGCTGCTGATCCTGTGAGTCCCCGCGGCGGCTGGAAACTGGGAGGGGGTCCTCAGCAGGGTACCCTTCCTACCCAGCGGGGTCACGAAAGCCCCCACCAGGCGCAGTCTCCAACTCTTGCCTGGATCAGGCTCAGTCGGTTAAGTGTCAGACTTCAGCTCAGGTCATGATCTCGCGGTTGGTGAGTTCGAGCTCCACGTCGGGCTCTGTGCTGACAGCTCAGAGCCTGGAGCCTGCTTCGGATTCTGTGTCTCCATCTCTCTCTGCCCTTCCCCAGCTTGCTCTCTCTCTCTCTCTCTCTCCCTCTCTCTCTCAAAAATAAATAAACATTAAAAAAAAGAAGAAGAACCGTACTGCACACCCAACACCTGCGTTGTCTCCGGCAACCGGGCAGGGCCATGCCTTTCTGTCCAAGAAAGGCCAAAAGCGTTCTACAAATTGCGGGGTTCAGACTTTGGGGCCGGCCCAGGTTCTGAAGTCAGCGTGCCAGGACAAGGCGTATTCTATATAGAAATATCCCTTCCAGTCCTCTGTAATCCCCTCCGCTGAGCTGAAACGGCAGAAATTAACTTCTTTTGCTTTTGACAGTTACCCCCCCCTTTTTTTTTCTGGAGGGGAATGGGGGGGTTATGACCCAGGTCTAGTCAGAAAGGTGAGATGAGCAGGGGTGTCAAGGTGGCACTGTAGATAAATAAATGTCATAATGTGGTGAGATTCCTCTGCTTTTTAATTATTAGCATTTAACAAGTTAGCACGTTTGGGTTTTTTTCATTCCTCATAGTTGTATTCTGCAGGATTATATAATTACTGGAATTAAAAGCCATAGTTAGGCGCGGTGCCTCAGAGGGTGTGCCGTCTGCTCTGGGATGAGGGGAAGAAGGTGGATGATAAGAACAGGCTTTTGCAGCTCCGGGGACCCTCCAACTATATATTTATTTGGAGGCAATGACCGAATTCTAGGGTTGAGGTGTTGAGTGAATGTGACTTCTTTTTTTAAGTTTCTTTATTTATTTTGAGAGAGAAAGAGAGCATAAACGGTGGATGGGGAAGAGAGAGAACGAGAGAGAGAATCCCACGCAGGCTCCACACTGTCAGCATGGAGCCTGACGCTGGGCTCAAACTCACCAACCGTGAGATCACGACCTGAGCGGAAGTCCAGAGCGGGTCGCTTAACCGACTGAGCCACCCAGGCGTCCCCGTGAAGGTGACTTTCAACCCAAGTCAATGATTAAGAGAAGACAACGTGGTTCTCAAATAGATCCGGGTCGCTGGCAAAGGGAATGTTCCGATGCGTTCTCTTGCTGTGAGAACTGAGGCACCTGGCCTCCCAGCTCCGCCCCTGCAAGGGCACCTCAAAAGGCCCGAGCCCAAATTATCTGGACTTCCCCTTCCTGGTGTAATCCTAGGCTGGGAGGAGAGAGAGAGGTGCTTTTTCATGCAGTTGTCAGAGCAGCCCCCAATATTCCAATGGCATATTCTCTGGATAGTTCTTAGCAGGGGTCTGAGTGCCCATTTGATTATTTAGTTCACACGATTGTAGCACTGGGGGTGTCTTTGCTGTTCCCGTCTTTTCTTTGCAATGTGCTCTGCATAACATTGTGCTTCTCTCCCAGGGAAGGAGAAGACTGGCAGAGGGTCCGGAGTGCCTTTCAGAAGAAACTAATGAAACCAGTGGAAATTATGAAGCTGGACAACAAAATCAATGAGGTTTGCAGGCTGGGAGCAGCTACGGAACTTTTAAGTCCTAGCTACAAAGTGCAGGCGGTTTGGACGGTTCAGGGGTCTTCCTTTATTCCTCGCTGTCTGCCTCCTTCTCCCCCAAAACGCTTACCCCACCTTCCTTCACTCTTTTGCAAAGTAACATCTCAGACTTTGGTGTTCCGCAGCCTCCAGCCTCTAGCTCTGTAAACTGACCGTATCCTTAACTTCCCTAAGCTTCACTTTCCCAGGCTATATGTAACCTGGGCATCACAGGATTAAATGAGATAATGCTTGTAAAATTCTTAGGTCGTGCCATTCGAGCTGGGTTTTGCAGGATGCGTAGGAGTCTTCAAGCCAGAGCAGGAGTAGAAAGGCATTCAGGCAGAAAGAGTAGCCTGCTGAAAATAGTGAGATGACATGATGTGTTCAGAGAATAGTCCGTTCAGTGCAGCAGAGGCGAGGCTTTCCCTGAAATGATGCTGGAAGAGGGCAGCCCTTGACAATGCAACAAGGCATTTAGACATTGTCCTTTAGTTAACGAGGGCCAAAGAGGGAGGGATTTAAGCGTACAGTAATCTCTCTACTCCCGTTCACTTTGGGTGTTTATTTTGAACTGAACTTGGACCCAGAGAGGATCACATAGGTGCAAGATTGCCAACCCAGAAGGTTTGGGGACCAGGTCATCAATATAAATGTGCAAGGAAGGCCCAGCAGGCAGTTCTTTTTGCAAACGGGATAGGGCATGCCCTTTCCAGAAAGGACAGCTGCCCCACTCCAGCAAATGACTGCCACGTGGGAGTGCAGACCTAGAGTCTGCAGATTTTGTCATTATTAGAATTTTTCCTAAGTAGTGAACATTCCATATGTTTATGAGAAATTTCTGAACTTTTTGAGGGAAACAAATACAAAGTACTTTTTAATGCAGGAAGCAGACAAATTCACAATGTCCATGGGTGGGCTTTGTAGTCACACATACCTTGTCCCAAGCCCCAGCATGGCCAGTGTCCAAGGGCCAGGCCTTAGCCCGGCTTGAAGTCCATTCTCTTGTCTGTTCTGCAAGAAATGGGAGTAAGATAGTATTTTCTACCTCATACGGTTGCTGTGAGGATCAGCTAACATAGCACACTTCAGGCACTGCTTGGTACTATACAGGCTGTTAAATGTGAGGCTGTAGTCATCAAAAACCCTGATTTTGGGGGTGCCTGGGTGGCTTAGTCAGTTAAGCATCTGAGTTGGGCTCAGGGCATAATCTCACGGTTCGTGAGTTTGAGCACCGCATCGAGTTCTTTGCTATCAGTGCAGAGCCCGCTTTGAATCCTCTGTACCCCCTACCTCTGCACCTCCCCTGCTTGTTCTCTCTCTTTCTCAGAAATAAATACTTAAAAAAAAAACACCCTGATTTTGCCCACTGGCATCCAGAGCCCTTACATAACGTGTCCCAGGTCACAGAGCTATTTTGCGAAGGATCCGTGTCTAGAATCTGCAGATTTTTCTGGTTCCAAGTTCAACACGCTTAACACAATACCAAGCAGTAAGGAGATGTTTGCTGGCCCAGATGTGGAAGAGGCAAACCTCACAAGGCTTGAGATGTTGTGACAACTTGGTTCATTCCCCCTCCATGGTTTATTCCCCATTCTGATTAGAAGAAATGTTTTTCCTTTTCTTAAATTTAGATCAAGAGCTGAAACCTAAGATTTGGGGTGGTTGCGGGAAAAGCTGAGAAAATAACCCGGGATGAGGTTGTCAGGGCAGAAGGTGAGCCCCCGCAGGAGAATATATAATTAGTGTTGCTTCAGAATGAATAACTTAGAAGCGAATAAAGTTAGAAGTGAATATACAAGGTAGCAAACGCCGGAGCCAGCTTACAGGGCTTTTAACCTTTTGTTTTCCTTTCATGACTGACGTGCGTCTTTTGTGGTTTCTTTTTCTTTAAGGTCTTAGCTGATTTTATGGGTAGAATGGATGAGCTCTGTGATGAGACGGGCCGCATTGGAGACTTATACAGCGAGCTGAACAAATGGTCATTTGAAAGTAAGTTTGTCAGGGCACCTGGGTGGCTCAGGCAGTTAAGCGGCTGACTCTTAATCTCCGCTTAGGCCTTGGTCTCAGGGTTGTGAGTTTGAGCCTCGCATTGGGCTCTGCACTGGGCGCCAAGCCTACTTAAAAAACAAAAGAAAGTAAGTTGTCTTCACAATCTTGTTCATTTGATTTTTCCAAGTGATTTTGAGACTACAACGTGGCTCTGAGGGTAGTTCCTCTATAATCACGAACTGTTGACAAAGAACGGCCCCTTGTGCAGGCCTTTGTGCTTTCGGGGACTTAAGTGATGCTTGGCACTATAGGTTGCTTATATAGTCATTCAACAAATATTTATTGAACACCTGCTATGTGCCTGGCACCGTGCTCGGTACTAGAGACACAGCAGCGAACAAAACAGGCAATGACTGTGCTCCCATGGAGCTTAGAGTCTGCTAGGAGTGACAACCAACTAGTAAACACTTTATTATATATTTTGCCAAGGGGTAAGGGTAAGGGATTTGATGAAGAACCGCAGTGCCGAGGAGGCACATCTGCTTTGGTTAAGGACAGTCGAGGTGAGACCTGAAAGAACAAGGCACAGGGTATCTGTGGGAAGATTGTTCCAGAATGTGGAGACAGGCAGGGCAAATTCCCCCAGGAGGAAGCATGAGTGAGGCGTCTGAGGCTCTGAGGAGGCTGGTGGGGGGGGGGGGGGGAAGGGAAGGAGGAGCTGAGGAGCACCAAGCCAGGGGCTGTAGATCTCGGCCAGAACTTGGGCTTTTAGTTCAAGTCTGATGGTGAGCCATTAGAGGGTTCCACAAAGAAGCTGGGGATGATCCCTTGCTTCAGGAAACACTCGGGGACCAGCAGGCAGGGCGCTCTCTGGCCCAGGAAGCTGCCCAGGGGAGACGAGGCAAGGAAACACTTTTAATAGAGTGGGTAGGCACCTGACCGAGGAAGTTCAAGGCTGTGGGAGAACCCGAGAGGGCTGCCTCAGCTGAGGTGGGAAATGAGGCCAAGTCCTGGCAGATGAGTAGGAATTCACCACCTGGCGGATGAAGGAGCAAAGAAAGAACAGAAAGGTGTTCAGAATGACAGGAGCGTGTCCTGCAAGGAAGGGGCGTGGCGAGGGCAGAGGATGGGAGGAGGGTAGCATCCGACCCCTGTGAACCTGGGATGCGAGTTCGGGTTTGAGCGCGGGGGTACCTGGAAGTGATATTACACAGAGTATTTTTAGTAAGAGGGTGGCTCGGGCTGATTTGCCGGAAGGATCGCTCTGGGTGCTGGGGAGAGGACTGGAAGGGGCACTCCAGGAGGGAGGCTTTGGTCATGACCCGTCCCCCCCTCCCATCAGCCCAGCCTCACTTTAAAGCTACAGACAACTCGACTATGTTAGTGCATGAGAAACCTTCATGCAAAGAAGAAACCCACGGAAGGTGTTAAGGGAAAGAGGGTCAGAATAAAGTGAAGGAATGATTACAGAGGAGAAAAGGAAGTGTATGTTTTGGAAACCGTCCACTTGAAATACCCAAATGAAGGAGTATCGAATGCATGTCTTTGCAAGTCAAAGAAGATGTGACTCTGGTGGTTTAAGAATTATTGTCTAGCATTACAAGAAGTCTCGAGGAAGGCGGTCCACGGCTGGCACTCACGCATGTCACTGGGGACCCTTTCTATCTTGTTGCTCACCCATCCTTATTGGCTTGTTGCCCTTCCTGGTCTCACCTCTGCAGTCGAGGCAAAAACAAGAAGGAAAGAGGGAAGAGTTAAGCCAGACGTACTTGCCCCTTTTATCAAGAAAGTGAAAGAGTATTTCCTTTAAGCCTTGGCCGCACCTGGTGGCTTCTCGGGCTGCTACAGGAAGCCTGGGAAATCAGAGACCAGGATTGGCACCAGAGTCTTAGATCAATCCAGATTTGTTGCCCGAGGACTGATACATTGACACCCTAAATAAAATTGGGGTTCTCTTAGGAAAGAAACGGGGGAGAATGAGTATTGGGTAGGCCGTTAACAATGTCTGCTACACTTGGTAACCGTGACAAACTCTGACAAAAGCAAGACATTGCAGGAGAGATTCATTAGTGTATAAAAATGGCTACATTGTCGTGGCGTCACTTCTGACCGGGAGGTTCTGTGGGGGGATGGGTCGTTGCACATGGAGATAACTTCTGAAAAGTGAGGAAAGTATCATCATGCCCCTTCCTCTCAGACTTTATAAAACCTTTCCTCTGTTCTTTGAAAAGACCTCACTTTTACAAAAGACAGAGTGGAGCCCTGAGTAGTCAGCTAACTTGTAGGCCCCGGTGTTGATGCGATTGTGTGACTGTTGGTTGTTTTAAATACCAGGCATCTGCCTTGTGCTGTATGAGAAGAGATTTGGACTCCTTCAGAAGAATGCAGGGGATGAAGCCTTGAACTTCATCATGGCCATCAAAACAGTAAGCATCACCTTGAGGAGAACAGTTTTCCTGATTTATAGAACTTCGCACACACGTGTCACGTTTCCCCAGGAGGAGCACACACATATTTTATCACAAGGATCAAGTGCTAATTTTAAGGGGTTACGTGTTTTCATGGGTGGATGGGCATGGATGGCCAGGACCCAGGAAGCACTCTGCATCAGGGCTCAGGCCAGTTTAAGTTAAAGGTGTTTCAGTTAAAGGTCAGTTGATGGAAATACTACTTCAAAAAGAGTCTGAAATTTTTGAGATGTAAAATTGTTGAATCCTTTAGATCACGGGTGGTTGGAGAGATGCTGTGAAGCTGGTGTAGAAATGGCTGACGTTGGGAAACGATTGGAAATTGAGGTCAATAAGAAAGTGATGGGTTTCCTTTTTCCTTCTTTTGTAAAATATTTATGTCATAAAATCAATTTTTTTAATGTTTGTTTATTTTTGAAAGGGGGGCACATGCAGTGACAAATTGTCCCAAAGATTATTTTCATTGGGTTCCACCCCCAGAATTGGTGGGAGAGGGCTGAGGGTGCGGGGAGGCCTTTGAATTCCTGGCTTTCTGGAAGCACGGGGTGTCGCTTGTGGAGACCGCTCCCCTTCCGGTGTGATGCTTGTCTTTGAGAGAAGGGGAGTCCAGAATGAAAAGGCGTTGTGTCCCCCACAGATGATGAGCACATTTGGGAGGATGATGGTGACCCCGGTTGAGCTGCACAAGAGCCTCAATACCAAGGTCTGGCAGGCCCACACGCGGGCCTGGGACACCATCTTCCGATCAGGTAATGGGGCCACACGCACCCGGCAGCCCTGTCTCTGGAGCCGCTGCCAGAGGCCTGGAATGATCTTCTTGTTGGAGTTTGCTCCTCCTGATTCTTATGGGCTTTGCAGACACGAGTTTGAAATCGCCCTGGTGTAGACAAATTCTAAGGAAACGGCATGTGGTGGCTTTCTGCAGTCTTCGGGAACTAGAAGCGGCTAAAAACAAGAGCTTTGGAGTCAGATATACATGGATTCAAACCCCAGCTCTGTCACTGGTGTAGCGGGTTGACCAAATGTGCTCTCTCTTTTTCATCCTCGGTAGTCTTGTCTCTCAAATGGGCCAATAATAATAATACCTACCTCAATGCAACTGTTTCTAGGTCTAATGTAGATACTGTAAAAACCTGACTTCTCACAATACCCAGTGGGTCAGAGATGTTTCTGCTACATTCTGAGGGGAATATTGATGCTATGAGTATTGATACTATGAGTATATTTACCAGTATGTACCAGTAGGAGGTCCTTTAACGTATCATACTATGGTATATATTTTACACACACACATATATACTCATTGAATTCTCACCAACACCCCTAGAAGGTAGGTCCACCCTTTAGCCCTGAGTGACAGAACTGAGGCACAGAGAACTAACTTTCTCGGTCTCCCAAAGCGCAAACTCTAACTGCTGTACTGCTTACGGCCATTGTTACTATTGCCAACCTCACCATTATTATTATTCTGGTGGTGGCTTGCAGAGTAGACTGAAGGGAGAGAGACACATGCCTAGAATGTTCTTTACAAACAGAACCTTCTACTACTATTGTCAGCATGCACGGGCACTGCCCTTGTGTGTGTGTGTGTGTGTGTGTGTGTGAACACTGGGGGAGGTTCTCTCCTCCTCTATGGCCCGGATTTGGGAGCTGAAATCCCACACCACCATGGTATTCGTGACCAAATCAGCTAGACATCTGGCTCTGGGTACGAGTTCTGATTCCGAGAGTGGACCCAAGTCCCACCTCTGTCTCATGTGATCCCTTCCGCACACTAAGCTTTTACTCCCCGAACTCAGACTGTGACCTGCAGAGTAACAGCTGCGGTAGCACCTGGGAGCTCGTTAGAAATGCAGATTCCCAGGTTCCAGGCCCGCCCCAGACCCCTGATTCCGAATCTGCATTTTAAGAAGATGCCCAGGAGGTTCTTGGGCACATTAAAGTTTGACCGGCCGTCCCCCTGTGGTCGTCGATCAATCCTTGGCGACTTAACAACAAGGCAACATTAGCTCATTGGACAGATCGTCAGGGTCCCTGAAAAGGCCCTGTAGATGTCACAGGGAGGAATTCACCTGGGGTTCCCTCACATTCTTTCTCGTCTTAATCTTCACCGCACTTGCTTTCCCTCTTCTCTTCTCTGATAGTCAAATCGTGTATCAACAGCCGGTTAGAGCAACATTCTGAGCAGCCCAGCACGGATTTCCTTTGTGATATTTATCACCACAATCAGCTTTCCAGGAAAGAACTGTATGCGGCCATCACGGAGGTCCAGCTCGCTGCAGTAGAAACGGTAAGGGCTGGAAAATCTTTCTCACGATGAATTTTAAATAGGCATTCAGCTCTCATTCCACAAGAATTAACTGAGCGCTAGTTTAGCAAAATGCTGCATGAGACCCAGTGCACAGCCTCGGTCCTTCAGCTCGTGACGGGAGGGGAATTCATGTGCCCCAGAGGGGAAAATCCCTGTGCTCTGTGACAGATACATAAGCGATCTGGGAATTCAGAAGCAGGAAAATCCTACACCATAGCGAGCTAGGTCATCCAGATTTTTCTTTTTGTTTATTCTTTGATAATCTAGATTTTTTTAAAAAATTGAATATATTCTCGAAGGTGATGAATGTTACCCCAAAGTGCCTGATTGTGATGGTTACTTTAAAAATATTGGCATGCTCTCTACCGGTCCAATACTTTTTTTCTTTTTTTAAAGTTTATTTATTTTTTTTTTTGAGGGCGGGGGGCAGGAAGAGGGAGACACAGAATCTGAAGCAGCCTCCAGGCTCTGAGCTGTCAGCGCAGAGCTCGATGTGGGGCTTGAACCCATGAACCTCAAGATCATGACCTGAGCTGGAATCAAGAGTGGGACACTTAACTGACTGAGCCACCCAGACACCCCTATTTTTTCTGATTAAAAGCTTAAATGTAGTGAGCTAGGGGAAACGTGATTTCACCTTACATGAAATGGCTAATTTTAAATGCCCAAATTCTGTCCCTGTGTGCTTACTGGCCCTGGTAGGTACGCAGTCCAGCCAGACTCCAAACGCAAATACTGACAGGTGTTCAGGTGAGTTTGATTGTCCTTGATTCTTTTTTTTTTTTTTTTTTTGAGCTATCACTGGCAGGATGCATTTTAATATTCCTCATGACCCAACATTTCATACACCTGTAATCTCTAAGAAGAATGCATCCCGGTTCATTTCTTTTCCATATTTCCCATTTCTTTCGTGTTTCTTGTCCACAGAAGAAGTAGGGTTTTCTGCATCAGGGGGACAGCAAGGTTGTGATTTCTCCTCGTGCCCCAGAAGGCTGTTGAAAGGAGGAATTCATTTCAGCTCACTTTCATACCGAGCACTTACCCTAAGAGGCTCCTTGAGGAGGTTAAGATAAAGCGTCACCCATTATCTTTTGGGTTCAGCTGGATTGTGAACCCCAAGGGCAATGATTTGGTTTCGGACTTGCTGTACTCCCAGGATGTAGAACAGCACTTAGCAAATAGTAGGTGCTCATCAAATACTTGGTGAATAAATGAAAGCAATCAGAAACCAAGTGCCTGCTATGTGCCAGGCGCTGTTCCAGGTGCTTGAAGGAGCACCATGAAACAGAGACAAAGGTCTTGGCCTCTGTGAAACTTCTAGTCGGGAAGACCAACCAGAGACACGTAAACAAATAAATAAATATGACCATTTCAAATAGCGGTAGGAGACATGGAGGAGACCATCAGAGTAATGGGATAGAAGGCGAGGGCAGGGTACCCTCACTGAGAAAATGATACTGGAGCTAACGGAAATGATGACAGGGAGCCAGCCATGGGAGGATCTGAGGGAAAGGGTCCTCCTGGTAGAGGAAATAGCATGTGCAAAGGGCCTGGAGCCAAAAGAGCATTGGAGCTGGAGACTTCGTAAATGTGGTCAAGTTGACATTGGAGAAGTCAAGGGGCTTTGTTAACCAGAAGTCTTAGTAAGCCATTTGGGTTTTATTACACCTGTGATAGAAACCTCTCAGCACATTATAAGCAGGGGACTAGCCTGATCGAATTTACATTTTGAAAAGACGGCTCTGGCTGGTGGGATGGAAGGTGCACCCAGCAGATGAAGAGTGGAAGCAGGGAAACCAGCTACACGACGATCTCCTCCACGGAGGTTAAGCCGGGATAGTTAGTGCCTGTGAGGTTGCCCAGGCCACTCCCCCTCCATTCAGCCCCTGCAGTGACCCAAAAAGGCCCCGGCTGTTTTACAGGGCTTTGGCGAAAGCTACAGTTTGGAAACTGTATTTGGTACTTGTGGTAAGGGACCCGCTGATATGGTTAAACGTTTCTTTTTTAGTCCTGGCAATTCTGGAAGTCACTTTTGGAAAATCAGAGAAATTTGAACGTGTATCTAATTTGGTGGCTGCGCCCTCTTCCTGTTTTGTAAATTAGACTCTTGTAATAATGCCGTCCACGGTTTATTTGCAGCTGAGGCTGCCAGTCTTCGACATGAAGAAGGCTGCCTTGGACGCATCTTCCTCCCAAAATAGTAAATACCATTGGCTCCGAATCATCTCGCACTTTGCCCGTTTATGTGAGTGGCACATGGCACTCGGCAAAAGCGTCATCGTGTCTGCAATGACCGTTTTTACAGGAATATTTGGCTTATGTTAACTAAAAAAATAAAAATAAAGACCTAAAAACAAATACATATGACTACCAGGGGTGAATATCATGAAGCCGAAAGCTATGCTGGCTGTTTCTGCCAATTTTTTTTCTCTTCTTGTTGCCTTTGGAAAGGGAGTAGAACACACCACTTGAAAGACCATGAGCCTCTGTCAGAAGCTGTGGCTGGTTCCTTGATAGACTCAACTTGATGCTAGAATTTCTTATTTTGGTATTGGCCCCCTCCTGCAAGGGTTCTTTGCGTGTGGCTGAAAACTGCGGGTTTCACAGATTCAATTCTGCAAGTGCATTTTTTCATGTGCGTTTGCACCGTAAAATGAAAAAGAACAAAACGCATTAGCAAAGCCGCTAGGATCTCCATCCATCTCTTGCCCCTGATGTTTTCTCTCCATTTGCTGTTTTAAACAATGCTTAATTAAATGCTTTCCTTATTTTGAGATAATTGTAGATTCACATGCAGTTCCTTTTTTAAAATAATATTTATTTTATTTCGGGGGAGAACGCAAGTGGGGTAGGGGCAGAGAGGGGGAGCAGACGTCCTGAGGTAGGCGGTGGGCTGACAGGCTCACAGCAGTGAGCCCTGACGTGGGGGCTTGAATTCACAAACCGTGAGGTCATGACCTGAGCTGAAGTCGGAGGCTCAAGGGACTGAGCCACACAGGCGCTCCTCACATGCAGTTCTAAGAAAAAATAGAGAGGAATCTTTGGACCCTTCACTTGTTTTTCTCCAGTGGTAACTTCTTGCAACAATAAAACCTTATTGCAACCTTGAAACTGCATGGATGAAATTGACACAGGTACAGTCCTACCAGCCTGCTTTCATTTCACCCATTCTATAGGCCTTCATTTGTGTTCAAACAATGTTTGTATCAAACTGTATTTTAAGTGCCCTAATGCAGCTGATTATTTAAGGAGTCTACCTTGATCCCCCTCCCATTATTAAAGGAGTCTACGTTGATTTCCCCCCCCCCTTAACTAAGCTATCCTTAATTGGCATAGCTTATAAAATAAATCTGACTTTTCATATACTGGCTTTGTTTAATGCACAGCAAATTAAGGACACGTGAAAAAGCCTCACGAATACATTTGCAGAGCAAGGTGGTAGGTATCAGCTTGTGTTCAGCTCATAACGGTTTTAAGGCAGTTTATTTGCAGAAACTCAAGTTTATGTCCCTTTGGCTTTCAGACAGCAAACAGCTTAATGTGGATTCTCTACAATTTATCCCGCAATCCCTACGTGCAACAAAAGCTCCTCAAGGAAATTCAGAGTGTATTGCCGGAGAATCAGATGCCACGGGCAGAGGATTTGAGGAATATGCCATACTTAAAAGCCTGCCTGAAAGAATCCATGAGGTGAGCACACATACGGAAGCCAACATGAATATTCTAGGAAGCCGTTCCTTAAACACACGATCAGGGGTCTCCACGCCCACAGACAGCACCCACTGTTGATTCAGAAACAATTATCAAACTGCAAAAAAAAAAAAAAAAAAAAAGCCTCAGGACCATATTTTCTTTCTACTACTCATTTCCTAAATCATTTGGGCAAATTTTGCTAAAACTTGGGAAAGTCAGTGTCCTCCCCTTTAAATCAGTAATAATAGTCTAATGAATGCTGTAAGCACTAATTAAAATCAGGGACATAATTGAAGGATACAAAAAGAAGTTCAGCAAGGGAATCATGTTATTATTTGGTAAGACTAAGAGACATCTCTGTTTTTGAGCCTCTGGTGTAAAATGTTCTTTGAACAGTATTGTTCCACCCTTTCTGAAAAACAAAACTCACGGCATGTCAGCATTAGAAAGAAACAGCTTTCACTTCGGGAAGGGCAGAGAGGAGAACCCTAGAACAAAGGCAAGCTTAAGGGTGACACACACAAAAACACACATTTGAAGTCTAGAGTGAAACAGAAACCCACTATTGACCGCCACTAAGCAGTTACTGGGGAGTTAACCAACACAGTAAGATAAGGGATACAAACAGGAAGTATAAATATCAGGAAGAAAGAGACAGAACTTCCTTACGAGAGTTGTGATCACGCTCCCTTTTTGAGTACGGACTCATGCGGGATTTATTGACGTAACCAGAATCTGCATTCCCATTGACACTGAATCCAGAAATTGGTCCGTGTTCACTCACCCTTACATCTTTAATTTTGTTTTTTCAGGCTTACCCCAAGTGTACCATTTACAACCCGCACTCTTGACAAAGCTACGGTTCTGGGTGAATATGCTTTACCCAAAGGAGTAAGTAGGATTTGTGCGGTCTGCACCTTACAGAGCTTTGAAAGCTACACTTTCCAAATATTCATCAGATCTGCATAAATACCTTTCCTGGGAGAGCATTCCTTTTGGAAATTTGCAGAAACTCAAGTTTATGTCCCTTTGGCTTTCAGACAGCAAACAGCTTAATGTGGATTCTCTACAATTTATCCCGCAATCCCCACGTGCAACATACATATTTTAGTATGTAGTTGACATGTTGCACCATTTGGTGTTAAGATTGGTGGTTTGGGGGACAAAGAGACCTAGATTCAAGTATTGCCTCGAGTGAGTTACAGAACCTCAGCTCTCTCATCTGTAAAATGGGGATGATAATGGACTACCACATGGGCTTGGTGAGAATGTGATGCAACATTTTAAAGTTCTTTACCTGTTTGTCACCTGGTACATTTCTAGTACTAAACACGGGCTGGCAATCACCATATTATAAACTTGTGGGTTGCTTTTACACTCGTAAGGTGATCACTTTTGTAAATTTTGCCATTCAGACGTTTCTGTCTCGTGATTTTTAAGTGCTTTTGTGTTCCTGTGTGTTTTTAGACCGTGTTGATGCTCAATACCCAGGTGTTGGGATCCAGTGAAGAAAATTTTGAAGATTCAAGTCAGTTTAAGCCCGAACGGTGGCTTCAGGAGAAGAAAAAGATCAATCCTTTTGCGCATCTTCCATTCGGCATTGGGAAGAGAATGTGCATTGGTCGCCGACTAGCCGAGCTCCAGCTCCACTTGGCCCTGTGCTGGGTAAAACTCTGATTTCTTTCTTTTTTAATGCCTATTTATTTTTGAGAAGGGGGGTGGCAGAGAGAGAGGGAGACAGAATCCAAAGCAGGCTCCAGGCTCCGAGCTGTCAGCGCAGAGCCGACGCGGGGCTCGAACTCACGAGCTGGGAGATCATGACCTGAACTGAAGTCGGATGCTTAACCGACTGAGCCACCCACACTCTGATCTCTGCAGTTGTGCTCTGTGCTATTGCGCAACACAGGAGAAGAGGGGTCATCCTGGCTTTTCTGTGCATGTATGTTCCAGATCGTCCGCAAATACAACATTGTGGCCACGGACAACGAGCCCGTGGAGATGCTGCACCTGGGCATCCTGGTGCCCAGCCGGGAGCTCCCCATAGCCTTCTGCCAGCGGTGAGAGCCTCAGGTGAGCATCCAGGGTGCCTTGAACCCCCAAAGGGCGAGCTGAGCTCAGAGGGTGGCCAGACTCGGGTTTGAATCCCTGCTCACCACTGATTTGCTGGGTGAATTTGAGTAGTTTTCTAACCTGTCTCCTTTTTCTTTTTTTCATTTTTCAAATTGGGACTAAAATTGTATCTCACTAGAAAGTTGACATGATACTAAATAGCCTAAATCCTAGCATCAACTAAGTGCTCAGTAAAGGCAAGCTGCCATCATGGGTTTTGTCTGTGAATATGAGAGGTGGACAGCCTTTTCTGTAAAGGGCCAGTTGGCAGATATTTTAGGCTTTGCAGGCCATGAGGTCTCTCCTGCGTCCACTTAACTCTCTGCCTTTTAGCTCCGAAGCAGCCTCACACGATTTGTCAACAAGCAGGTGTGGCTGTTGTGTTCGTTTTCTATTGCTGCTGTAACAAATTACTAAAACAAATTACAAATGTGTTAAATAATAAATTTATTAGTTTAACAGATTTGTAGGTCAGAAATCTGACCCAGCTCTTACCAGGCCAAAATCAAGGTATTAGCAGGGCTACATTCCTTTCTGGAGGTTCCAGGGGGAGAATCTGTTCTCTTGCTAATTTGAGTTGTTGGCAGAATTTAGTTTCTTACACCTGTAGGACTGAGGTCCCTATTTTCTTGCTGGCAGCTGACAGCTAGTCCCAGCTTCTAGAGGCCACCTGCATTCCTTGGCTCATGACCTCTTTCTCCATCTTCAGAGCCAGCCAGAGAAGGCCAACTTCCTCTCCAGGCTTCAAATCTGTCTTCTTCTGTCATTCAGAATAATATTCCCATCTAGACATGCCTGGGTGGCTCAGTGGGTTAAACATCCAACTTCGGCTCAGGTCATGATCTCTCAGTTCATAGGTTCGGGCCCTATGTCAGGCTCTGTGCTGGCAGCTCGGAGCCTGGAGTCTGCTTTGGATTCTGTCTCCCTCTCTCTCTGCCCCTCCCCTGCTCACACTCTGTGTCTCTCTGTTTCTTAAAAATGAATAAACATTTAAAAAATTAATAAAATAAAATAATCTTTCCATCTCGAGGTCCACACATGTAATCACATCTGCAAAGTTCCTTTTGCCATGCATTCACAGCTCCTGGAGATTAGAGCACAGACATTTTCTCAGGGCCATTATTCTGCCTACTAAGACTGTTCCAATAAAACTTTATTTATAAATACAGGCGGTATACTTATTTGACCACAGGGCTTTGGTTTCCAGACCCCTGGAATGTAAGTGTATATATTTACTACCCTGTATTATATACAATGTAACACTTTTCTGCAGTGTACTTTTTACTTCCTTTTCTGACTGTATACATGTTCTCTACCACCTTCACAACTGTGGCCATATCCACATACCTACTACTATTTATTTAATTACTGCTTAATTGTTTCCTTTAAATTAACACAGGCCTAACAGTACACTTTAGCCTTATTTCCCAGGCAGTAATTTCCTTGATGAAATGATAAGTGTTTCAGTTCTTTTATTTTCCCTAATACACAATAAAATGAATTTTTAACTGTTGAGGTGATAAAAACTTAGCTTGAAAAATCTCTACTATCATCTTCTAGGGAAAGATGACATCTCCAAAATAAGGCTTTCTAGCATTACATGCCACGATTCAGTCTCAATCATTCTGCCCTATCAAAAGCCTGTCCTAGAATTTCCTTAGAACTGACTGCAATTTGCTAAATGCGAGTGGAGGGGAGTTGCCGACAGGTGGATTATTGCGGGGAAATAAGCATTTGCAGATGAAACTTCTCCCCAGGTGTCTGACGCTAGCACTTGTCAAATTCTGAGCATCCCAACAGAATTGAATCAAGTAGGATAATGAAGGAATTTTAGTTTAGTTTCGAAACTCCAAGCCTGCAAGGACAGCACACACACGAATCATAGCCAACCACCCCTTCGACATGAGCCCCTGGCATTTTTGGTGTTCGCATTTTTTTTTTTTTGCTAATAATTTCTCTTGTTTAATTATAGTTCTTTAATGTATATTTGGGGGGGTGCCTGGGTGGCTCAGTCGGTTAAGCATCCGACTTGGGCTCAGGTCTTGATCTCACAGTCTGTGGGTTCGAGCCCCGCATCAGGCTCTGTGCTGACCACTCAGAGCCTGGAGCCTGCTTCCCATTCTGTGTCTCCCTCTCTCTCTTCTCTCCTGCTTGTGTTCTGTCTACTAAAAATAAATAAACATTAAAAAAAATTTTTTTTAAGTTTAATGTATATTTGGGGTTTACTTTATTTTCCAGATTTTTTTTTTTTTTACCATGACCAAGAGCAGCAATTTTTACCCTCCTGCAAGAATGGTCCTTATGGCTTCTACGTTACCAGAAAGCAAACTGCAAAAACTAGTGCCTGAAACAGCGCATAAAGAACAGTTGGGCCCAGGTGTTTATACTCACTCTTCCACAGAGTTGTTCTGGAAGCTGCACCCTCTGTATAGATGATGGCATCTAATAAGATTGTATCTGACTCAGGAAAGCAGACTGAGCACTGGGGTACAGGACACTCTCCAGAGGACACTGCTGGCTTACACTGAACAGGTGACCTGACAGCACCATGTTCACTTCCAGAATTACTCATGACCCGTTTTCTCTTGCGTCTTAACTGTGACGTGACAGGGGGGCCCAGCATTTGTCAGTCAGTCTGGTAAACGTCACTACATGTTTCTGTCCCCACCCTTCCAAATTCACCCTGCTCGGCTCTTTACTTCTCAAGAGTAAGTTTACATTTTGCAACGGAAGCTAAAATTGTCTGGGGCTTGGGGTTAATAATTACAATCCATTTATTGTCACTTTGCTTCACATGATATTGGGGAAAATGCTTATCACATCAGCAAAACGAAATGTTAATGTTACTGGGTCTCTATGAAACTGCATTTTTCCTGTCCTGAAATTGCAGCATTATTGGGGAATTCGAGAAGAACTCTATTTTCAGAAGTACTTTGATGGAGTCAGAGCCTCTTACCTAAGAATGCCTTCATGACTTAACTGTGGCATCGTTTGGTCAAAGGATTCTGAAATTCCTTAAGTAATGGATTTCCTCTCTGGCATCAAGAAGTGAATCAGCAGTTTTTAACCTGTGTGTATGTGTGTATATTGTAATGGAAATTTTCTTAAGTCATTTTTAAAAATATATATGGTATTTGATTTAGGGTCTGTGGTTTAGGGCAGTGTTTTCTAAAGTCCAGTCACAATCTAAAAATATTCAGTGACTTACCATGCCTTAATTTTCCCCTCTATAGAATGGAACAGTAGTGAAGTGTGTGTACATTATAAATTAACTATATAAGCCATGTTATGTGATTTGAACTCCCTGAGAAAATACAATTTCATAATGGAAAATGCATAGAGATTTATACAATACTTATAAAACTTTGTAAAAAAATGTGTTTACATATAGTTTATTTTTATATATATTTACTACTATGTTTCCTAAAAACACACTATATATTTCTGCATATTTGATAGGTTTCTCTTTTTAGGTTATATTTTTAGGATATTGAAGAAGTATACTTTTTATATCGTTCCATTTGGGTGATTACGTACCTATCACTAAAATAGGTGTACGCTTTTCTCCCTACCGTGAAATTATTTTGTAGAATTCTAAATCCACATGTGTCATCAGATCTCATCTGTACATCTTCCTTAAACTCCCTGAAAATCAGAATAAAAGTTTTCAAATAGTCAAAAAATGTTTCCTCTTGCATTTGTTGTCTTACTAGGAAATTTTCTCAATGTGGCCATTTTACAAGCCCTGTATCGTGAAATCTACTCTTATAAACAGCTGGACTTTGATACCAGTTTTACAGAAAGATAATCATTTGAGTGGCAAAGTAGTTTTCCTTTTTTTTTTTTTTTTTTTGCTGCTTAAATATTTTCCAAGCCCATTTAGTTCTCTCTTTTTTTAATGTTTATTTTTGAAAGAGAAAAAGAGAGAGAGCACAAGTGCGGGGAGGGAAAGAGAAGAGGGAGACACAGAATCCGAAACAGGCTCCAGGCTCTGAGCTGTCAGCACAGAGATCGACGCAGGGCTCGAACTCACGGACTGTGAGATCATGACCTGAGCTTAACCACCTGAGCCCCCAGGCGCCCCAAGTCCATTTAGTTCCATCTGAACCACCACCTCCCTCCAGATGAGTGCAGACACTCCCAGCTGATCTCCAGTCTGTTCTTTGTACAGTGGCTATATCGGCCTTCTCAAAACCCAATCCCGATTTTGTCTCATCGCTGCTTCTGTGGTGTTCCATTGCTTTTATGAAAGGATCCAATTTCTTAAGCCCGACGTCAGTGTCCTGGCAAATCTGGCCTTTCTGAACCACAGGCCCCAGCCCACATCGCCCACACCCAGATGCCTCTGGACCCCTCCACACTGGCTTCTGCCAGTTTCTTTGATTCCTTCACAACTGTCGGCCCACAGGGTTTTGCACCTGTGGTCCCTCCTACCATCTTCCCTCCTGGCACATTCTTTTTTTACCTACTCTTCTACGCACCAGTCAGAGATCAGCTCAAGCGTCCTAGAGGAAGTCTTCCGCGATGACTAAGATACCCCAGAGGCTGACTCTGGCATCGGGATCCATTAAGGAAGTGGTTCCAGAAGAGGCTGGAAGGGACTGAGGGCAGCAGGGTAGGAAAAGGAGCCAAAGGCCGTGCCGCTTGGGGAATGCTCCAGCTTCCTGATCCCCTGGGGAGCTCTGGGCTTGTAGCTTGCAGCATGGCTGGTTTGATCTGTAGCAACAACTCAGAGGCTGCACCGGGGGGTCTACTCTCTAGATCTTAGCGATGTCCACGCAGGCTACAGGAGCCCCGATTCATCCTGTTGATAGGATTCATGCCACGTCATAAGACCTCTTCCCTGAGGCCCGGTAGGTCGGTGTGGAGTATGGTGCTTGTCACAGGGTGAATGAAACTCGGATCTATTAAGATTGTCACCATTAATCCATGCCATTCTGTGCCTGTTCTGTCTCCCTTAAGGCCAACTCAATCCTTCAGCTTGAGCAAAAGTCTAGAGGATGTTTCTGAGAAACCAGCTCATGATGATACATGGAGAAGAGAGCCCACTCACTTTCTGATATCCAGATAATTTTTTGAGAGAGCAAGAGGGAAGAAAAGAGAGAAGGCAAAGACAGGGAGAGAGGAAGGAGAGAACTGAGAGATCAAGGGACTTCCTCGACGTTTGTGGTGAAGATTCCACACGCTGGCACTGCCTGTCTGAAGGGCAGGAGATTATTGATGGAGTAACAGCCCATACGCAGGTGGTCGAGTGGAGTGGCATCACACGCATGCGTTTGGCACATGCAAACTCGACCACCCGTGTCCAGCATTTAGGAGCAACTGAGAGTAGGAGACACAGGTGATTCCAAGAACCTCACTCCACAAGGAGCCAGGTGGAGCTGGAGAGCCAGCTCCCGTCTCACTTCTCATGCACATCTCAAAGTGGGAGTGTCTTCCTGCCCTGCATGTGGTCCTAGGAGTTAAGGATGTGCGTTTTTCACGTGACCTAGACCGTAGATATGAGCGAACCACTTCATGGTGTTTACAGCCAAGAGAGCAGAAACGTCTACAATTTTTGCATTGTTTGCTTGATAGGAGAACCTAAATCCTCGGTATGCCTCCCCTCTACTGCAACACCTCTGTGTTCCATGTCCTGTAAACTCCATATTGGTGTAGGAGGAAAAACATGGACTTAGGGTTATTAGCCTCACTTGGGTTTCCATTCTATTTTTTTATGTTTATTTATTATTGAGACAGAGAGAAACAGAGCATGAGTAGGGGAGGGGCAGAGAGAGAGGGAGACACAGAATCGGAAGCAGGCTCCAGGCTCTGAGCTGTCAGCACAGAGCCCAACACTGGGCTCTAACTCGAAAGCTGTGAGATCGTGACCTGAGCCAACGTCAGACACTCAACAGACGGAGCCACCCAGGCGCCCCGCTCTTGTACCTTTTGAAATTATCAAAATTATTTGTCAGAACAATAGGTTAGAAAAACCTGAGAGGCAGTTTAGTGCATGGTTCAAAACTCAGCAGTGGAAGCAGATTGATTTGGTTCAAATCCCACCTCCTGCATTGGCCAACTATGTAGCATTTAGGCAAGTTATTTTGACCTCTTTGTGCTTTAATGTTCTCATCTATAAAACAAAGATGATGACCACAGTGTACCTCATAGAGCTGTTGAGACAATAAATGGAAACCATGCATTATAACACTTAGAAAATATCTGGCACATTCTGAGTCCTCAATAAGTAGGAGGTATTTTTTTAATGCTTATTTATTTATTTAGAGAGAGAGAGTAAGAGCAGGGGAAGAGCAGAATATCCCAAGCAGGCTCCACGCTGTCAGCACAGAGCCCGATGCGGGGCTTGAACTCACAAGCTGTGAGATCATGACCTGAGCCGAAATCAAGAGTTGGACACTTAACCGACTAAGCCACCCAGGTGCCCCCCGATAGTAGAAGGTGTTTTGAAATGCACCGATGTCGAACCGTTGTGAGGTTTGACATATAAGTTTGGATTTCTAGCTCCCGTGAATCCACGGGATGCCTGGACTTGGGGGCCTGTCATCACACCAGGGCCATCGGCACACAGGCTCCTCCCCCAGGGGCAGGGCGTGTGCCCCGGGCCCACCCCACTGCCTACACTCCTCTCTATTACCTGCCACACCTCATTTCCTAACACCATTTTGCGCCTCCTACGAATCGCTTTAGGGACTCTCCTCGGATTTCATGGACATAGTAAAAAGCAGAGATCTGATTAGAACCACTCACATTTACAGAGTGGGTTCTGGGTCCTTTCCTGTGCCTTATTCTTCACACGGGCCTTGCCGAGGAGCCGGTAATCTTCCTATTTTTTAAATAGGTTTGGAGAAGTCAACATCTTCTTCAGGAAAACCCAGTAGGCAGGAAACAGACTCAGCCTGATCTCCCTGACTCCATGGCCCTTACTCATTCCCCCATACTTTGTGGCGCTCAGAGAAGCTGCAAATCGGTCAGTCAATTAATCTATCAGCAAGTATTTCGTATAAACCTGTTGAACAACTCTGGCTGAACGCCAAGGCTCCATTTATGGTTCAACCTAATTTGTTGGACTTCCCCTAATCTCCTGGATTGGACGTTGATCCAAATGACATAATCACTCATTGCTGTCCATGATTGTTCTGTCCTGCAGAACCTCCCTTTATCAGCAAAAAAATATTTGTGGAACTCTTAATCATGAGGACGCCTTGCACCTGGGGCCATCTGAGTAGCATCAACTCCAAACACGACGCCTTAGAATTAATTAGAAGGTTTGCACTGTGGACACTTTTCCTCCAGATTTCTTTTGCTTTAGTGAAAAGGAGTGTGAGATACTTTCTGTGCAGGTTGAGCGGGAAGGTGAACTGAGGAGGAGCAAAAAAGGTCTGGAAATCAAAGTTAACAGTAAGCCAAGAGTCAATGGCATAGGCTTGAATGACGATGAATGCCTTGTAATTGGTTTTCATTTACATTTGCTTTTTTTTTAATCAGGAGATTTCCTTCCTCAGCTCATTTATTGTTAATGCTCCTTGTTATCATTTGCCCAGACTTCGAGACACTGTATGATGTCTCTTGGAGGCCAATATTGGAGGCCAAAACCAGTTGGTTGGTGGTGTATTTTGGTGACCCGAAATACAAAATTGAGAAGGATTCGAAAGTTGAGTCCAGATACAGCAGGAAGAGAATCACGATTGGTTTGCAGAAGTTCATACCCTGTGTTAGATATTTATCCATCCTATACACAATAACGTTCTGGACACCAAGCCTACAGATACTTAATAAGAACAGCCAACTTGGGGCGCCTGGGTGGTTCAGTCAGTTAAGTGCCAGACTGCAGCTCAGGTCATGATCTCATGGTTCGTGGGTTCGAGCCCCTTGCCGGGCTCTGTGCTGACAGCTCAGAACCTGGAGTCTGCTTCCGATTCTGTGTCGCCCTCTCTCTCTCTGCCCCTTCCCCGCTCCCACTGTGTCTCTTTCTCTCTCAAAAATAAATAAACATTTAAAAAAATGAAAAAATAAAAAGAACAGCTAACCTTTGTTAAGCACTGTCTCTGTGGTTGGCACTGTATTAAGTCTATTACATTGATTTTTCCCCCCAGTGCTTTTATTTAGGGTCCATATATACCCCTCACAAGGTATGTGATGAATTTTGGAGGTTTGCCGACAAACAATTTTCATTTCCGATAGTGTATATGTTTATCTTCTGGTAATACTAGTTCTTTTTTAATATTTCCAGTAGTATGATTAAATTTGCTTTTTAAATGAGCTGATTTAAATTTTAAAGAGGAGATGATAATAAATGAGTGACATTTCGTGAGGCCTACAACTTAGGCAACAATCACAAAAACGGCACACGTGTAGCTGGGAATTAGGAATTGCTGGGAGGCTTGGGGATTTCTGATGCTCGATGGAACGGGTGTGCTACAGGGCCAGGATATGAACCCAGGAGATCGGGCTGTGGAGGTCAGAAACTCAGGTGGCCCATGGGTCTCCACCTTGTAGTAATCGCCTCTTTGTGACTTGAGGATGAGTAAGCCCTGTAACTTGCTTCTAACCAATGGAATATGTCAACGGTGACAAGATGTCCCTCCCCTGATTAGGTTAGAATCTTCCAGGAGACTCCCCTTCGCTGGTTTGCTGAGTAAGCAGCTCTGTTGGAAAGCCTGGCAAGGAACCGAGGGCTGACTCCTATTAAAAAGGAACGTCCAAAAAGGAACTTAATAAGTCCTAGATTAACCATCAGAACTAGCATCATGCACTCATTTAGCCAACGAATATCTATTAAACCCTTATGTATTAAATTGCATACTTGTTAAGGATAAAGGAATTCCATTCTCCTAGAAGAGTCGTTCCTTATGGCCACCTTGAAATTCTGTTCTCCACAGTGTAATTCACTAGGGGACAAGCTTATCCCGCCTTTCAAGCCTGACGTCATTAGTTCTTTTTCAAATACCTGAATTACAGGAAGTTGTCAGAGATAATTGCTCTCCAATAATTTCCAGGTAGAAAAGCCCCACATATGAGCCATCTCACCTCTCCTTGGAAACAAATACATGAAAGCAAGAAAGGAAACAGGAAAGCGAGCAAGAAGAGACATCACTGAAGTGGACTCTGGTTTTCACTAAATGACTGAAGCAGCTTATTAATTAAAAAAAGCAATTAACATCACAAGGCCACAAAGACTATTTCACGGCTGCCTTCTGGAGTTACGGTGTTGGTTGCATCAGAGCTATAGAAAGAGTAGAAAAAAACAAATATGTTGTTTTGTTCTTAATGAGATTCCTGAAACTAAGTCCTTTTTTTTTTTTTTTTTTTCTCTTTAGAGTTTCCGGAGTAAGGTGCTGAGTCAGACTTTGGACGACCATTGAGTAAACTTGCCAAATCTTTCCAAGGTTCACCAGCAAGTGACCTGGAAAAAAATTCATATTAAGGCTTTAAAAGTCTGCAAGTGCCGGAAGAGCTTAAAATAGTTAACTCATCAACCAGCCCAGCGTGAACTTGGGATAAGCTTGTCTTGCATATTCCTTGTTGGGACCAGAAAACAAACAATCAGAAAACAACTGCATTTGGGGAAAGAACGATTCCATTGTATGGGTCAAAATCACACGTTTTAGGGAATGAATGACTATGGTAGTTATTCATGTTCTGGCAGATCTGATGAAATCACATCTTATCCCTTAATTTCTAAGCGGCTGATCAGGAGACCTTGGAAGTTCACGAAATTACACTACCCTTCTAAAATGAACTGCATAACTTCTCTTCTTTCCCCTTTTCTCAGAAAAGCTTTGTCTTATCAGTACCCTAAAAGTTACTTGTATATCTCGCCTATGAAAACATACAGGCGTGGAGGGGATTGGCTACCTACTTTGCAGGGTCCAGTATACAATGAAAATGAGGAGCTCCTTGTTAAAAAAAAAAAAAAAAAAAACAACCATTAAGATTTTCAAGACATCAGCTTGCAAAGCATTAAACCAAGCACAGGACCCTTGTAAGCATGGGACCCCATGCACCTGCCCAGCTAAGGTCCCATAGGCATGGGACCAGCCCTGACATGGGCATGGAGACATTTGACAGTGACGTTAATTCCTTTAATGGTTACTGCTTTTTTCAGATTTTTCTTTTTCTTCATGGGTCAGTTTAAGGAATTCAAACTTTTTTTTAGAAAAATATCAATCTCGGGGCGCCTGGGTGGCTCAGTTGGTTAAGCGTCTGACTTCAGCTCAGGTCATGATCTCACAGTTTGTGAGTTTGAGCCCCACGTTGGGCTCTGTGCTGACAGCTCAGAGCCTGGAGTCTGCTTCAGATTCTGTGTCTC
This sequence comes from Cryptoprocta ferox, assembly GCA_028646485.1. NCBI lineage: Eukaryota > Metazoa > Chordata > Mammalia > Carnivora > Eupleridae > Cryptoprocta > Cryptoprocta ferox. Next base: position 7,870,695 of record CM053576.1, read on the forward strand.
CCTCTCTCTCTGCCCCTTCCCTGCTCGTGCTCTGTCTCTCTGTCTCACTCTCAAAAATAAATAAACATTAAAAAATTAAAAAAAGAGAAAAATATCAATCTCATTTTAGTTTATAGACATCTTGGCATATAATTGCTCTGTATATTCCCTTCCAGTTTAAAAAATATCTACCATAGGGTTGTGCCTGGCTGGCTCAGTTGGAGAGCATGGGACTCTTATCTTGGGGTCATGAGTTTGAGCCCCACGTTGGGTGTAGAGATTATTGAGAAATAAAATCTTATAAAAAATGTTTTAATTAAAAAAAATAAAAAATATCTACCATAATTGTAGGATCTTTAAAATTCTTACCATTATTTATTTGTATGCTCTCTGCCCCTCAATAAAAACCTATGTCCAATCTTTACAAAGAACAAAACTTTTTTTTTCCACTTCATTAACTGGTGCTTTTATTCCTATTATTTATTAACTTCCCTTTTCTTTCCATTCATTCTGATTTTTTCTCTGACCTCTATAGCCACAGATATTAAAAAATAGGGCTTGGACTCTTTCCCTTCAACAATCATTAGTTTTAAAAATACATTTTTAGTTCCAAAAATTTTGGAACAAATCTAATGAATTAGGAAGAAGCAAGAGAGGGGCACCTGGGTGGCTCAGTTAGTTAAGTGTCCGACTTCGGTTCAGGTCATGGTCTCACAGTCCATGGGTTCGAGCCCCACATTGGGCTCTGTGCTGACAGCTCAGAGCCTGGAGCCTGCTTCTGATTCTGTGTCTCCCTCTCTCTCTGCTCCTCCCCCGCTCACACTCTGTCTCTCTCAAAAATAAACATTAAAACAAAAAGAAGGGAAGAAGCAAGAGACTGGTGAATGAGAGAACCCATGTTGGAAACCACAATGTCCATCCCGGTCACGGTTACTCTTATTCAACTGTCTTCACACAAGGGAACACAGGTTCCAAACTGGTGCTGACCCCTTTCGGAGGATATATGCCAGTAACGTGCAATTGCTCACACTTGCAAATGTCACTTTGGTGCAACATTTCCCCTGTAAATAAAGACAAAAAAGAAATTTTAATGAACAACCCTTTAAAAATGCTTGATGAAAGTTATGGAGAGGTGAACTTCCAAAAAAATTTTATTTACAAAAACAGGTGGCCATCCCCTGGGATGTCATTTGCCAGTTTGATTTTTTTTAATATCACATTAAGATATTTATCTAAACTAAGTTTTTTGGAAGTGCCTTAATATTTGCAGCCAGAAGGGTGTCTAGGTGGCATCGTCTTAGGAATCTGACTCTTGATCTCGGCTCAGGTTATGATCTCGAGGTTCGTGAGTTTGAACCCTGAATAGGGCTTTGTGCTGATGGTGCAGAGCCTGCTTGGGATTCTCTCTCTCCTTTTCTCTGCCCCTCCCCTGCTTGTGCTCTCCCCTCCCCTCCACGCCTCTCTCTCTCAAAATAAATAAATAAACTTAAAAAAAATAAAAAAAATACTTGCACCCAGAATAAGAGCCTCACTTGCCTTACCCTAGCCCTGGTTCTGGTGAATAACACAATTTGCAGAGGAAGCATGAGGAGAAGGAAGCCGGGAAATCACCAAGTGACTTCCATCCAGCCTGCCTTGTAAATCACATGACTCTAGTTCCATTTTGGAGACGCTACCACTGTGATCTACATAGAGAGGCTCATAGTAATAACTACCTTTTACTGAAGGGCTTACTATGTACCAGGAATGTACTCAGCACTCTGCCTACATTATTTCATTTTAAACATCCAGCAATAAGTCATTGCTCTTACCAAAGCTATGCATAAACAGGGCTGGATAAATTAAGAACTTTGTCTGAAGTCATCTGCCTAGAAAGGGAAAGCCAGACGTGGATCTTGGATTTGATTGGAAAACCCTAAGCCTTAAAAACTGTATTTCATCCCTTCATTTTAGATGATATTTTAAACAGAATTATCCAGACCAGTGGATCAGGATTTCTCAACCTCATCATTAGTGACACTTAGAGTTCAATAAGTCTTCATTGTGGGGGTGCTTGCTGCCCTGTGCGTTGCAGAATACTTAGTAACATCCCTGGTCTCACCTACTGGATGCCAATAGCACCCTCACTCAGTTGTGACAAAATGATGTCACTAGACATTGTCAAATATCTCCAGGGGGGAGAGGGGAGGAATCACTCTGGTTGAGAACTAGGGCTCTAGATTTCTAGAATTTTTTCTCAAGGTGCTATTTAAAATATATATACATATATATTTTATACATATGTGTGTGCATATATATGTGTATATATATAGTATTTTAGTGCAAAATTTCAAGAGTTCAATGCAAATTCCGTTCATTAAAATGAGCATGCATTCATTCCACAAACATTTATTGTTTCCCTAGAGACCTGTATACACAACTTTAAAAATACCTACATTGGCAGCCGTGAACTTTCCAAGATACGTAGGAATGCGGTATTAATTGTTGGAGATTACAATCTGCACTATGGATTAGCAATGAAACAAAAAAATTGGCTTGTCAGGCCAGATTAAACTGACCAATATATGAACCACAGGAACAACTGAGTTAATTGTAACAAAAGGTGCAATTGACAGAATGCATTCCATTTACCCAATTCAGAAGGAATTTCACTTGCCTTTGAAACTAAGTTTAGGGACTGTATAAATTGCCATGCAGTGTTGAAATTGCTCGGGGAATCTATTCATTACTAACATATTTACCTCGCGGTACAAACAGTTCCCATGGATCCTGTAACATCCTTCAGAAAGTCAATTGAGAAAAATGACTTGTAATCATGATATTGCTCAAACCATGTTGTTGGCAATTCAGTTCTAGGCAGTGGGTTTGGGAAACACGTTTGTCTCAACAAGCCAATGCATTTCTATCTATTATTGAATAATTAGGCTGCTAATTTACTGGGTACCAATGTCTTATGGGAAAAATCTTAGGATTTTTTCCCTCCTGCCTACCACTAATGCTACTCATTTGAATATATAGATGCTAATACTTCAAATTTCCAATAAGTTGTAAAAACTTAAGCCATCAAACCAAGTACTAAGGGCTATGCACGCAAATGGCTGTTGACTTCACCTTTGAACTGTATGTGAGTTGGGGTTTTCAGGCAGTCTTGTTCTGATCTACCTAGCCCAGTATCTGGTATACAGTAAGTGCTCACAACCTTAGCTGGAAAAAAAAAATGAATGATCTTTAAGTTTCTTAGCCTCATTTCCTAGAAGACTCACCAGAAACTGTAATTCTGGAATGAATATGAAATCCTGTCTCTCATCCTCTGCCGCATTCCAAATAATCTTTCAACACCTTTTGATATAAATACCTGAATTGTCAGCTCATTCTTTGCCTTAGAGAGTTCATTAGATTTTTGCATTGGGGTTGAATTTTGATGCCTCCTATTGTGCTGACCCAATGCTTGACTCACAGTTGAGGATGACAGGAGATACTGCCAAACTTTACCATATCAAGGGGGAATTTTTTTTTTTTAATTACAGGTCTGAGATGCTGGCATCCTGAATATGTGTTACCAGGGCTCCTCAAGCGCATCAGATTCAGTATCCCTCCAATCTAACCTGATTGCATGCTTGGCTTCCCAGAAGTGTTACCAAACTTCATGAAAGACTTCAAAAAGTAGCTGCGTGCTGTAGTAACAAAAAAGGGAATACGCACCAGGGCAGTGGTAGGTAACACACACTGCGACTGTGTGTGCCGATCGCTATGGCTGTTTGCTCTAAGCACTCTCTCACTTTTGTCTTCCAATCGATAGGGAGCTGTGAGATAGGATCATCTTCATGGGTAAGGGGACAGAAGTTTGGAGGGGTTAAGAAATGTGCCACAGGTCACAGAGCTAATAAGTGGTAGACTTGGTTTCTAAGTTTAATATTTATTTATTTATTGTATTCATTTTTTTAGAGGGAGACAGTGTATGAGCAGGGGAGAGAGAGAGAATGAGAATCTCAAGGAGGCTCCAGGCTCAGCGTGGAGCCTGTTGCAGGACTGGATCCCATGACCCTGGGATCATGACCGGAGCCACATCAAGAGTCGGAAGCTCAACAGATTGAACCACCCAGGCTCCCTGAACTTAATATTCTTTATGACCTCAGAGCCTCACACCGATTTATGTCCCCAAGTGAGTATCTGGGGAAAATCACACACACACACACACACACACAAATAGTAGATACTACATACGTTTGATTTCATATTTAAAAGGGATGAGAAATTTTTCCCTTTGGGCTCTCTTGGGTCACACCGTCCCTGAGGAAATCAGCCACCATGTCATGAGGACACTCAAGGAGTCCTATGAAGAGGCCCATGTGACAAGAAACTAAGGCCCCTTGCCCATAGCCAGAACTAACTTACCAGGTATGAGAGTGACTCAACTTGGAAGTAGATCCCATAGCCCCAGTCAAAGCCTCAGGTAGTACAGTGTAGGCTAACATCTTTTTTATTTTATTTTATTTTATTTTATTTTATTTTATTATTTTATTTTATTTTCTTAGCCCTTCCATACATCGTTTATGTTTTTTAAATTTAAATCCAAGTTAGCTAGCATATATTGTAATAATGATTTCAGGAGTAGAATTTAGTGATTCATCACTTACGTATAACACCAGTGCTCATCCCAACAAGTGCCCTTCTTAATGCCCATCACCCATTTAGCCCATGCCCCCACCCAACATCTCTCCAGCAACCCTCAGTTTGCTCTCTGTATTTAAGAATCTCTTATGGTTTGTCTCTCTCTCTGTTTTTATATTGTTTTTGCCTCCCTTCCCTTATGTTCATCTCTTTTGGTTCTTAAATTCCACATATGAGTGAAATCATAGGACATTTGTCTTTCTCTGACTTATTTCGCTTTGCATAATATACTCTAGTTCCATCCACGTAGTTGCAAATGGCAAGATTTCATTCTTTTTGATCACCTGGTGGTAGTATTATTCCATTATATATATATATATATATATCTTTCACATCTTGTTTATCCATTTGTCTGTCGAAGGACATCTGGACTCTTTCCATACTTTGGCTATTGTCAATAGTGCTGCTATAAACATTGGGGTGCATGTGCCCCTTCAAATCAAGTGCTGGCTAACACCTTGACTGCAATCTCATGAGAGATGCTCAGACAGAACTGCCCCAAGTGAGCCACCCTGGATCCTTGATCTACAAACACAGCGTGAGATTAAGATTTTAAAAAAATTCTTCCCATTTTAATCCACTAACTTTTTCATGTGAAATGTGTTATAAGGCAACAGGTAGCTAATACAAAAGGGGGAACTGTTTTCAAGGAATGATCGTCATGACAAACCACGGAACCTGAGACGGATAACGGGAAAGTGAAGACATGTGGGCTGTGCAAGACCAGCTTGCAACAAAGAAGGGCAACAAAGCCCGAGCTCCTCAGGGCGCCTGGGGGTGGGTTGAGTGTCCAGCTCTTGATTTTGGCTCAGGTCGTGGGATCCAGCCCCGCGTTGGGCTCGGCGCTGAAAGTGGAGCCTGCTTAAGATTCCCTGTGCCCCTCCCCCAACCTCTACACAATTAAAAATTAAAAAAACATTTTAAAAATCCCAGCGTCTCACTATGGTCAACATAAGCTGGCCCTTGACGTACTCTGACATAATCTCTTGCCCATCACCCTCTAGCTCGCTAGTGTAGCCACACACTGATTCCGCTGGTGCCATTGTTGTAGCTCCTTCAGGGAATCAAGTCCATCCCTGTCTGACAACTTTTTGCAATGACAGTTCCTTTACCCAGGACACTCTTCTTCCAGATCATTACATTGCTGGATCCTCATTCTTTATGTCTCCATAAAAATCACTGATCAAGAGAGAAACTCCTCATCCAATGTTGCCATTCCCTAGCCCTACTAGGCTACTTGATAACGTCACCCTATTTTAGTTCCTTCATAGTTCTTAGTGCTACCTAACATGTTCACTAGTTTGCTGTTTGTTTACTTATTTATTTCTTCAGCAAGAATATAAGAGAACAGGCACTTTATCTATCTTGCTCACTGCTGTGTCCCCATCTTAAATAGTACTTTGGCCGTGGTGCGATCATAATAAGCAGCTACTGAATGGATGGATGGATAAAAAGAAGCAAATGGAGAGAATAGCTCAAATCCTGACTTACGCACACAGTACAAAGTGTGGACAACCAGGAAGTGCAATTTGACGGTAACTGAGGAGCGATGGAGAAGCTGAACAAAGACACCATCGGTCTCAGAGGATTCTAAACCACTATTCATGACTCACCTCTGGGTAGGAAGCCAAGCACAGCGAAACCAGATCCTGATTTCTGAGTGGAAATGGCACTTTAGCCACATGAACAAGGGTTCAGATGTGTCAGGGAAGAGATGGGAAGGAATTTCCCATGTGTGGCTGACCCTCCATCCCTACCCTGTACCTAATCCTATCTTGGGAAGCTTCTGAAACACCATGAGGTCCTCATGACTCCTTTGGTGCTCTGACTCTGGCCACTTGGTGACGTAAATGCTATTTGGAAAACCATTCCTCCAGTTTCATAGAACACATTGCAGCTTCAAAGAAAATTCCACCAAAACATGAGTGATCTTGTATTCATTCGCTACCACACAACGTTTTACGTTCCACCCTAATTGGACACTCTGAACCTGATATTAACACATTATTGGCAACTCAAGCCACAGTAGCCTCACCCCAATTATGAAATTACAAGCTGTTGACACATCACATGCAGGGATTTTTTAATCATTAAAGACAACCCCGGGAATAGTTTAGATTTGATGCCTGACTGCATGTTGCTCAATGTCTATAATTGGGCAACTTATGACTTCAAAGGGTGTGAGATCCAAGTCCTCGTCTTCATGAATCACTACCCCCCTGTGAGTAGATCTCAGCACGTTGTAGGACCGTTAAACGCATGCTTAATGTCTTAACCCAGAAAATAAATTCCTGTTTTAAAAGGGAAATGGTTTTTCCTCATTCTGATGAAAGGCATAACTGTGTGTTTTGAAAACTGTTACCAGAGCAATAATGAAACCATCTTCAGAGTTGGGACCTGGGGTGATTAAGAACCAATACTTCTTAATAGGAGGCTGATCGGTGTGGCACCTTTCCAGCCCACAGTCATTGTGTGGAGCAACTGAAGTGGTTTCATTTCATTCCACCTGGAACACAGCTTTGAGATGGGTCCCCAGAAGCACGTGAGTGGCAGAGCCAATGTTCAGCAGAGAAACTGAAAGCAGCAAACACAAAAATTATGGATAAAGCAATGAGGAAATATCAATGATCTTCTTCTGAGGAAAAGATTTCCAATGTTCATGATGTTTTTCTTTCCTTTCTTTTGGGGATTTTTGATTCTCTTGCTATACAACTTAAGTAGTACTCATTTACCTGAAATCACTCTACCAAAAGTCTTGGTTCCTTTTGATATTCCAGACCACTGCTCCTATCTTGAAGGAGAATTCCTGAGTAATTTTTCCAGTGTCAAAACTGGAATCATCCTACTGAATCCTCTTGCTTCACCAGAAAAAAAAAAAAAAAAGAGTTTATAAAAGAGACTTTTGGTGGTTTTCAGTGTAAGTTTATGACCTCTGTTAGGCTGAGGAAAGCTCCAAGAATAGGAGAGATGGTGAGCAAGAGGACAGAGAGAACAGGAGAGAAGATGAAGAACAGAAAAAAAGTGGAAAAGAAAATGAAGGGTAAGAGATGCTAAGCAGGAGAGGAGACTCGCTGGGTGGAAGCAAAACAAAGCCAAAGAAGTTCACGTGCCGTCAGGCATGAGTCCTTTGTTGGTGAGAAGCCATGTTGCTAAGGCTGGGGTAAAGGCACTCGAGCAAAATGCCCTAGGTGGAGGGGCTTGTCTGGGGTTCCATCACCTTTATCCATGTGTTTGTCTCCTCACCCCAATCCATCTTTACCCTTCTCTATTCCTGAGAGTCTGACCTCCATGGTAAGCACCACTTGGACTCTAGATCCTTCGCCAGTGGCTGCATTTAGATTTAGCCAATGGGAGAGAGCCAAGAGCAGGATATCAGAGGATGGGAAGGGAGAGAGGTCAGAGTATCGGTTCTGTCACCACTCTGGCCTCATGTCCAGCACTGGCTTCATCCCCCTAGATGACAGCTCCTTCCAGAAGGACTCTCCTCCCCTTATCCAACTCTCACTGGGCACCTGCAAGAAATATTTCCTCTACTTGCCCCTTCAGGCTATAGCCCTAGACCTGAGCATAAGGTTGTGTTTCAAAACAATCTCTCAAATGAATGGAAGAAATGAAAGATACAAATGTTTGTTTCTGATAACCAGGGGGAGTACATCCTATCAAGTACTCTTAATGTAAACTCATTCCCCCCAGAAAAAAAAAAAGGAACTTTTTTTTGTGCCATGGCACTTCAGTGCCATGTCAATGACATCATGATTACAGACTAATGCCAAGCAAGCAAGCAAATTCCTTTGTTTTTAAAATAAAGACAAAGCATTCTACCGGATAAAAGAACTTCAATCCCTAATACCATTTCTAGAAATGACCTCTAAGAAGAAAGAAATGATTTTTGATGAGAGAAAAAAAACAACAACTAGAAGAAGCTTAAGTAGAGCTCTAGGTCCTTTCTCTGAACCACACAGATAGCCCAATGTGCTAACCCATTGCTCAAGCCAAGAAATGAAGGAATCTAGAAAGAGAAATCAAAAGACTGTTGAATTCCCCTGCTGAGCATTTTCTTGCCAAAGTACACAAACCAAGGGTCTTTAGGCATCCCTGTGAGATATTTCCTCCCACACACATTTTGGCCCATAGCCAGTTACAACCCCCCTGAGTTCAGTTACGGCCCAAGCATCACCATCAATGCCAGGGATGTGATAAAATTCTTCGGTGAACTCATCAGGAACTGTATGTATGGGTGGGGGGAGGCAAAATGAGAAAAAACAATGCCCCATTGCTAGGGCAGATAGGCCAAAATTCTTTCTTATGAGCACTTAATCACAAAATAGATACCTTATCTACTTTCCCATCAACGACACCCTCAACTAATACTGGATTTGAATGCTGGGGTCCACAGCATCCATATTTAGGAATAGTTTATTATCCGATGTGGGTAATTTTGAGGAAAACTAATAAAAACAACCAACTAAAAAATGGCCAACTGGCCAAAAGTAAGTGGTAGAGAAAATGGAGGAGAAATGTGAAGGGAAATCCAGTAACTACTTTGGGAAACAATTTTGTAAAGACTCTGGGTTGAAGACTTTTATGTGTCAGACACAATAAGCATCCAAAGCTTGCAAAGATTCTGATTTGACAGTAATAATATTTCTCTTGAAGAAAAAACTAATGATATACTGCTATACACAGGAATCTTAGAGGCCTACTCACCAAAGCCAGTTATTATCTGCCATAAACTGAGATTGTTGGGTAATGTCATGGTGTCTCGTTCTATTTTTTAAACACAGATTGGGATAATTACAGAATATTATGTGAGTGCCCCAAAACACCTCAAGGAAGGAATGCACTGCCCATAAAACCAGCTCCTCCAAGGAAACCCATATAAACTCATCACATCTGGTGTCCAGAACATCAAGATTCCTTTGCCCCTTTCCATCTCTCTCTCCTTCGGGACACCTGAGCCAAGTCTGTAATATTTGTGTGGGGAGAGGAATTCATTCTTGACCTAGACATGATCGGTCCACAAGACAAGAACTATCATATGAACACCTCTGAGTTGCTTCATTCCCCTCATTTACTGGCTTTGTCAACAACCGCGGATGACGTAGCCTTCCCCAAACACGCCCCAGAGCACTTACGTCCATGACCTTCTGCTAAACTCCTTTCAGTTGGGTGCCATTTTGAAGCCCCTTTCCCTTCCTTTCTCCTCTGAGTATTCTGTGACTTTCAGACAGATATTGGCAATAACTGCAACCCCTATGTTGGTTTTCTGTGCCATAGGACCCAGAAGGTGCTGGTTTGAATTCTTGCTTCTCTTTCTCCTCCCTTCTCCAAGTGTTGGAACCTTTCCCAAGTCTCATGCTGCTAAAGACATTACCAAGATACATTTTTCACATTGCGAAAAGAAACTGTGAACCTGTCTCCACACATGAAGATGTGCAAGCCACAAGTAGTTAAAGCTTAGCTTGACACAGCGGCAAATTTTTAAAAATTGCACGCACAAATATTCTCTTTTTCCATGGTCCAAATCACTTGACTACTTACGTATGAAGAAGAAAATTACCCAAATCGCCAATAATGCACTTTGATGCTAAAAATATAGAGTATAGCGTGTTAAAACATAATTAAAAGAATTAAGGGAACAAGAAACTGGCACATAGAGAAAAAGAAGTATAACGCCTCTTGAAGTGATTCTGTTCCTTATTCTCCATTTTATAGGTGAGGAAACCAAGGCACAGGCGGAAGTAACCTACACAAAGATAAGAGACAGAGCTGGTCTCAAACCCTGGCAGGTGGTTAACATAAACCCTGGCCATGCACATAATGACTATGTCCTAATGCCTTACTCCAGAAAAGTGGTAAATAAGAGGATGTATTGAGAACTTACTATGTGCCCACTATTGTACTCTGTGCAGTGGGTGTAACACAGGAAGCAAAACCAGACACAGTTCCTGCTGCCATGAAACTCCCAGTCTGGTGGGAGAGAGGGACATTTAATCAAACATCACCTGGGATGCATGGCTGGCTCTGTCAGTGGAGCATACGACTCTTGATCTCAGGGTGGTGAGTTCAAGCCCCACGTTGAGCGTAGAGGTTACTTTAATCAGGCATTACCAAATGGGGGGGGGGTGGTCATGGAGCCATAAGTGCCTTGAAAGGTACCATGGTTCCAGTCATGGGTGAGGTTCTTTGGTCGTTGAGAACTCCTCCTATAGACACTCTCTGATATGTTGGCCTTCTTTTGAGGATGACATTTCTAAGAGCATTTGATTTGCTCAAATTCATATGTTATTTAGGGCACAGACTCCTCTCAGTTCAAAATGTCCCTTTTGGGACCTCAGTGCACACACTGGACCTCCTTTCCATTTCTCCTGCCTTGTTGGGAGCAGGGAGGGGGTTATCCCTCTCTTCGCAAGTCAACGACAGCATCATATCCAATCAGCCAGTCCCAGGATGGCACCACCTAGATTTATCAAGTCAGTAAAATCAAGTCTATAAGCTGAACACCTTGGGAATTGTCTAGCCTTAGCGGAGCCTCCGGAATGTGATTACTTATTGATGAGGCCGTAAAACCTATACTCCCCCAAAGGTCATTCATCTCAGCTATGTGAGAACTGTTTGAAAGAAGATCAGGTTTGCACAGGGGCTAGGTTGGGATTTGAAATGGAAAAAAAAAAAAAAAAAAAAAAGAATGGCGTGAAAAAGAAACGTCAAAATCTCCAGCAATCGACGTTTAACTAAATATGCACAAAACATAACACTACATTGACAATCAGGTCTTACTCAGATTAGTGTGTACGTGGGCATACATACGTGCATATGTATGTATATATACAAATATGACTTAGTGTGGGACGTGGTTGACATTAAATCTGACACAGGGGCGGAAGGAGAATCCAGATACAGGAGTAAAAGGAATTTGTGAAAAATAGTAGGGTGGCGGCTTTTCCTGCATTCAGGATTAGGCTTCCGAAGAACACCCCAAAGCAATTATTTTCTGTTTGCTGTTGGTTAGATTTTTAGAATATCTCTTTTAATTAATTGTCTAAATCGAATGGCCTATTGGTCACAGCTCTGGTTCTCTTGAATTCGCACCCCAGGAATTTACAGAACCTACACTACAGAATGACCCTCACGTTCCTCTTCACCCAATCTGCATCTTCTTAAGCCCTGTTGGGTTCTGCTCTGGCACTGAGAGACAGAGACAAAACCAACAGTGTCTCCTTGCCTGACTCTGGCAAGAGACAACATGACTTCCCTTCCCAGTGAGGGTGAGGAATGTTGCTCGATGAACCTGTTCACCTCAACTTCCTCCATCTGGTGAATGATTCAGAGGGAGGCCGGCCCTGCAGTGTCTCCTCACTGGATCTGGGGAGCCCGATAAACAGGCAGTTTGCCTTTTGATGTGTCTAGACACAGAAATGACTCAGAAAGTCCCCCTCAGGAGCATCTACAAAAAGTGCAGAGAAACTCAGGAGAGGAAAGGCTGTCTTCCTAACTGGCTGCTGCACAGAGCAGGCCCCCGAAGGCCTAAATGTTCTTTGGTTACTCCCTTTCTTCCAGGAAGGAACCAGATGATGAATCGGCAGCTTGAAAGACCCTACTCTTTCCTCCCTAAAAAACAAAAATAAAACTTTTAAAGGCCAGTAAGAGGTGTCCCTCTAACAATACCTGTTTTCCTATTTATGTTGCCATAATTCAGGAAAGATTGAGCTATTCTGTCAAAGACTAAAGTGGTTTGCAAATGTAAACACGCTTTTCCAGGCCTCTCTCGGGTGTCTTCTAGACAGGAGTTCTTAACCTGAGGGTTAGGCGGTGGGTGTAGAGATCTGTGAACCCTTGAAGAACCATCAAAATTTGGGGGGCGGTGTGCACAGGCACTTCCGGGATGGGGTCCGTAGCTGGGGGCTCGGAAGGTAGCATCTGTTAGCTCGCCAAACTGACAGAACTGGCATGGCTCCTATTTCCTGAGTTTGTACTGGAGGCTGGGCATTGCTCTAGGTATTCATTTAATCCTCCCAACCAAGTTAGGAGTTGGCAGCCCTATTTTCATCATCCCCATCTTACAAACCCCAAATTACCAAGCCAATAAAAGTGGGCACAACCAGAACTCAGACCCAGGCCCTCTGGGTCTAGCCTTTGTGTCCCTACCCCCTGGCCTGCACTGCCTCTGCGAAATGAAACGAGCCAAAGTGACTCATTCATTCCAACTTCACCCGTACCCGGTCTGAGCCGGAAATAAGGTCAAGTGGATCCAATGTAGAAATTCTGAAGTATCTGGGCCATGTTTTGATTAAAATACCAGAGTATTTGGCAAAGTCTCCAATGCGTTACAGGCATGGCTTATGTAAAACCTCATGAGTAACAGGTGCCTGCAAAACCCATCTGACCCGTGCAGGAACTAGGTGTTCCTCCCTTGGGTCTTCAGGGTCCCCACACAGATGCTGTGTCTCCCCAGCACGTCACTTCGCAGAGAATACATGCTTCGTAGGGAGACCTGTACTGCGCGATATGGGTGTTTCTAGGAACACACACACTTGCATCTGGTGAGATAAACATTGCCCAACATTCTCTGCTTTTCTCTCCTGACATGATGCTCTAAGCGAGCTCGGGTTGTGAATTCTGTCATGTTTGTCCTGCTCGAGGGCCCTGACAGGCATGTGTGCTCTGGTCTTAGATAGTCCTGTCTGCAGCATTTAATCGTCGCAGGGAAGTTACCTGTCAGAACCCTGTGGTGGGGTATTAGCAGCCCTGGTCGTCCTTCCGTTTATGAATTTTGTTTTTGGTTTTGTGCCAGGTCTTGTGCCGTGAGGGCTACATGTTTCATATTACTTTATCTTCACACCCCTCTGATGGGCAGTGAGTGCTATTACTACTTCACAGATGAGGAGCAGAAGCAAACAGAAGGTGAGAAAGAAGACAAGAACCACACAGAGAGTGAAGCTCAGAGCCACGAAATGAGCTGATGTGACGGGTCACACTAAACAAATATTTGCTCACTAACTTGTGTCTTGAAAATGTATGTGTGCGGGGGTGTGTGGGTGTGCGTGTGTATTTTGTAACCCAAATTTTAATAGGCAAAAACTCAGATTTCTATCCTCAATTATTTTATCATATTTTTCTATTCTAAGGTGTTAAAGCAACATTCCAGCATTTCTTTGAAAGCTGATGTCTGTCTAAAGACTTGACTGAGAAGCAAGTAAACATGTTTGCTCACTAAATGGGAAAAATTATCATCTGGGGAAACTGCCGTGTCTTAAATGAAGGGAATAACCGGAAACCAAAGTTCATGGGTTTACGACACACCTCTGACTCATTTTCTGGGTTCGCTTGGAAATCCAGGACAAAGGCTTATAATTAAGCCAGGTATTTATGCTGCTGTTTTTCTTACTGTTGCCTTACAGATGCTCGAGTGGAATCAAGAAAGAGAATCGAGAGTTCATGACAAATGGAATTAACCTTCCAGTCGGTGTCTCGTTCCGAGCGCAGAGATGGAAGACGTTCCAGTGGCTGCATAAGTCCAGAGAAGGAAGAGCACTTGAGCATTAAAGATTTACTAAGGTGTATTTCTGCGGTTCTATTTTTGGCCTCTGCTCATCAAAAAACCCTGCACCTTATGAACCCGGACTCTGAACATCCTCTCCCTGGTTTACTATAAAAAGGAAATTCTTTAATAAAAAATAGAGCTAAGGTGGGAATTCAAAAGGCTCCTAGCGGGTCCTGAATTTCTAGCTGAACAAGCACAACCCGGCAAGCAGTAGGAAGGAAACAGAAGTAAAGTGCTGTCTGCATGTGAGGTCTTTGCTCAGAATGAAGAGTTAAGGAAATGATCAAAACGAGGGTTCCCGACTTAAGTTAACAATGCTTTCTTGGGAGAAAGAAAAACAACACTTGACAGGAAGTACGGTGGGTAGTTTGTTTTGAGGAAACAAGTGGGGTTCTAGAAGATTCTTTAACCTATGTCACAAACTGGCAGGTTTTGAGCCAACTGTGGACCTCAGAAATGCTTTGTTTGGCCTCAGTGGTGTGTTTTAAACTTTGAATTCGTTGGCCGCTTTTAAAAGCCAGATTTCCTCCTCAAAATTGGGATTTGCACTTCTGTTCAAAAGTGAGAACCGGCTGCTGTGGACCTGACCCCTGCCGGGCGCGGTGGGTAACACAGGCCCCTGTGGGGAGGCCAGGCCTTCCCTGGTGCACCCCAGTCTCCTCCATTCCCTATTGCCTGCCTCCGGGTCTATATGACTCATTGAAATCTCTTGTCTTCCCCTCAATGCATTTGGGTTTTAGCATGTGCTATGGGCCACAGGCAAGTCCATTATCCGCTCCGGTCTCCATTTCATTTACCTCCAAGATGAGAAAAAATTTTTTTAAGTATTTAGCTCTGTTCAGCTGTAAAATTCTGTAAGAGAAATACTCCCTCCACCCATGAAAACTCTCATTGAAGAAGGTAGGAAGAGACTCAACAGTATTTTCCTAGTGATTTCTGGGTTTAGAAATTTTTCTAGAGCTCTGATTTGCATGTCTGATTTCTTTGTTCTCTCTTTTAAATTTTGTTTTGTCTTTATTTTATTTTGAGAGACAGAGACAGAGTGAGAGGGGAAGGGGCAGAGAGAGAGGGAGACACAGAATCGGAAGCAGGCTCCAGGCTCTGAGCTGTCAGCACAGAGCCCGACACAGGGCTCAAACCCATGGACTGTGAGATCATGACCTGACCCGAAGTTGGACACTTAACCGACTGAGCCACCCAGGCGCCCCATGATTTCTTTGTTCTCTTATTTCATCCTCTTTGATTCTTTCCCCTAAAAAAAAAATCAGCCTATTCTCTGGATCCTGCTTGACCCCCTTACACAGCTCTACCTTTTCTTCCTGGTGAAAGGTTCCCAGACTGACAATTTCAGCAATGATGTCAGACTCATTTGACTGAAAACTCCCCTTTTGGCTGACATGAGCTATGTCCCCAAATTAATCTTCCAACCTCGTCCCCAAAACCACACGGGTTCTGTACACATGCTACAGGGCACCTTTACAAGCCAGGCAGAAGTCGGCTGGACATTTACTTTCTATATAAAGCTGATCATAAACTAGTCACATACATGTGCACACGTGTACACACACACACACACACACCTCTGCCAACTTTGCAGATGTGTTTTACTTAGCCCGTTTTGTATTTAAAAAAAAATATTGTAATCCATTGTTTACAAACCAAAAAAAAGAGACATTTCACATGAAATCCAGGTATCTGGCCACTCTTTAAAAAAAATTTTTTAATGTTTATTTATTTTTGAGAGAGAGAAAGACAGAGTGCAAGCGGGGGAGGGGCACCGAGAGAGGGGGAGACAGAGAATCAGAAGCAGGCTCCAGGCTCCGAGCTGTCAGCACAGAGCCCGACACAGGGCTTGAACTCACAAACCGTGAGATCATGACCTGAGCCAAAGTAAGACCGACTGAGCCATCCAGGCGTCCCCTCTTTCTTATAATTTTTTAAAGGCTCCTCTTTAAATAGAAGGTGTGTTGAATGTGGGCCTACGTCCCCAGATGACAAGAATCGGCCAGGCTGAACAGCAGCTGTCCTACCAGAGACGGGGCTGTGCTCTGCAGGCTGCCAGAGGCCCAGGCTAGCACTTCTGCCCACCAACCCCAAATTCCCGGCTCCAGAAAGCAAGGGAATCTGATCTGCAAGTTCCTGTTTGGATCTGAAATGCCTTTGTCCTTTAAGAATAGGATGCAAATCTAGTTCAGATCAAACACCCGCACCACTGAGGCAGAAGTGTACGCTTGCATTGCTCCCATTTTACAGATGATAAAGTGGGGCACAGAGAAATCAAGTCCACTGTTCAAGGTATGTGCCTCGTGAGTGGGCCAGCCAAGGAGCAGGGAAGGGACAGAGAGATGGAGACAGAATCCGAAGCAGGCTCCAGGCTCCGAGCTGTCAGCACAGAGCCCCACGCTGGGCTCGAACCCACAAACCATGAGATCATGACCTGAGCTGAAGTCGACGCTTAACGGACTGAGCCCCCCAGGCGCCCCACTTCTCTTCTAATTTTAAAATAAATTAAAATTATGACAGTTTTGTGGACCCAAAGTATCGTGGTCCCCAGGCACTGTGCCTATTGGAGAAGTCCGCTCTGGTGGCAGAGGGGCTGGCAGTCTCACGAGGGATTGGAGCGAGGATTGCGGACAAAAGGGACGCGGCGGGAGTTGGGACTCTGACCCAAGAGTCCACTTAACCAAATTACGATACTTTTTTTTCTTTTTCCTTCCTTTTCCTTTTTTCTTTCTTTCGTCTTGTTTTGTTTTGTTTTTTTTTTCCTGTTTTGTTTTGTTTTAGAGTAGTGTTTGTAGAAACAGTGAATTGACTTTAAAAACATCTGGAGTTAGAGGGCTCCTGGGTGGCTCGGTCAGTTAAGCATCCAACTCTTGATTTCGAGTCAGGTCATGATCTTGTGGTTCGTGAGTTCGAGCCCCATGTCGGGCTCTGCTCTGACGGCGCTAGAGCATGCTTGGGATCCTCTCTCGCTCTCTCTCTTTCTTTTCTTCTGTCTCTGCCCCTCCCCCATTCATGCTCTATCCCTCTCTCAAAAAATAAATTAACTTTTTTTTAAAAAAGAAAGAAATGGAGCAACAAGTGTCCCCCGAGAAGGCCTGTGGCTTTTCCAGGCTGCTCTAACTCCCGCCACGTCCCTTTTGTCCGCAATCCTGGCTCCAATCCCTCATGAGACTGCCAGGCCCCTCTGCCACCAAAGCAGACTTCTCCAATAGGCACAGTGCCTGGAGACCACGGTACTTTGGGCCCACAAAACTGTCATAATTTTAATTTATTTTAAAATTAGAAGAGAAGTGGGGTGCCTGGGGGGCTCAGTCCGTTAAGCGTCGACTTCAGCTCAGGTCATGATCTCATGGTTTGTGGGTTCGAGCCCAGCGTGGGGCTCTGTGCTGACAGCTCAGAGCCTGGAGCCTGCTTCGGATTCTGTCTCCATCTCTCTGCCCCTTCTCTGCTTCTCCTCTGTCTCTCTCTGTCTCTGTCTCTGTCTCTGTCTCTCTCTGTCTCAAATATAAAATAAAACATTTATAAAATTAAAAAAAAAAAAGGAAAAGAACACAGAGTCTGGAACCAAACTGTCTGGGTCTGAAGCCAGGGTCTGCAACCTACAAGCCATGTGACCTCAGTTTACTTGCCCTCCTCATCTGCGGAATGGGGATAAAATTGCCTTGCTTTAGACTCGTTTGAGGAATAAATGAGCTCAGATGTATGTAAAGCACTTAGAACAGTACGTGCTATGTAAGTGCTTACTCTTATTCCTTACACTGTGGACTGAATGTTTGTGTCTGCCCTGTCACCCCCACTAAATTCCTAAGTTGAAGCCTAGCCCTCCAGTTTGAGGGTATTTGCATATGAGGCCTCCCTCGGAGGTGATCAGGTTTTAGATGAGGTCACGAGGGTGAGGCCCCCATTATGGGATTACTGGCCCCTATAAGAAATAAGAGAGCTTCACTCTCTCTCTCCCTCTCTCTCTCTCTCTCTCTCTCTCTCTCTCTGCTGTTAGCATTTGGTGGCAACTGTCTGACGGTTAGCTAACTCGGGGCTTCTCAGCCTTGACAATATTGACATCTTGGATCAGGATATTATTATAGCTGCTCTGGAGACCCCCTGGCCTCTACCTTTTCGATGCCAGAAGCATCGAAGGCTCCTCACATCCCTGGTTGCGACAAATGAAAGCGTCTGCCGACATCACCACATGGCTCCTGGGAGGGGGGGGGTCCATCCATCTAACACATTTCATGCCCTGAAATAACTGACCACTGCAATCAACACAGCTCCTTGCCTCCAACATCTGCTTGTCTTTCCCTTCCCAGGAGGCCAAAGAGAAAAAGGACTCCCCTCATTAGATTATGCTTCATTTTCCCACGTATCAGCACCCAGCATTCTCACTGCTGTCTATTGAAGTTGGGACCTCTACGACGAAAGTCCCCTATCTTGTATGGCGTTATTTCCTATTATGAAAAAGCAGTTATTCATTAGGTTCTTGCCTCATGAATACAAAAGGGTAAGGGTTTGTGTTTTCCCCCCGAGAGGCCCCCCCAGTAATCCCCCCATCAGTGCCAAGTAATAAGACCCGAGCGTGACTAAAAGTTCAGCCAGAGCCTCCCCGAAATGTCCTCCCACCCCAGCACAGAGAGACCTCCCTGCCTTTTATGGCTTTCAAATGTATTCTAGGAGTAACACCGAATCCTCCCAGGGCAGGCACTCAAATTGCTGTATTGATCATACACTCATAAGAGAAACAGTAGTTCCAAGGGGGGCGTGGGTGGCTCAGGTCACTTATTCCTCCAGATACGTTCTTAAAAATATAACTCAAGGCAGTATCGTGGGCAGTGGTTAGGGGCTCAGATCCCCAGTGGGAAAGATGAACGGGCACACAGCCTTGACCTCCGCTCTCAACCTTCCAATGGCTTCTCAAATGCAAACAGTCATAAAAACCAAAGACAATTCAGTATGAAATGCACTTAGCTCAGACCTTTGAATGTGGCTAATCATCCCAATAAGGGTAGCAGTAATAACTGAGCACCTACTAGATGCTAGGCTGCTAACTGTTTTACACACATGATGACATTTTAACCCTTAAAAGAGTTCGCTGCAGTGGGTGCTTTTATTCCCATGCTTGGTTTATGAGAACCAGGAACAGATTCAGAGACGTTCAGCAATTTTCCCAGGGCCACATAGTGATTGAGCGTTGGAACCAGAATTTGAATCTAATGTTTGCCGTCCTAACCACACTGCTTTTTACTCATTTAATGTTCCTGAAAACTTTGTCAAGGGGACACTGTCGATAGCCCCATTTGACAGATGAGGAAACTGACGCCCAAGAAAGTTCACTGACTTGTCCCAGGTCACCTATGGCAGACATGCTCATAGTGGCTGTCCTGGGTGCCAGGTACCACACAGAGTACTCTGTACATGGTCCCATCTGATTTTTGCAAACACTTCTAGAAAGAGATGATCACCCCACCTTATAAAACAGGATACAGAGCCTCCGAGACACACTGTAAATTGTTTTTGGTTGCACAGCAATTATACAGGGTCATAGAGATTCAAATCTGGTTCTGGCTGACCACAGGGGTTAAGCCCTTAACTGTCACAAGAACCAGTGGCCTCCTCTCCCTGTCCCAATGGCCCAGATCTCACGTGGACACTTCTCTCCCTCTTCTACGTCCTTTTCCCCCTTATCTCCCCCAAATTAGGATCCTGTAGATTTGGCCTGAAATTGGGACTAAACTTTAATCTCAGGAACTCACTTAAAGGTCACAGCTCCCAAACGGAGAAGCCAGGGGCCTGCCAGTGATTGCCAGCTGAACTTGATCACCTCCCACGACTCACCGCGGAGTCACTCGGTTCACATATTGCAAAACCGAATCAGAGACACATTCTTCTACTCCTCTTAGCAAACAAATAATTAAAAAACAGCTCTCTTACCAAGTATCTGGAAAGCCCAAAAAGCACCACGTCCATCCATTTGAAAGCTTTTTCTGATATTTGGATAAGCATTGTTGCTTCCAGAATGAATAAGAGATCGATCCATTATGTTTATAAACTTGCCTTAAAAAATTAATGTTTCTCTAAACCTCATGAAAGTTCCAGAAGCCCCAAGGTTGGTAAATACTCAAAAGCAGTCTGTATCATTTTAGGGTTTGTTCAGGGAAGCAGAGCTATGAGGAGTGGGGCAGAAAAGGGATTTATTATGTGATTAGACCTTAAGCAACTGTGGGAGCTGAGTAAGGATTCTCAGGGGCCCTTGCTCCTGGTTCTGGTGCTAGGCCTGATGTCAGCGGACCTGGTGGTTGGGAAGATAGGCAGGAAGTGGGGAGACCAAAGACAATCTAGAATCTCCAAGGTACACGAGCACTTTGTCTCTTCTCTTGGCCTCTGACCTCCATGATATGTGTGAGCTGCAGGAGCAGTGGAACTCTTCTCACCACGGCCTCACACTCCTGCCTGGCCCAGGACGCAAAGGCCAGGAGGGGCTGACCGGTGGGGCTGGTGGAGACGTCACCCGACGACCACAGCTTGATTTGACAGATGAACAGCAGGGTTGGAGGGCTGCGGAAGAGTCCTGCAGAGCTTGAGAAATGGCTGCTCCTTCATGTCCTTCCTCTGGGTCCCAGGCAGATTTCTCTTGCGGGAAACCCCCTTATGGAAATGTACAGGAAAGCAAATTTGGGGAAATGTCCCGTTAGCTAAACCAACAGCACAAATCTGTCATCCATCTGATGAGTTTCTATACTTGAATTTAATAATAGAAGCAAATATATTGTTACTTCCACCCACTCATCCATCCATCCACTCATCCATTCATCCATCCATCCATTCATCCATCCATCCATCCATCCATTCATCCATCCATCCATCCATCCATCCATTCATCCAACCATCCATCCATTCATCCATCCATCCATCCATCCATTCATCCATCCATCCATCCATCCATCCATCCATCCATCCAACGCTAGCATCCCTCATTAGGCACAGGAGACACAGGCGAACAAAATGAGCTCATAGTTCTCCCGGAGCGCACTTCGTTCTTCTGGGAACGGGTCTCCCTCTTCCCTTGGGCACAGCCCCTCCCATCTCATCGTGATCTCTACAAAATTGCCAAAGGGAAACTTTTAAAACATGGATAACGTTGCTCCTTGCTCTCAGCCTCCCAACGGCTTTCCATTGCACTGAAGATAAAATCTGAATCCTTGCCATGGCCTAGAAACCCTCCCCATTCTGACCCTGACCACCCCTCTGTTGCCACCCGCACCCCTACTGCGGCCTGAACCGCACCCATGCGGCCTCCTGCAGTCCCTCCATCTCACCCAGCAGGGCCCCCCCACCTCCCGGTCTGCGCATGCGCTGTCCCCTCGCCCTGGACCACACCCGCAGGGCCTCTGGGCTCTGGCCTCACTTCTTTTCAGTCTCCATCAAATGTCACCACCTGAACAAGGTCCGCTCTGTCCCCCATATAGACCCCTCTAGGACACTTTCCTCTTATCAGCTCCATATCTCTTCGTGACATTCATCATTACCTGACTCACTGAATTTGTTTATTTGCTTATCCCTGGTCTTCCCCACTGCCAAGGGCACTCCAGGAAGGTAGGAACTCTTATCTACAGTGACTTTGTCCCTGCCTTACTCTCTGTCCCATTTCCTAGTTTTATTTCCTTCACGGCACTTAGCACAATTTTAACTGACTTATTATTCACGGCATTTGTTTGCTGCCTGTCCCCTTAACACTAGAAGCAGGGCTCTGGGGACCTGGGGAGGCAGGAGATGGCCTTTTAAGTTCTAGGCAGAGGCTGGCAGACACTCAGCTCTCTTCAGTAGGATTAAAGAAGGGCCCTCCTGAGGACAGCCGTGCACTACGGCAACCTTGATGTTCAGGGGAGTGAGCGTGGCAATGAACTTTTTCCAGTGAATTGCGTTTTAAAAATGTCAAAGCCCGGCCTAACCCAGGATCACAACTTGTATCGCCAATCAGGGGACAAACTGATATCATGTGCTTCCTGATCCAATGCCCTGATGTGCACACAACACCGCTCATGGAGTGTTCCTGGCAAAATGCTTCACCTGAATCTAATCAGGAAGAAGCAATCAGAAAAATGGATCCAAATTAACAGTGGCTCTGCAGGACAGCCGCCCTGCTCTGTCCCAAACGGACGGTGGCAGGACGCCAAAGAAGGGCCAAGAAGTAGTCGGGCATAAAGACAATGAAAGGGACATGATGGGATAATAAGCCACCATGGATCCTGGATGAGAAAATTAATTGCTTTTTAATAGCATTGGGGGGGAAGGGGTTGGGTGCCTGCTGGCTCAGTCGGTTAAGCGTCAGACTTCAGCTCAAGTCATGATCTCCTGATTCGTGGGTTCCAGTCCAGCGTTGGGCTCTGTGCTGACAGCTCAGAGCCTGGAGCCTGCTTCGGATTCTGTGTCTCCCTCTCTCTCTGCCCCTCCCCAGCTCACGCTCTGTGTCTCTCTCTCAAAAATAAATAGGCATTAAAAATAAATAAATAAATAAATAAATGACATTTGGGGTGGGACACAACTGAGAGATGTGAACGTGGACTAGACTGATAAGGGCACTGTATCAATGTCAAATTTCCAGAATTCGATAATTGCGTACGCCTGTGTAGGAAATGCCCTTGCTCTTAGGCGATACGTGCCAAGGATTTTAGGAGTAAAAGGACGTGATGTCTGCAACGATTTGCTCTCAAATGATTTAGCAGAAAAATAGTGTATGTATATACTATATTATTATATATTTACATATTACATGATATGTAGTAGATATAAAGAGAAGGAAGAAGCAAATGTGGCAACATGCTAACAATTTGAAGAATCCGGGTGAAAGGTAAAAAAACAGATTTATGGTGCTAATTCTTCCAATGGTTCTGTCTCTTGAGATTTTCAAAGTAAAAAGCTGAAACATTTTTGAAAAGCGCCAAATGGATGAATGGATAAAGAACCCGTGATCTATGTATAAGATGGCACACAACATCGTGCCTACAGATAACAATATTGCATTGTACACTTCAAAACTTGTTAAGGGGGTAGATCTCAGTTTTCAGTGTTGTTACCTCCCTGAAAAATTTTTTTCTTTCTTAATCCAACCCACTGCAAATCAACCCACAGAGAATTCTTTTGTATTTCCACCTTCCTCGGAATATCAGCTCTCCAAAGGATACAAAAGCTCTCCTTGTCTCTGTTGAGTCATTTCACCGTTTGTCAGTTCATGGTTAGACATTTCACATTTCACGGTGGGTTGAGTTGGGAATTTATAAGCTATTATATAGCAAGTTATTTATGTTGGACTTAACACATTTATTTTAATGGAATGCTTCACTTATTCACACACACACACATGCACACACACACACACACACACACACACACACACAGGCACGGAGTCACCAGGTTGGATTTGTCCCCGTTGACACTGATCTCATCCATGAACTCGATGCCTCATCTGCCCCCGTTGTCCACTTCACCTTCCCTGGGCGAAGTCACACTTTGACCGGAAAATCAGACCTCCTTGGCCTCTCTGAACCCTCCCTCAGTAGGTCAGTAATAACTCCACAAACAGCCGACTCCCTCAGTTGTCTGACCCACACGGCTGACTGGTCAGGACACGCAGCAGAGATGCTGACAGGTGACCCGGAGAGATGCTGCAGGGACAGCCTTTTGTTCTCCCCCCTCCAGTCTCGGTGGGTAGAGGTGTCATCTGTCAGAACAGCTCACCGGAGCTCACATAGGCCAAGTGGTAATTGTAATAAATCATTAACTCAACTCTGACCCTGGCTTACACTTACAACTTTGCATCAGAACACAGAAGAAAACAAGTCCTCACGCTTGGCCCTGAACCCCATAAACCCAAAGCCTTTTTACAGAAGGTTCGCAGCAGTAAGAAAACAACGTTCTGAAAAATGCACATCGAAGCAGAAGGTGCTAAAGATACTGAAACTATAAAACAAATAGAAAAAGGTCCAGCTGAATTGCCCTGATTCCTTTTCAGCAAATCTAGTTTTTCTCTTCTTTGCCAGAAATAATTGCTACCCAGAATTCCTGAACTTGCCGTTCATTATTTCCAAGCATGATTTACACAATTGCTATATAGGAACATATTCATAATAAACACATCACATTGTTTGCAGGTTTCAGTAGGCATATCTCTTTCTGCAATTTGCTTTTAATCCAACATTACGCTTTTGAGATCTTACCTTGCAGATACTTAGAGTTCCGATGTGTTGATTTCTTTAAAATGTTTTATTTATTTTTGAGACAGAGAGAGACAGAGCATGAGTGCGGGAGGGTCAGAGAGAGAGGGAGACACCAAATCCGAAGCAGGCTCCAGGCTCTGAGCTGTCAGCACAGAGCCCGACATGGGACTCGAACTCACGAGCAATGAGATCATTTCCTGAGCCGAAGTCAGATGCTTAACTGACTGAGCCGCCCAGGCGCCCACCTAATTCACTGATTTTAACTTCAGTATAATATTCCATGCAAAGACTTTATCCCAATTTCTTTACTCATCACCTTGTGGATGGACCTTCTGTTTGTTCCCATGTTTTACTGTTTCACATCTCCCTGCTGCCTACATTCCCATCTCTGTCTCCTTGTGCACATGTGGGAGGGCTCCTCCAGGGTAGCATGGGATTTCTGGGTCACAGGGGAAGAGGACCCCCATCTTTATTAGATCTTGCCACAATCCTTTCTAAAGTGGTTGCTGCCTTTTGTGGTCCCCACCACTACTCGCAGAGAGTTCCCATTGTTGTACATTTCAATATGATTTCATTCCAAGTCTTTAGCCCACACGAAATTCTTTTTTTTAATGTTTCTTATTTTTGAGAGAGAGAGAGAGAGCACAGCGGGGTTGGGGCAGAGAGAGAGAGACAGACAGAGGATCTAAAGCACTCTCTGCACTGACAGTAGTGAGCCTGATGCGGGCCTCGAACTTACGAACCGTGAGATCATGACCAGAGCTGAAGTAGGACACTCAGACTGAGCCACCCAGGCGCCCCTAGCCCACGTGAAACTCTTACTGAACAATTTTAACACATTGGGGAAAACTCTGTATAAATTTACAACTGAACATAGCATACCTTTTATTCTTTATCCCAGGTACACATAATTATATTTGCATTTTATGTAAAAAACACCTACCTCCCAGAATAACAGCCTTGCAACATGTATGTCGATATAGTAATAATAATGATGATTTAAAAATAATAGCTAGCATATATAGAGTGTCGGCTTGTATGTCAGGAACTTTCTGCATTCAGTAAACATACTTCCCGGTCATCCTCACAATCACCCTGTTAATTAGATACTATTATTATTCTAATGTTGTAGAGGAGCCAAAAGACCTTAAAGCAGATACACAACTTGCCCGGGGCCACATGGCTAGGAATTGGTGAACTCAGAATTTGGACTGTCCCCTTAATAAGCTGTGTGACTTTGGAAGATTGACTTAGTTATTCTGCCTCCCGTTAATTCCTCACATGTAAAAGGGCAGGAAGTAACTGGACCCATCTCATAAGAAGCGGACTGCTGCTATAATGCAAGTAGACAGAACAGGACTGATCACACGGTAGGCACTTGGTAATTAGTAGCAATCATGATTTTTCTGCTTAGTAGTTCTATCATTTAAGAATATTATAAATAGGGGCGCCTGGGTGGCTCAGTTCGTTGAGCGTCCAACTTTGGCTCAGGTTATGATCTCACGGTTCGTGAGTTCAAGCCCCACATCGGGGTGGCTGCTATCAGCACAGGGCCTGCTTCGGAAGCTCTGTCTCCCTCTCTCTCTGCCCCTCCCTCACGCGTGCTCTCTCTCTCTCAAAAATAAATAAACATTAAAAAAATTATAAATAAAGGCACTACTAAAAGGAAAAGCTAGGGGTGCCTGGGTGGCTCAGTTGATTAAGCGTCTGTCTTCGGCTCAGGTCACGATCTTACTGCTCGTGAGTTTGAGCCCCGCGTCCGGGTCTGTGCTGACAGCTTGGAGCCTGGAGCCTGCTTCTGATTCTGTGCCCCTCCCCTCAACATGCACTCTGTCTCTCTCTCTCAAAAATAAATAAACATTAAAAAAATTTTTAAAGGAAAAGCTAAAATGAGAGATGCTTTTTGTCACACCATCCTGTTCTGAGGGCCTCAAATTATTCTGACCCCTCGACATCTCAATATTTTTTAATCTGTGTGACTGTTGGGGATGGCTGGTAATCATCTTCATGGTTACTCAGCATACCAGTACCGCTTTCCCTTTTAAAAGTTTATCTGTTTATTTTGAGAGAAAGTGTGCAAGCAGAGGAGGGGCAGAGAGAAGGAGAGAGAATCCCAAGCAGGCTCTTCATGGTCCGTGCAAAGCCCAATGTGGGGCTTGAGCTCACGAACCTCGAGATCATGACCTGAGCTAAAATCAAGAGTTGACACTGAACCGACTGAGCCACCCAGGCACCTCAACTTTTCCCTTGATTCGAAAGCTGAGTTAATCCTTTAAAACCCACAGGATCAAGTGATACAACTGAAGTGTCTATGCAGTTTAAAAGAGGGGGACATAACTGAATAATCGCATATTCCTCCAGAGATAAAAGGTAAAGAAGTTTTGCCTTATTAACAACCTAAGTCATAACCAAAGAATGTTGTCACTGCCCTCTAAAGAACCAGCCATTGGACGTGACCCAAATATTAAAATCATAGAATGTCAGGCCTAGAAGAGCTTCACAGACAATAGAGTAAAATACTTCCAAAGTGTCTTTCAAATAAATTTGGGAAATACTGTCTCCCACACACCATTGTGGAGATCACGCCACCTACACGGGCACATTAAAGGCACTGAAGAGTCCCATAATGATAATTTAAAACTCTGTTTAATTTGCTTAGCACCTTGTTTCCCTAAATAATTGGATCACGGCATGCTGTAATTATTAAGACCCATATCTGGGAATCAGTACCCCGCACTCATTTACCTTAGGGGTCATCGATCTAAGGAAACCTGCTTTGCACAGTGAGAACACTGAGGGCCAGAGGCAAGTGGGCGGACAGCAGACAGGGTTCACTATACCGAGTTTAGTGCCTTCTCCATCATCCCACACATTCCCCTTTCTGGAAAATAAGAGCCACCTACCTAAACCTCCCTCAACCCACTGCTCAGAGAGGACACATCACATTCCTTGAAGAACGCAGCATCCGTGATTAGAGACAATTGCTTTCTGTCTCCTCTTCCCCTCCAATTATGATATTATCATCACCGTCTGTTGAGAACCTACTAAACCCTGAACTAAATGACTTAAATCATTGAATTCTTACAACCTTGACATTATTATCCGCATTTTATAGATGAGCTAATTGAAGTTTAATGAGAAAGCTAGCAGAACTGGCATCTGCCTTTTAGAAAGCCCTGCTCCTTTGATGTACGGTAGCAAACTAACTCAGCCTGGTCACTAGTGATGGATAGGAAGGCGTACAATGTACTCCAGAAAAGGCAAAGAACTTTATAGTTGTTTACTAGTTATTCTGCCAAGCAAAGAGAATGTCATCTAAATTTACAAGTGAGCTCAAGGTTCAGAGAGTAAGTCAATTCCAAGGTTTAAGAAAAGGTAAAGCCACAGCTCTGATGTTGCTCAAAAGTTCTAGTTTTCCAGTATGATGGGGAAGATCTAAGGCGTATTATTGCCATCTTCTCGGCCAGTCCTTAGCCTCACATAGTGGAAGCAACTTGAGTTTGGAGTTTGGTCTAGACCTGTATCCTGGTACGTGTGCCCTTGGGTAGGCTGTGGCACCTCTTTGAGACTCAGTTTCCTCATCCGTAAAAGGAGCACCCAGCACAATGCTTGCACATACTTGGCCTTCGAGACACGGTGGCTGTTGCTCCTTTTATGTACCTGTGTTGTATCAGACACATGCTGTGGCTTACAGTGTCCTCCATAGGTGCCACGGTGCCACCACTGCATGCGTGTGCTGACGATGGGGATGTTTTCCCATCACTATCAACAGAGACCGACAACAGGCTGGGGCACTCCACCACCTATGCCCTCCATGACTAAAGTGACCTGGGGAAAAAAATGATTGCTCAGAAACTCCCAGTGACCCTGCCTGGGGATCTGCCACACACCAGCGGGAGGACAGCCGTTATCGGGAAACCCTAGCTGCATTCTCAGCCCTGCACCTGCAGAAGGAACACAGGCTGTCAACTACCATCCAAAGGTCGAAGGAAAGCTCAGCGGTTGACAAGTGCTGATCCTGGTTCTTTGTGAGTCGCCTGCCCAGAATTTTCAAAAAATCTGCTCACTCCCATCTTTTCCGCTTATCCAAGTGATTAATGCCACAACGTATGACTTGTCTCATTTGCTGTCAATTCCCTCAGCTTGAAAGTTGGTACAAATACAACCACATTTATCACCTCTGCATCTTTGGGTCAGGCTTCCCTCAACTTTGGGTCTTTTAATTTCATGAGCTGTATAGTCCCCAAGGTTTGCCGTGGGGCTTCATTGTACCTTTCATGAGAAGGAAAATGGATAGAGGAAAAGGGAAATATTTATTGGGAGACATCAGTGGGTTTTTGTGCTAGGCTGTATTACAGCTCATTGGAGTGGGCATTATTATACTAATTTTGCTCAGAAAAGTCAAGAAAGTGCCTGAGCACAAGCTCTTTCTCCACATGGCACAGTCAATATCAAAGAAAGTCTATTATGGACTGAGTTCCTACAATCTATGATGATGATGGTGATAATGATGATTGAAACAATACAATATAACTCCATTAAATCATGACCCATGTGCTTCAGTCCCAGATAGGAGTCACCATAAAAGAAACACAATCTGCCACCAGAAAGTCATTATAACCAAGGTTTTTACATAGATTTCTCTACCACAGTGAGGAAATTTACAGCCAAGAGAAGAAGATGGATGTGAATTAGATTCAGCGTCGTAAATGCTACAATGTAGGGCAGACAGGGACAGGCAAACAGAGGGTTTGGTGAGATTGATCCCTTGTGGATGAAAACAAGAGACACTCAGGCAAGAGCCTACTTCATCTACTCCAACCATCCGCTCTCTACCTTGCCGATCTCACCTCTTTCTCTTGGTACTCCTCATAGTCACAAGGTGGCTGCAGAAGTCCAGGAAGTACAGCATCCCAGGCAGGCAGGAAGGGGAGGAGACTTCTTGGAGCAGCCAGGGAAGAACATCTCTCCCAGAAGCACCCAGCAGATTTTCCCACATATCTCAATGGCCAGATTGGGTTATCTGCCCGTCCCTAGACTAGTGAGCTGGATGTCTTCCATTTGGCCCCCAGATCAACATTCTGCTCTGCGACAGCCTGTATAGACCAGTAAGGACCCCCTGTAAGGACATCAAGGCTCCCATCTTCCCTGATTGGTTTCAGCCAATGGGGAATCCCAGCAGATGGCTTGAGGGAGAGAATACAGTGATGGGGTAAGGGTGGCAATCCCCCTGACATCTTCTTTGAGTATGGCCTCAAGCTTGTCTATGGACTTTGCTCCTCTCAAGAGGGCTCCCCCCACCAGACCCTCTCCTAAATTCTATGATGACTTTCCTGATTCTTTTGGCCAAAGAAAGGTAACAGCTGTGCTGCTGCTGGTCTGTGGTTATTTAACTACCCCTTGAATTGCTGTGCATGCCATGAACGGCACGCCCTGAGGACAGAAGGACCCTGTGGGCAGAAGTATGCATGTCCGGAAGCTTCAGAGAGAGGGTGGGAGTTGAGCAGTGTCTAGAAACCCACAGAGAGGCCCCCTCCACTCCTCTCCATCTTCTCCCTCTTTTCCTCCTTCATTGGTTTTCACTTATGGACAGTGTATTCTCATGACTCCGAGTCACCAGGATGATTTTAGAATCCGAAGTAGGTATCAGTGGTTCTCAAGCAGCCTCTAGCATCTGGGAACTTGTTGGAAATATAAATGCATAGCCCCCCTCCGGATCTATTGAAACAAAACCTGTGTTTAGCAAACTCTCTGGAAGATTCCAGTGGGCATTATGGCTAGAGAAGCATAACTTTGGTTGGTGGCCCACACTGTCGGTCACCTGTTCACGTCATTAGTACCACTCCCCTCACTGCTGGAATCAGCTGGTGTTAAGCTTCAGGTGAGGAACACCACTGTCAAGCAAGGTCCTTCAGGACGGGAGGTGGAGAGGTCTCATCTTCCTCCTTCGCAGCCAACACTACTGAGGTCTGCAGTCAGAACTGTTGCTGAAAAAGTGAGCATTGGGGATAGAAAGAGGGAGAGGAGGCGGAGGAATAGGAAAAAGGGAGGGGAAAAAAAAGAGAAAGAAAGAGATTGTACAGAATCTCCGGGACCTGGTTCAAATGCAAATTCTGGTCTGGCACATCTGGGTGGATCCTGAGACTGTATTTCTAACAAGCCCCCACATGACCGTCAGAATTGCTGGTCTCTGGACTCACCCAACGCCCCTTCTTTACCAACTTACCTTTGGAGTCAAAACTGCAAGCTGGCTGCTGTTAAGCATTGTTCTAGCGTGGATGTTCTAGAACCCAAGCGCATCAGCGTCACCCAGGGTGGAAAACACTGATCCTCTGGGCCCACCCCTGGAGCTGCTCATTCAGCCCTGAGGAGGTGAGTCTAGAGAATTCCCATTTCTAACAAGTCCCCCAGGTGATGTCAAGGAGGCCCACAGTTTGAGAACCAGTGCTCTGACAGAACTTATTCTTCGATATTTCATAGCATTAGTGAGCATGGTAGCCTTAATTGATTCCAGCTGCTGCTGAGTCCAGGTATTGAAAACGAAAAAGACCATTATTTATCGTTTCCCAAAGCTCCCAGCTAAGGGAGCGCCAGGCCCCGGCTGCCTAAAATGTGGTCCAACCTTACCACCTGCTGGTCATCTCGGGAAGTGCGTAAGGTGTCTGACCGTCCCGTGTGAAAATAGCTCCCGGTAAACTAATCTTGACAAACTGCAATATGACACTAGACACTAACCACTGCCTTCCTCGCCTTTATTTCTTTAGGAAACAGATATGATTTGTGCATTTGAAGAAACAGTCCCCCCATTCCGACCTAAGGGGTGCCCGGCCCATCGTAGGGGAAGTGCTGGCTAGCGTTTACTAACATTTGCAACGTGTCCGGCATCTGCACTTCCTCAGTTGGTGTGTGTGAACTCTACTGCCCTCATGCTTCCTATGAAAACCTGAAGTGCAGGGCACTTGAGGACCTCGCTTAAAGCCACACAGCAAAAAGTGGATGGAGACAGAATTCAAACTGGGTCATCTGCCCCCAGAGTTCCCTGCTCTGAATCTCCATGCTATGCCACCTCACCAAAAAAAAAAAAAAAAAAAAAAAATTGCTGGAAGAAATGCCCAGTAAATATGTTTTGGATTAGTTAACTCACATCTCCCAGAAGTTTAGCACTAGAATATGTGTTAGATGCAAACTTTTCCATCCCCTAAGTTTTATAAAGAAAAAAAAATGGGGCATAGGGAGGTGAAGTGAGTTGCCTAAGGTCACACAGCAACTTGGCGATAGATCAGCAAGATCACTGGGGCTCCTTTGGCTACACCACCCATTCAGCAGCATTTACTGAGGGTAAACTGCCAGGCGTCCAGCACCGGGCTGTGCCCCATGGGAAAAGCAGAATTGTGAATATACTCCCACCCCTGGACAATTAGGGGCTCTGATTATATCATATAATGATTCTAGAAATAATCATGACTTAACTCTTCATAAATATGTATTCAAGGGCCCACTACATTCTCTATTCCACCACTTAAAAAATTATTCTCTAGTCATTCCAATAAGCTATTAACATTTTAAAATATTTTTTAGGGGTGCCTGACTGGCTGTCAGTTAAGCATCCGGCTTCGGCTCAGATCATGATCTCACGGTTCATCCACGTTGGGCTCTGGAGTTTGGAGCCTGGAGCCTGTTTCGGATTCTGTGTCTCCCTCTCTCTCTGTTCCTCCCCGTTCACACACACTCTCTCAAAAGTACGTAAACATTTACAAATTTTCAAAAAAATAAAAATATTTTTTTAACATTTATTCATTTTTGAGAGACAGAGAGAGACAGAGCACAAGTGAAAAGGGGGAGGAGAGAGGGATACACAGAATCTGAAGCAGGCTCCAGGCTCTGAGCTCTTAGCACAGAGCCTGACGTGGGGCTTGAACTCACGAACTGCCAGATCATGACCTGAGCC
>CM053576.1:7903547-7936997 GCA_028646485.1 Cryptoprocta ferox
GAGAATAAATTGTTCACATGGAGGAACCAATTAGAATTCACAAAATCTTCAATCTCTTCAGGAGAAAATTCAACTTGACTGTATTCTTTGGGCTTTTGATGCCAGAGATATGAAAAGAAGGCAGGCTTCCCACTTACAGGACAACCTTATGACCCAGGGTGTTTAAATAATTATACGTGAACAGAGAAAGCCGGAATTATTAAAGCAGATTCCGGTTCAAGCTACAAATCCCGTTCAATGGGAGGTATTGTTCTCTCCCCGAGGGAAAGTTGAGTGAAAGTGGATGGTTCCAGACAAAATCAGAAAAGCACACTCCATTTTTTCCTCCCCACAGCCTGCTAGGCGGTGGGCTCAATCCTTGCGAGCCAGCTGGGGGAGGAGGGAAACAATACTGCAATTGAAAGAACACTGTTTTGCATACATGCGTGCTTTAATAACACGCTTGGTGTTTCTGCTTGTACATATAGTTTGATCTCTGGGTATAAATGCCGCAGCAAATTAGCAAAGCTGTAATCTCGGCCCCGGACGCAAACAGGAAGAAGTGAGAGCCTGACACAGCTCCCTCCGACGGGGATTCTCACTCGGGATGAATATTGAAATGAGCTGCGTCACCTTAAAAGAATACAAAGTACCTCTACGCATGCGCACTCAGGACCTATGGAAACTTACACCCCGGGAGGGCAGCTCGAGGGACTCCCAGGTGCGGCCAGGACTGAGGACCCCGAGCCAGCCGGCAGGTGGGAGGGATGGGACAGCTGTCCATCACCGAGCAAGCTGGGCTCTCCTCCTCAAAGACACGGGCTTCGTGGTGAATCTCAGGCATCGGAAGAGAACTTGGTCCAATGTCAGCCTCACTGTGATTGGCTGAGTTTCTTCGGACCTGTTCTGGAACCTCCTGAACTTCTCCGACCTTCCGTTCTGCGAACTGGGGGTAAGAACTCCATCTCCTCGTGTTTCACAAATCAGAATTGTGGCTCACAAGGAATATACCTTTTTAAAGACCAGTATAGGGTACAGTAGAATATAAGTGAAATAAAATGTGTCACATAGAGTGAGTATAAGCATTTTTATTCAGGTGTGTGTATGCGCGCGTGCACACATGCACACATTTCTATGCAAATTTCTATGCATACATTTGTATGTCTTAATTGTAATTGGCCATCAGTAACGTTTGAAAGCCTCTGTTCTCACGTATGGGGTTTGGTGAGGATTAAATGAGATAATGGTGGGGTGGATGTCACATATGGAGTTGTATATAGATTAGGTAGGTCGAAGGGGGAACAGATGGATAGATGGACAGACAGGCAATCTGAAGCACAACGTGCCTACTTCAGGGTAGAGACGACAGAAGCAGCCGGATGAAAAGTGTGACTTCCTCCAGCAGTGGTACCCTGAGCAGTAGAATTGGAAGGGTCGGTGTTCCTGAGGGAGCATGATTTTCAAAGGCACTGAATTCCCTAAAGTGATGAATGGGAATTTGCTCCCCCACATTTAGATTCAGGAAACGTCACATCCCTTCTTTCTTTCTTTCTTTTTTTTTTTTTTTTCCCCTCGAATCCAGCTGCAAATCTTCAATCTCAGTCCTGGTTATAGGATCTCTGCTTTTTAAAAAATAATCATTCAGGGGCACCTGGTCGTCTCAGTCAGTTGAACTTCCGCCTCTTGATTTCAGCTCAGGTCATGATCTCACGGTTCAAGGATCGAGCCCTGCATGGGCTCCATGCTGACAGTGCTTGGAATTCTCTCTCGCCCTCTCTCTCTCTCTCTCTGTCCCTTCCCCACTCTCTCTCTCTCTCTCTCTCAAAATAAATAAACTCTAAAAAAATAATCACACAATATTAAAAATAATAATAATATGATAGCTACCATTTATGAACAATGCCAGGCACTGAGTACTGAGTGCTGAGTACTTAAACATACTGTATTGTTTAATCCTACCTACGAGAAAGATACTATTATAATCCCTAATTTTATAGGTGGGAAACTGGGGTTTCAGTGCCCCCAAGGGTTCACTATGAGGTTACAATCTCTGTTTCTGCTAATTACCTCTGTCCCTGACCTGCCTTCTTCCATCTGCAGAAGCCAGATGCTTCAAGTGGTCTCAGAGATGCTCCTCTCGACAAGGCTTCGCCCCGACCACAGGCTCAGACCTCACTGCCGTCTTTCGACCTTTTGTGATGACACAAAAGCTACATCACAGGGACGTGCGAACACTGAACACAGTTTGGCTCATTTCTTGAGGGGCTCCTCGTGATTTCAAAACTCCTACAGTAACAGTAGCTATCTCAGTATTTGAGATATGCCGCAGTAACGAAAACCTTGCAGCCCGCACTGTTGATTGCCCACTTCTTTGCAAGCAGAGCCCTGTTCATCTGTTTGTTATTCCAGACAGTGATGCATCAGCCCTGGGAGACAAGCCACACTTGCTTCGAGCCCATGGCAGCTCGTGGCAACCTGTTACTATCTGCCAGTGATTTGTTTGCAGGTGGACAACTGACCCAATTGGCTCAGGTCTAACCAGTGAGGGAAGAGAAACCCTGTCAGAGGTTCTTGGAAATATTTTCCTCCCATCAGAGAAAACTACACAAAGAAGACAAAGATGCCCCTTCCTGCTTTGGATGCTGCTATGTCAGGATATAACACTTAGATCCGTACAACCATGATATAAAAACCCCAAGGAGAAGAGTCAGTATTTTGAGGACAGTTCAATGGAAAGACGGTAAGTTATACTTTCCTTGATGACGTTATGAAGTCACGGTATCATCCCTGGGGCTGCAGTTCTGTGAATTTCATAAGCTATAAATAAATGTACTTATGGTTTAAACCAGTGCTTTGGGGGCCAAGAGTATTCCCTACAGATACATGAATCCTTCAGGCAAAGAGGAGAAAGAAGTCATTAGAAAGGAAAAGCTGAACAAACTTAGGGTACCCACTTCCTTGACCTGTTAGGGTCTTGATCATTTCGGCTTTATTTACTCATTCAGACTTGATCGTCAGCAAGCTTAGCCCCCAAAGCTCCTTTGAGTTTAAGGAATTTGTGTAAAATGTCACTACCTGTAAATACTAAGCCTTTGGGTCCCTTTGTATCTCGGATAATATTCTTCAAAAAACTTTTCAGATAATTCCACAAGCGTTTATTGATCGCTTAGAATGTTCCAGAGCATGCTGGGGAGTGCAGGGACCAAGAAGCCTGAGCTGTGTGCCCCGTCCTGGTGGGCTCGCCATCTAGTGGAGAGACAGTGAAGAAGATTCCACGTGAGCAGAGAAGAGGGACGCTCTTACTCAAAACATTCTCAGCTCCCTCAAGAAATTTTGCTACAGAGCAGAAATAGTGCGAAATGAAGGGCACGTCCCATCCTTGGTAATGTTAAGAGGCCTGTGAGCACAAGAGCGGAAGAGGCATGAGAAAAGTTTTCGGTTGAATAAAAGGATGTCAGAAATTCTAGGAAATTAGCAAGGCTTCAACCGATGTGATTTCAGCAGAAGCTTCTGCCCTTCTTGAAAAAGCCCTCAAGGCAGGAATCTCTAAAGCCTGGCTCTTGGTTTGAATTGGGGACAAGGGGAAACTATGTCCCTAACAAGCATAAATTACAAATACACCATTCTAGATTCTTATGTTGCCCCACCATCATCATCGTTTGTTGCCTTGTTCATAACTGATTTGACTGTTTTTTTTTAAAGTTGGTCTTTGCTGAGCTTTTTCCCCCTCAAGGAATTTAACTGATTTTTCACTGAAGCAACAATTCCTTTTATTTTGATGCTTAAGATTTACTGAATTACTTATTATTTATTTTAAGCATCACTAACAGGATAGACCAGCATGAGCAGGTAGGAGCACAAACAAAACATGGTTCTGGTGAGCATAAAACCCAACAGGTGGGAACAAAGTGGGCCCAGATCACAGCAAAAGCAACCCCCCATGCCGTCGGCAGCTAGAAGCATCCTCAGAGCATTTTACAGGCTCTGTGTGTGCAAACAAAAGAATCACATGTTGGCAGAGGAAGTGGAGAAACGCTAATCCAGAGGTGAATAATAAGATCTATTTTACTTCAGTCAAACATTCTGTTATCTGGGCTTTACCATTTGCTTCCGTGAGAAAGACGTGGTAGTTCTTGGGTTGGAATGCAACATGATATTCTTGTTTTTGAAGATTTGCCCAACTTTAATTGACACCTTGAGTTGCAATCTCAACGGTCCATCAAAAATGCAACTGGTCTTACAGGACCAATATCTCCAATGCCTTCGAATCCAGGTGGCCCATTAGCCACACTTCACCAGGGCCATTTCTTCTGTTTGCCCCTCCCTGGCCACCTCTGACCCCTCTCCACCTGTGCTCTGCCTTCCAAGGCCAGGCCGATGGACTACGTCAAGACACAATTGATGTAGTCCCATGCCCTTGGGCTTCCGGTTGGGTTTGGCCAATGAGGATACCAGGCAGGGAATTGAGAAAGAAAGGAGAGTGAGGTGATCCCAGGCCGGCTGTGTCCTTCCATGAAAAGTCACTGCTTCTAAAGCAACCAGCTTTATCCCACTGTCTTTCCTGCTGGGTCCATTGCTGCTACCCTTTGGGTTTCCATGCTGTCTTTGTCCTTTGCTAAGCCATGCCCACACCACAGTCATCAGTCTCTCAGGAGATAAATCTTCCTTGAATTGTTCTCATTGGAGGTTGCCATCTGTTTCCTTTTGACCCTTATCAGGTACTAGTGGATGGCTCTTTTGGATTCTAGCCACTGACTTATGATTCCATAGTCCGAGGAGGAGAAAACCAATAGAGGAAGATCCAGTTACTGAAATTCTTTCCTTTCGGTAGGAGATATCATCAAGAATACAAAGCTGCTCTTCAGAAAAGGAACTTGGTGGCAAGGGTGTGGGATTGTTTGAGAAGCTCCTTTATAGCACATGTTCTGCAAACAGCTGTTCTTGGCTTCCAAACAAGGCAGTGTCCTCTTGTGGAAGTTTACACACTGTAACTTAGACAAGAAAAAATATGATTCGCAGGAAATCAGTAGCAATAAATGTGTCACCATAGATGTCGTGATAAGGAGTGGAAGCTGTAGCACCTGGTTTTCAAAATGCTCTTCTCTCTGTTCGGAGTTGAGCAGACTTGAGTGTGGGCTGAGTCAGTAGAGCACTAAAAATCGCAGTAATTGAATCATTCCAAACATTAATTAAGTGCTTACTATGTGCAAGGCACAACATTGCATGCTTTCTATGCCCTGTCTCACTTGATCTTCACCAATGCTTTAGGAGAAGCTACTATTTTTCAAGTTGATTTATTTATTTTGAGATAGAGAGCACAAGCAGGGGAGGAACAGAGAGAGAGAGAGAGAGAGAGAGAGAGAGAGAGAGAATCCCAAGCAGGCTCCGCAGTGTCAGTGATGATCCCGGTGCAGGGCTAGAACTCACGAACCATGAGATCATGACCTGAGCTGAAATCAAGAGTCTGATGCTTAACTGCCTGAGCACCTCCCCCCCCCCCGGCACCCCAGGAGTAGCTACTATAATTCTTCATATTTTACAGATGAAGAATTTGAAGCGGAAAGACGTGAAATGACTTGGTCACCAAGACTCCGAACCACATTTGTAAAATAAGGCTAATATTACCTGTGTCCCAGGACTCTTGTCAAGATAAATCAAGGTCCCCTCTGCCTCCCGCAGAGGTCCCTGTCACGTAGAGGACACTCAGGGACATGCAGAAGGTCAGGAGGTTGAAATTGCAAGGGCATTGAGTTTCCTTGGCTCTTGCACATCTGATCTTATAACTCTTTATTTGGCCAACTCTGCTGGCCCTTAAATTGAGGATAATAATAACACCGAACAAAACAACCACCATTTATTTTATGCCAACGTTATACCGAGAGCTTTATGTGCACAAGCTCGCACCAACCCCACATAGTCCTAAAAGAAAGAAAATATTATTATGCCCATTTTGGTAGTGAATAAACTGAGTACCAGAGAGATTAAGCAACTTGCCCAGCTAGGAGGTGGCAGAGCTCACTGTAGAACCCAAATCTGCCTAGCTCCTGCACCTCTGCTCTTAACCACTACCCTATGCCCTGTGCCTGCTTTCTATGGTATTTAAATATTTAAGTGCTTACTCTATGCCGAGAACTGTTCTTAACACTTCAAATGTTAACCTTTTTAGTCCTCATAAAAACTTCATGAGGTAGGTACTATTATCATCTCATTTTTACACGAGAAGAAAACTGAAGCCCAGAGAAGTTAAGTAACTTGCCCAAGATCACACAGCCTTTTCAATGCCAAACCCACTTTTTTTCAGTTTTCAAATGAAGTCAGTGTCAGGCACTGCAGTATTTTGGGAGTGATAGGTTTGAGTTGATGTGTGCCACTATGCTGTAAAATTGTGTCCTTTGCAAAAGACATAAATACTTAATAAATGTTGAAAGCAAATAGGGATAGATGGATGGATGGATGGATGGATATTGGAAACATATTGGTTTTCAACTCTCAGCCTTACTATAAAATGGGAGAGGGTAGATCATGACCTCCGTGGGGATTCCAAGAAGATGGAAAAGGCAGACCCTGTAGCCAAAATAATTGTGCACCAAATGTCTACCACCAGGCAGCCCTAGGCCAGGAGAAATGAGCCGGAGAAAAGCCCAGTCTCCTGTTTGACAGGGCTACAGTGGATGTGCTGAACTGCACACTAAAGGTTAATTGCTTTGAGTAATACTGTGGCATTTAATCCTGGTGCCAAATGAACTGAGACAATATTGACCAAGATTCAGCCAACATCAGAATGCAAACACAAATGAAAAATCCAAGTCCTTAGGCAGAGGGAGCCCAGGCAAGAATCTGAATACCCAGGAAGATCAGCCAAGGGGGAGGCAGTTTCCTCAAAACCTGAAGGGCCTTATATGTCCCTTGAATGCCAGCATTATACTACTAGAAATGCTGTGTGTGAACGGCCTTTGCATTGGCAACTCTGTGCTAGAAACAACTTTCTCCACCCTACCAGGCTTTGGGTATTGGTCACCTGACCAATGCCACATTTTATTCAACCCTCATGTATAAAATGTTTCCTTCAGGAAAGCTTTCTTCCCCACCCTAGGCTGAGATAGGGTATCTCACCCTCAGATTCACATTTCTCCTTTGCTCACTGCTATTTGAACATTTTTTTTCAGATTATACACATGTGTTTCTCCCTGTTATTCTATGACCCAGACAGTGACTATATTCTTTTTATCTTTGTGTCTTTTTATAATCTCAACACTTAGAGGAGGTCCTGGTACATAAGTACTTAATAAATGTTGAAAGCAAATAGAGATGGATGGATGGATGGAGAGATTAATGGGTGGATGGATGGATGGATGGATGGAGAGATTGATGGATGGATGGATGGATGGATGGATGGATGGACAGACAGAAGGGGAGATGAATGGCTGCTTGGCTAGCTGGCTAGATAGATGATGACTGGATGGGTGGGTGGATGACTGGATAAAAAGATACTTGGGTGCTTGGATGGATGGGTGGATAGGTGGGTGAATAGATGATTGACTGGATGGTTGAATGGAAGAATGAATGAATGAATGAGCAGACAGATGCCTCGTTGAGGCAGCTGATGGAGGACTGACAGGAGCTTCCATCTTCTGGGATTCAAAGAAATCAAGTCTTTTCAACTATGATTGGTCCATAAAGTTCTGTAAATCCATTCTTACAGAAGAAGGCACAGGCCATGCGTCTCCTTTCTCAGAATGTAAGTTGTGCCATTTTTAGACTCTATTCTCCTTCAAAATGGTCTAGTGGCTTATTTTAAGCAAATTTCACCTGGATAAAAATACAGGTCAATGTGGATCTCATCTATGATTGGTCCCAAGAGTCTGAAACCACACCTGCGCTCATTCCTAAGGAAACAACACTTGGAGACAGTTTCCTATCCTAGCTCTCTGGCAGGGGAAAGGTATCGGAACACCACTGGTTTCTTAAGTTGTGGGGATATGGGGGCTTGAGAGGCAAAACCATAGTGAAGTTGGTAGCTGGTCTGTAGGGTAAATAGCATCAACCTATTACAGGAAATACCAGCTCTGCATTTGAATTTCAACTCTATCACTTAATAGCTGTGAAAACTTCAAGCTAAGCTGGATTGGTTCATTCGCAAAATAGGAAGTCATAATGATCGAAAAGTAGTATGAAAGAATAGCTCAACTGGGTGCTGTATGTGAGTGATGAGCCACAGGAATCTACCCCAAAAACCAAGAGCTCACTGTACACACTGTATGTCAGCCAATTTGAGAATAAATTATATTAAAATAATAATAATACAAAGAAATAGTAGCTCAAAGAGTTGTGTCAGGATTTAAAAAAAATAGCACAATGTAGTAATTGTTCAACCCACAATAAGCTGACATAGTACCTAGGAGGTGGAAGTAACTAAAGTAGTAATACAAATATTTTCAGTTCAATTAGCACATGGTTAATTTCACTAGGAGAGCATTTCGCAAATTACAGAATATGTGCCAGTGACGATAGAGAAGAAAATCGTACGTGGTATATAAGGTGAGCTTTAAATAACAATAAACTAAGAAGATGAGAACGTTATTCCTTATGTAATTTTTCTCTCAATTATGAAGGAGGGCTTCTAATTGTGTCAAAGAGAAAGTCTTCATTTGGTGCCAGAATTTCTTTAACATCTTTTAACAGCGTGAGCAGGATTCCGCTGTGGATCTTGGGCAGGCGAGAGAGTCCAGCTACAATGTAAGACCTTTCTTTACAGTTGTGGCATAATTTTTAATGTTACCTTTTATTCGTGGGAAATAGTACTGGTTTTCCTTTCCTTGGTGACCCAGGTAAACTAGGGAACATGTGTCCCTTTAGAAAGTACAGCCAACATTCAGTCCTAATCAATTACGGCAAGAGAATATTGCCAAGTGGCCTTATCCACTTTCCTTTTTAAAACATTAAGTAAGATTTAAGTCAATTTAAAGAAAATATGTATGTAACTGTTTAAGTGGCGTGGAGTTATGGTAAAAGCCATCAGTGAATAACTCACGTTTGGAAAACCCTGCACTAGGAGGAAGAAAATGCAAATCTGACTATACTGAGAATGTTCAAATCCACCTGTGAAAAACTTACCCTCTTTTTTTCTAGGTTTCTGGGTTTTTAAAATAGTTTTTAATGTTTATCTGTTTTTGAAAGAGAGAGAAAGAGAGATAGAGGGTGAGCAGGGGAGGAGCAGAGAGAGACGGAGACACAGAATCAGAAGCAGGCTCCAGGCTCTGAGCTGTCAGCACAGAGCCCGATATGGGACATGAAGTCTCGAATTGGCTTCTGTCTTAGAGCTCCTGTTTGCTCTACGATGGAGAAGAAACACCAAGGATGTTTAAGGACAAGGCTGTTCCAGAACCCCACCGACTTTCCTGAAGGCAGGAAGAGAAAACCAAACCCACCCTGCCTGCCCTTGAGTCGGTATTTTCTGCCTCTTATTTCATTCCCAGCAAGAAGGAAAATCTTCCGAGAGCCTACATGATGAGGGAGAATTATTAGCACCTCATCACACCGTATTTCCATCTCCATTTGCAGGAGTATTTACAGATGCTTCTAATTGAGAACAGCTTTCTGACCAAAGTCTCTCTGAAGCGGAGCGTATCAACGACATAGCAAATATCTGCACAGTTATGTTCACCGTAATGAAGACTTGGAACAAGCTAGAAAAATGGCAGAAAATAGATTCCTCTCTTGCCATTCCCAAGAACACCATTTAGCATGGAAACCATTAACTCTTAATGATTAAAAGAAAGAAACCAGGGGCACCTGGGTGGCTCAGTTGGTTAAGCATCCGACTTTGGCTCAGGTCATGATCTCATGGCTCGTGAGTTCGAGCCCCGAGTGGGGCTCTGTGTTGACAGCTTGGAGCCTCCTTCGGTTTCTGTCTCCTCCTCTCTCTGTCCCTCCCCTGCTTGTGCTCTCTTTCTCTCAAAAATAAATAAACATTTTTAAAAAATAAGACTCTTTTTTAAGAGTCTGAAGACACTGTTGTGCTGCTGAGTCAACTAAGGAAGCATCTTCCTACGAATTTCCTGTTTACTAAGCAAGAAATATTCTTCTATCTAAGCCACTATCGGTTTCCTGCTCTTCGTGGCTAAATGCATCCTCCCTGGTTTGCGGGTCACCATTCCCTCCCACCAGAGTGGTCCCTCCTCAGGCATGGCCCCACATTACAGCTGCCGGATTTGGCAAATGAAAATACAGGACACTCCGTTAAATTTGAACTTCAGATAAGCAACAGATAACCGTTTACTATAACTATGTCGAAAATAGTGCACGGGACATATTCCCGCCACATCTATGCAATATTTGGGATATATGTTTAAAACTGTTATTCATCCATTTTCTTGCTTTCTCGGAAAATTCAAATTGAACACGCATTCTGCATTTTCTTGTTGGGATAAGACACATGGAACATAAAAGTTATCATCTGAACCATTTTTAAGTGTGGAGTTCAGGGGTATTCAGTACATGCCTATTGCTGTGGGGCCAGCCACCGCCAGAACTGCTGTATCTTCCCAGACTTCACTTGGTCCCCACTAAGCACTACTGCCCACCCTTCCTCCCCATGGCCTGGTCACCACCATTGTCCTCCCTGTGCTGTGAGGTAGATTGTCCTGAGTTCTGGGCACCTCCTGTAAGTGGGGCCACACAACATTTGTCCTTTCGTGCCTGATTTATTTCACTTAGCATAATGTTATTAGGGTTCATCCATGTTGTAGCAGGTGTCAGAATTTCATTATTTAATCAGATCGACGCTTCCTCAAAGGTGTTTAACACCTTTGAGGGTAAAGCCCAGACTGCGAGGGGGCAAGGTCGCAACCAAGCTCTCCCGATCTGGCCACATTCACAGCCTTATTCTTTGGTGTAATTAGTGGTGGGAACAGCCCTGGTGGTAATGTCCTGTGTCCCCTCCCCTCCCCCCTGCTGGGTGACCAGAAAACCCCAGAGCCTGCTATGTACTCCTCTGCCCCTTACCTCTCTCTGGAATATCTATCCTGCACCCTCCAAGGCTCCTGTCCTTCCGGGCTTGCAGGTTTCAAGAGCTAACGTATACCCTGCAAAGGGATCAGCACACTCACCCACCCTCCTCCGCCGGGGTTCTCAGCTGGGGTGATTTTACCCCCTGGGGATCATTTGGGGATGCCCAGGGACATTTTAGGGTGTCACCACTGCTACTGGCATCCAGTGAGGCCCACCATGCTGCTAAACATCCCATGTTGCCCAGGACACCCCCACAATGAAGGAAAACATCGGCCCCAAATGTCAATGAGGGTGAGAGAGCCTGTTCTACCTCAAGCCACACATGTGGCTTTTCCCTTTCCATACTCCTTGTTTCATGACTCAGGGATATTGTTAATAATAATAACAGTAGCTGTGCTCTGCTGACACCCATCACAAGTCATGGACCAGGCAGCATGCTAAACATCGGGCAGCCACTAGGCCTTGTATCCCTATTTCACATCGAACAAACAGTCCCGGGGAGTTTAAGAAAATTGCTTACATTTACCTGGCAAGTCTGAGGCAGAAAGAGGATCCCGACCCAAGTATGCTCGCTCCCGTATTGGATTCAACAGCGCATGAGCCGTTTAACACATGAGGCAAGGCACCGACTTTCGGCTGTGTCTGAGTT
Source organism: Cryptoprocta ferox (assembly GCA_028646485.1). Lineage (NCBI taxonomy): Eukaryota > Metazoa > Chordata > Mammalia > Carnivora > Eupleridae > Cryptoprocta > Cryptoprocta ferox. The sequence goes on from CM053576.1 coordinate 7,915,186, forward strand.
TGTGGTTGCATCATGGTCTTAATCACCCACGCATTTCCGTGGGCTCGGTGATAGACGGTGACAACAGGTACCTCTTAGCGCGGGCCAGCGTCTGGGCTTGGTTGGGTTCCTGTCTTCAGAAACATTTGATCCTCAGGGCAGACGTTACTGTTCCTATTTTAGAGCGAGGAGATGCAACGTAGTCAATTTCACACAGCCTGGAAGCAAGAGCCAGCATCCAAACTGGGGTCGGAGGCCAGGGCCCTGCTCTTAACCACTCCTGCTAGTAATCGCCAACCCTCTCTCACCAAGGCCAGCCAATAACACGGAATGATGGACGCCATGGTTCTGGATTAGGGGAAATGGCAGACGTGGCCTTTGCAGGTGACAGCACCATAGCCCGGACTCCGTCACCACGGCCCATAGTATGAGCTGAATCAGAAAACCGTGCTTTGAACTGAAGCGTCTCGTTGACCTGTCCTTTGCAAGGTGTTCTCACACCCCAGTGGGAGTTGGAGGGTTCGATGTGAGAATGCACCCAGCGTAGCTCCCCAAATATTGCTCAAGTTAAAAATATGATTTCACACAGAGGAGCATAGCCACGTGATCAACATTCGCTGCGATCTGCATGTGGGTTTTAGATCACGTGCGGGTCTTGTTACTCTTTTTTCTTTCCCTTTAATTATATGTGTTTGCGCCTTTTTGTTTCTTTACGCATGGATGTATATATCATATTTTTATATATGCATGGTGAGAATCCAGCTGTTACGAGCACAGGCCTGGAAGTTAGATGCATGTGTTTAAACCCCAGCCCTACCCGTTAAGTGGCGGTGTCGTTTTGTTAAGCATTTTAGGTGCCAGGCATGGTGCTGGGTATTCCCTGTAAATTATCTCACTTAGTTCCTACACCTCTGTGACTTGGATGCTGCCAATATCCTCATCTGACAGATGATCAAACTGAAGCACAGAGAGGGCAAGTCTTACCTGCCCAAGGTCACACAGCTAATCTGCTGCTGAAGCCAGGATTCTTTTTTCAGACAGTTTGACTCCAGAGCCTGGGTTAATAACCAAGATTGGGTCCTGGGTTTAGCCTTGGGAACGTGATTCCGGCATCAGCCCATGGTTTGATTTAGGGCAAGACATCCTTCTTCTCTGAGCCTCTGTTTTCTCCTTCCCCAATTAGACACCTCTTGTGTCAGGACTGTGAGGAGCACATTGGATAATGTATAAGAAACGTTTCTGAAAAATGGCCAATGATGGGTGGACACATAAGTGCGTACTCGATTTTCCGTCTCAGCTCAAGCAGGGTGGACACGCACGACCACACCGTAATGTCGGGGTCATGGCCCCCTCTGACTCAGTGATGAAGCACACAGCTGAAACTGGCTCAGAGAGAGAATCCTGCACATGGGAGGAGAGAGCGTTGACAAGGCCGGCAAGAGACCCAGAAAGGGTGCTGGAATGGCTTCGGATTTTAGATTCCCAGTGGGCTCAGTGACGGGCTCCAGGACAGATTCCGGGAAAGCAGTTTGCTTGCACGAGCTGACAACCTTATGAATGAGTCATTATTTGGAAAGGGGTGGAGATTGTAAAGCACAAAGATTAAGAGGCAAACTGAGTCAGGAGGTGTGACGGGGAACACCACCTAAAGTATGTAAGGCCAAGGAAAACTCTATTCTTAGTGAATTCCCGTGGTGGGGACGCTAGGAAGTAAATTCTTCCACCAAAGGGTTCGTACTTCTGAAGACTCGGGACCTTGAGCTTGGATTAATGCCCTGCGGTCACCATTTTGAAATCCTTAATAATTTTAGCTTTGAACTTGTGTTGGTGGAAGTAAAATCTGATAGGACAGCCAGACCACACTGGGTGCTGGCAAGGATGTGGAGCGACAGGATCTATGGCTCACCGCTGGTGGGAAGGCAAAATGGTGGACACAGTTTGCAAGACAGTTTGGTGAATTCTTATAAAATGAAACACACTCTTACCATATGGTCCAGTGTTTGTGCTCCTTGGTATTTGCCCAAAGGAATTGAAAACTTATGTCCTCACAAACACCTGCTCGTGAATGATTCTAGCAGCTTTATCCATAATTGCCCAAACTTGAAAATAATCAAGATGTCCTTAGCAGGTGAATACTACTGTTATTACATAACATTTATAGTCAGTGGAATATTACTTGGTGATCAAAAAGAATGCCATCTTGACATTTGTAACAACATGGATGGAACTAGAGGGTATTATACTAAGTGAGATAAATCAGTCAGAGAAAGGCAAATATCATATGACTTCACTCATATGTGGAATTTAAGATACAAAACAGGGGCACCAGGGGGGCTCAGTCAGTTAAGCATCCAACTTTGGCTCAGGTCATGATCTCGCAGTTCTTGGGTTCAAGCCCCGCATCCGGCTCAGTGCTGACAGCTCAGAGCCTGGAGCCTACTTTGGACTCTGTCTCCCTCTCTCTCCGTCCTTTCCTTGTTCACGCTCTGTCTCTCTCTCAAAAATAAAATAAAGGTTAAAAAAAATTTTAAGACACAAAACATGAATATAAGGGAAGGGGAGCAAAAATAATATAAAAACAGGGAGTGAGATAAACCATAAGAGACTCTTAAATACAGAGAACAAACTGAGGGTGGCTGGCAGGATGTGGGGGAAGGACTAAATGGGGGATGGGCATTAAGGCGGGCACTTGCTGGGATGAGCCCTGGGTGTTATATGTAAGTGATGAATCACTAAATTCTACTCCTGCAATCATTACTACACTCTATGTTAACTAACTTGAATTTAAATTAAAAGAAAAACAAAACAACAAAATACAGATGCACGTACAAGCCACAAAATACGACTTGTGTGATTTCAGGGATTCTGCCCACAAATGCATTGCATTTAAAGCCATCGTTGCACAGTATACTGTCGAGCGGCCATGCTAATAATTTAACATTTCAATTTTTCCTTACTTAGAACGACTTCGAATAGCAAATGAAATATCTGACAAGCCAAGAGAGAGCCTGTGGAAAAAAGGAAAATGCTTTCTACTTCGGCACCTCGACCAGTGCTTTCCCGGGGTTTTAGAACAAGGGGCTCTGCGTTGTCCTTTTGCGCTGGCTCATGCAGATCACATGGCCAGCCCTGCCTCCACGGCTACTAAGTGAGCATTGATGAGAGGCTCTAATATGCCAGACACACAGCTAAGTGCCCTACCCGGACGACGATCCTTAATGGCCTGAGTCGCTCATATCCCTAAAGAGTAAAATCCATCCACACGGCAGTTACTGTCACAACTATTAAGAGTGAGCCGGTCGGATCAAGAAGCACTTGCTGAGCGCCTACCCTGCGGCAGGAAGATGGCCATCTCGGTTTGCCGAGTGCTGGGAGCAGGGGATGCAAAGACAAACACAAAGATGCTCACAGCCGGGGGTTGGGGGCAGCAGAGACGGGGGCAAAGTGGCTGCTCTGGTCACATAGCCGGTCGGTCAGAGTCGCGATCTGAACCCAAGCCCTTGAGCCTCTGGGCCAGGCTGCCTCTATGATTTTGTTGGCACAGCGTGTGTGCGTGGCAAATGCTTAATAATTCGATTTCTGACATTCCAGGTTTAAAGATAGAGCGCTGAGCTAGAATCCTGTTTCCAGCCCTCACTGCGGTATATCCGATTGTGAATTCAGTTATCTGTTTCAATAGTACATTTGTCCCTTAAACTTTGCTTTCTGAAAGGGGCTTTCTCTGGCTCTCCCTGTTTCTCTCTCTTAGCAGCCTTGGCTTTGTTTCATAATGAGGATCACACTCTGTAATTCTATGTTTATTTGTAGGACTCTGTGTTCAGTGACAATGAGCCCAGGGAGGGCGGGGACAGGGCTTCTTTTCCTCTCCATTCTTAACCGGGGCCTATACATAGCCTGGTGCTCGACAAGTATTCCTGATGGATGCTTGGATGAGCATATTAATGAATAAAGCCACAATAATTACTAGTTTGCATTTCTCCGGAATGTTTTCTCAAGAACCCTGAATAGTATTTACCACGTTTCTCTTTTTGCATTGGCTGTTAGGCAGCTCAAAGCCATATCTGTGAAGCCATCACAGCAAGTCTGTAAATCCGCGTGTGTATTTATTTATGATCCTTGTTCTGTTGACATACCCACTCTTATTTTTCTAGCTTCATTTGCTATTTTTAACATATGCTCCCGTACTGTGCCGCATATGTCCCTGTGAGACACTTTAATAAACATCCTTGCTGAAATGAAATAAATTAAGCGGGCTGTCTTGAGTTTCTAACCTGCAGAGAAAAAAGAAACGCCCTTTCCAATGCCATGTGCTCTGTCTTCTGAACAATAACCCACCCTTAGATTACCTGATTTCCGGTGTCCAACGCCCTTTGGGAGTGATGTGTATAAGGCAGGGGGGCCGTGCGGTGGGTGAGATGCTATTTCCTTCCAATTAGGTGGCTAGGTGGCGGCGGGGGCCGTGTTCTAGAATAAATGAAGGCGAAAGGCAGACAGAACTGCAAAGCCTTACAGAACGTGTTTTCCCTGCTCTGACCATGGCCCGTGGTTACCAGGGAAGGGAATTAGCGAACCGGGTCAACGTGAGCAGCTGCAGGGGGTGAGGGGGCCGGACAGGATGCTTGGAGTGCCCTGGAGGCATTAGTGCGAGAGGAATCAGGTGCCCGGTTTTTATTGGCGAGGCGAGAACAGCCCCCGAATCCAGGAAGAGGAGCTGCTTTGCCAGGAGGGTCATTGGAGACGAGGGCCCCACCCGGGCTTGTGTTTGCCCTGCTGTGTGTACTCAGCCAGCCGGCTCCGGACGAGGAAGCAAAGGACAGGGAGCCAGGCTCAGGGGACTGCCTCGCACTAGGCAGCACCAGCTGGGGACGAGGCACGCTGGGCAGGAGCAGCTCCAGGTGACAGCAGGGGACTGAAGACACTCCCACCAGGGGCTTGACAGGTAACGGCTTCCAGATCCTTCCTCTGAGCATGGCATGGGGCTCGTTGTTTGTGGCAGGCGGTGAAATACAGAAGCTGGGCATCAGAGAGGACTGAGTTTCACCCCAGCTCTGCCACTGGTTCACCGGGTGGCCTTGGGTATACGAGCCTCAGTTTCACTTTCTGTGAAATGGACCCGAAGAGAGCCTTACCAAAACAGGTTCTAGAAGGATTAGATGACGATGCCAGCGGTGTCAAGTTGAAGCAATAGCTTCAGTTTGCACAGAACCATTGAGGGCCATTTTGAGTGTAAGACTTGGGGTGAAAAATCAGCGGATGGTGGGGTGTCCCATGTGATTTGGGGACCACTGGCAGGACAAGAGCCCCCAGAGGAAAGGTTTGGCTTTGATTCTGTGCCAAGGGGCATGGTCTAAGGAATGGAGCAGACAGGGGAGAAGGACTCTGTTTGAATCTGGCTCTTTCCAGGAATTGTGTTGTTTAACATTCAAAACTATCTTTCAAGGTAAATGCTGGATTCAAATCCCAGCTGCAGGACTCCAGAACTTGGCCTTACTCTCTGAACCTCCTTCCTGCCTTGGGTGCCCTGGGGCCAGATGCCACGGCCTGGCTGGGTGCCCTGGGGCTGGTAACTTCACCTCTCTGGGCTTCATTTCCTCATCTGCAAAATGGGCACTATCATATTACCGAGATCCAAGCAAAGTCTGTGAGAGCCGAGACTCATGCACGAAACACGCACTTAATCAACACCGGCTCTTCTATTGCTGTCATCATCTTGATTTTACAATTGGGGAGGTGAGAGAGGGGCAGTGTGGGGAACTCCTCCCGGGTCTCACCGAATGGAGCTGAGATCCAAGCCACTCAGGACCAGAGTGAGATGAGCGAGGCACTCATATGGGTGCAGAATTTAAGAGACACCAAAAATCTCAGCCATCAGGATAAATTACATTTTACAGCATTATTTAAAAATTTAAAATTAACACCAAAGCATCCATGACGAGCAAAATAACCACATGTTAAGTAAAGATAGGATCAGCCCCAGCACCACTGTGGGTTTTTTTAATGTGTTAAAATATAGTGTTCATCTTGATGGCTTGAGTTTTCTGGCGGCCCCTTAGATTTTGTACGAGGGGCGAGTGCCTGGCTCACTCACCCTCTGCAGGGCCTGCTGGGACGAGGCTGGCTTCAGGCCTGGGTTGGCTACATCCTGCTCTGCCCCTACAAAGCCCAGAGAGGGGCGTGCTAAAGCCGTCGTCTACTTAAGGGAGAGTGGGGAGCCAGCTGGAGTCAAGGCCTCCTTGGGAGGAGTCCTTTTTCCCAAGAGTTCTCAAACTTGGGAAGGGTCGTCTTTTTCCCAAGAAGGCATGTGCTTCTGGAAAGCCAGCAGCCAGCCCATCGTGGCTGCTTTCCCATGGCAGCAGATGCTCATGGGGATGGTGCCAAGGGCCAGGGGAGGGTTGAGGACCGTGCTCCACCAAGCTCATCTGGCTCGCTGGAGAGACACATTTACTGACCGTGGCACTGATGGTGGCTCTTGTCACCTCTGCCCGGCAGCGCTGGGCGAAGTAAAGGATGTGGAGAGCCGAACCAGGTTCACCCCCAGCTCTGCCTGTTCGTAGCTTTCTAACCTGGGGGGCGGGGGGGAGGCAGGGGGAGTTATGCCCCCTTACGCATTTAATCACCAACGTCAATTAAAGACAGGCAGGACAAGCGAGGCGCCTGCCCTCATGGAGTTTGCATTCTAGACGAGACGGGACTGCATCCTGGAGCCTCAGTTTCTTCATCTGTGTAACAGGGTATGATGGGATGCTGCAAGGAGAAACGGACACCGTAGAAGTAAAGCTCCTGGCCCTCGGGCCAGGACTAGGGTGAGGCAAGCAAGGAACCGGGGGGGCAAAATCTAGGGCAGGAGCTCATTCCCAAGTGCGGGTTCTGCACCTGCCCACACCTGAGAGAAATGCCTCCTTGCGTTTTGCACCTGCGTGCCTCCCTTGCCTTACCCTAATCCTGGCCCTGCCTGGCTCCGAGTAAGCCTTCGGATGATGTTACCTGCTACGCTATTAGCTTAAAGACGTTTGGCACAACGCTAAGAATAAGAGAGTAAGCGCTAAGGCTTCCAGAACAGCAACAATTTATACAAACGTAAGGGAGTGTTCTAACAGGAACGCATCGATTACCAAGCATTCCTAAAACACCCAGTGCAATTTTGATAAAGGCACCTCTTCCCCAGGGCCCACATGGTCCCCATACTGGAGAACGGGGTTTGGGAAGCATATCGAAGGGTGATTTTCAGTCCTCACGTGCCCCCTTGGGAAGTAGGCAGCCTGCACCACTGCACACGGACGCTCTCGGAGTATCTCCCATCCCCAGTGCTGTGCTGGGAGCCACAGGGAGATGCAGGATCGTGGCACCTGGCAGAGCAGGTCTGGTCTCTTTACTCATATTGATCTTGCCCTTGGAGGTGGGGAGCAGAGGGCTTGTTCCGCCGGGTGTGCCAGATGGCTGTGTTGGCATTGCCCTCACCCCGGGGGGTGAGGAGGTCCCACGGTTTGCCTACATTCCATTGCATTGGTCAAAGGTGTTTCTGCTTACTTGGTGACTAATTGTGTCACCATTCTGCCTCTCGCTGTGTCCTCGCTTGGTGGAGAGAGAGCAAGCTGTCTCTGGGTGTCCCCTGTGAGATGGGGGCCCCACCCCGCTAACCTCCTCTGACCTTAATTGCTTCCTCAGAGACCCCATCTCCAAAGACAGACACGGTGGGGTCCGGGCTTCACCGTGTGACCTTGGCGGGGGAATCGGTTCCGTCCGTAGCGTGATCTTGGGCAAGGAAGGTCTGCATGCAGGTCCTGCGTCTATAAAATGGGACAATAAAAATACCTGCCTGCCTCATGGGGTTCTAATGCGGATGTGATGCGTCAACATAAGAAAGCATTCGGAGGAGTGTTCCGCATACAGTAGGCGCTGTGGAAATATCAGGTATCATTATTACAAAGATTAGCACATTTTATTTCCCCTTATAATAATGGTTAAGCTTCAGTCCTTAACGTCTGGACGCCAGCCACTGGGCTCAACGCCATGGGGACTGCACCCTTTTTATCTTCACACGAGAGTGACGAGGATGAACGTGTCATGACCTCTCCTCCACCCCTCACCCCTCACCCATACAGGCCAGGAGCTAAAGCTAACGCACACAGTGTGAGGCAGGATGTGAACGCAGAATGGAGAGTTTACTCTGTTTCACCACTGGGACTAGTTGCCCAGCCCGCTCCTCAGAGACGTAGGTCCGCAGGGGACGCTGGGCCAGAAGCAGGAGGAGAAGACTACTAAGTCCCACCCCTCGAAGGGGATCCCTCTTCCTCCACACTGGTGACATTCGGGGCCAGAACATTCTCTGCTTGGGGCTGGCCTGTGCACCGAAGGATGTTCAACAGCATCTCTGGTCCACCCTCTGGGTGCCAGCAGCAGCCCCTGCCCCGCCCTGAGCTGCGACCGTCCAACCTGTCCCCTGGAGGGCAGTAGAGCCCCCAGCTCTAGAAACACTGCTCACAAGTTACTGCGAGAAACAAAGCAAGCCTATTTCTCAAGAGAACATTTTCATATAATAATGTAACTGGGGGCGCCTGGGTGGCTCAGTCGGTTAAGAGTCCGACTTCAGCTCAGGTCATGATCTCACAGTTCGTGAGTTCAAGCCCCACATCGGGCTCTGTGCTGACAGCTCAGAGCCTGGAGCCTGCTTCCGATTCTGTCTCTCTCTCTCTCTCTCTCTCTCTGTCTTTCTCTCTGCCCCTCCTCTGTTCGTGCTCTGCCTCTCTCTCTCTCTTTCTCTCTCAAAAATAAATAAACGTTAAAAAACTTTTTTTAAAAATAATGTAACTCGCCAAGAAATATCACAAGATCTGGGGCACCTGGGTGGCTCAGTCGGTTGAGCGTCTGGCTTTGGCTCAGGTCATGATCTCGCGGTTCGCGGGTTCAAGCCCCACCTCGGGCTCTGTGCTGACAGCTCGGAGCCTGGAGCCTGTCTTCAGATTCTGTGTCTCCCTCTCTCTCTGCCCCTCCCCTGCTCACGCTGTCTCTCTCTCTCTCAAAAATAAATAAAACATTAAAAAAATTAAAAAAGAAAGAAATATCACAAGATCCAATATACGAAATATATAGTCCTGGGAATGAGGACCAAACACCCCAGACTTTGGGTATATACCTCTCTCTTGCTCTCGCTCTCGCTCTCGCTCTCTCTCCCCTTGTTGGGTGCTGGCTCCATGCCAAGCACACACCTCCCTCATCGAACCTTCCCCACAAAATTGGGGTGAGCAAGGGCTGTGGGGAAAGTGCCACACAGCCTCTCTGTCCTCAGTTTCTCTCCAGAAAATTGAGGGAAGGATAGCGTCCAACCCAGAGGGCTGTCACAGGGACCTGGGGAAGTCAATACGCGCAGATGGGGAGTGCGCGGGGCATAGAGAACTCTCCAAGCCTGTGGATTGTCATTCCCATTAAGAATACTGTCATTTTCCACAAGGAAAATGCATAATGCATTCAGAGGGCCCAGTGCCTTGCCCCAAACCTCGCAACTGTGACACTTATGGAGGCCTGGCTCAGGCCAGAGCTTTATTTCTCGGGGGGAGGGGGTAGTGCCCAGGCAAGCAGGAGGGAGAGATTGCTCCCCACTCAGGCCGCCCTTCCCCCTCCTCCCTTGGTGGCTTGCTCCTCACTTCTCAACAGCTGCCTGGAAGGGTGAGGCTGGCCTGGAAGGGTGAGGCTGGCCGGGGCCTCCCTGCCCTGCACACCCTTTCTCGAGGGAAGGACAGCTGGAGACTCAAGTTTCCCTGTATTTGTGGGCTGACAAAACAGAGGGCCCTGACGAAGTGGAGGAGGTTTTCAGATGTTTGGACGGATGGTGATGTGTGGGACCTGAAGGCGGGCCCCTTCATCTGAGAATCCCTGTGACAGGCAGCATCGGGGGAGGTCCCTGGCCCCCCAAATATCCAAATCAGTGGCCTTGGCTGCCAGGGAAATCACCTAAAGATCTTGCAAATGTCCCAGTGCCTAGACCCCTCCCTAAAGAGTCTGAGGGAACCTGTCCAGCTGGGGCCCAGGCCCGGGGATTTGAATCCACCCCTGTTTCCCCTGCACCCACGGGTCCTAAAGTGCCACCCAGCTTGAGGTCTGGCCTCAAGGACGCAGCCAGACATGGAGAAGCAAAAGGACTCTCGCATCTGAATGACCTCCGAGCAAGGACTGACCCCGTGCTCTCAAAATGCTAAGGCCTCAAACACGAGTTCAGTTTCAAAAACAAAACGCCTGACTTGTGTTTAATGTCAGAGGAGGTCATTAAAAACAAAACAACTAATACTATTGGTTGGTGAAAGAAAGAGCATCACCTTCAAACCTTTTTTTTTTTTTCCAAATGATATCTGGCTCCTTCCAATGAATACAGTGTTCGTGATGAAAAACTCTTGATCTGATTAATCAGTCTCGTTTGTCGGAGACCAGAGAAAACCCCATCACTGACAGGAATTATTATCTGAACCATCTTGAGCCTCAGTTTTGCCACCCGTTCACTGGGGGTAAAGAGTCCTTGCCTCACAGAGTCCTTGAGTGGGGTTAGAGGGACATCAGCACATCCTGGTTTGCCAGGGGCTTTCCTACCTTTAGCATGAAAGTCCTGTACCTCCGAACACCTTCTTTCCCAGGACAGCCTGGACTGACCCTCACCATCATGGTATTTTCTATTTCTTTGGTTTTTAAAGTTTATTTATTTATTTTGAAAGAGAGAGAGCGAGAGAGCATGGGGAGCACAGAAAAAGAGGGAGAGAGAGAATCCCAAGCAGGCTCCACACTATCAGAGCAGAGCCCGACGTAGGGCTTCACCTCACAAACCATGAGATCATGACCTGAGCTACCATCAAGAGTCGAGTCGGATACTTAACCAGCTGAGCCACCCAGGCGCCCCGGGTCACTGACCTTCTTCTCCTACGTGCTACATGGCTCCCTTCTACCCAGAATGCTCAACCCTGGGCTGCCACATGGCAAGCTCTCCAACACATCAGATGCGAGTATCATTTTTGTTTTATTAGATGTGCTATCTTGAGGGCATGAGAGGACGTGCCAGTCTCCTGCCAACTTTGACCAGAGGATGGAATCGCTAAATGCAAAACTGCTCCCCTGGACCTCCCCAGACATTCTGACCCCGCCCTGTAGGCCCAGTGCACTCATTTCTGCTGATACCGACACCGGCCAGTAGGTGGCAGGGACCTTTTGCTTTTGTCCCACGTAAATCCTGATCTTTACAAAATTTGAAGCAAGAGGAGGAAACAATTTCGCAACACCTGTGTTATAACTGTGGGTGGGAAGCAGTCTGAATCCAGGTTGTCCCTGCCAAAGACGGGCGAATGCACCTGCTTCTCTTAGTCCACGTGGCCCTGAATCTGCCACGAGGCTACTTCAAACGTGCGATGATCAGGCGAACTGAGCCCCAGCTCCATGGGACCAAAAGGTTCTCCTGCCCACTCACATCACACTTCTCCGAGTCCCGAGATTTTTCGTAACCCTCAAACATTTTTTGAAAGTAGCCCCCAAACGGAATCTGAATTGAATAATGAGAGCTTTACAAGCTTGCAAAGCCACTGGCGAATCGTTTTGCCATTTTGGAAAAAGCCGGATTCCGGTGGTGACGTAATCTGCAAAATCAGAATGATGTTACCACTGCCTCGCTGATTTGCTGCAGTGACTCAGTGAGTTTACTACAGTCAAGCCCTTTGGATAGTTTCTCGACACACGGTAATCACGCACCGAATTTGCTGTCCGTGTTGTTGTTGTTGCTATTTTATCAGCGCTATGGTTGTTACCGGTGTCATCATTATGTTTAGATACAGTAGATTCAACTCCTGGTCAGTCTTACTTCCGGCAACATTTGTCTCTCAGCTGCCTCTATCCCCTCTTTTGCAAACTAGGTATGTACTACTCAGGGTGATCTCCAGGAGTGGTTGATGAACTTTCCAGAAAGGGCCAGATAGTGAATATCTTGGACTTTTCAGGCCACAGAGTGTCTGTTGCAACTATGCAACTCTGTAGCAGGAAAGCAGCCACATGGAGACCAAACATAATGAATGGGCATGGCTGCCTTCCAGTAAAATTTTACTTATGGATACTAAAACTTGCATTTCATATAATTTTCATGTATCACAATCTGTGATTCTTCTTCTGATTTTTCCCAGCCACTTATAAATTTTTTAATTTTTTTTTTTTTGAGAGACAGAGCATGAGCGGGAGAGGGGCAGAGAGAGAGGGAGACACAGGATCTGAAGCAGGCTCCAGGCTCTGAGCTGTCAGCACAGAGCCTGACGCGGGGCTTGAACTCACAAACTGTGAGATCATGACCTGAGCTGAAGTCAGACGCTTAACCGGCTGAGCCACACAGGCGCCTCTTTCCAGCTGCTTATAAATGTAAAGACTGTTCTTAGCACACTCGCCACACTAAAAACAGGCAGCAGGCTGGACTGGTCCCACAGCTGTTGTTCGCCAACCCCGGTCTTGAGGATTCAATATTATATTCATAATGCCCTGTTTATAGATAGAAGTGAGGGTCCATTGTAAGTATGCACATCGTGGATTTTATAAACAGGAAATGTTGCAAAATAACTAGCATCCTGTAAGTTTTAGCTTTTATTACCTGGTGTGATTGGGAAACATAAAATCCCCAGATTCTGCTATCTACCAAATTCCCCCAAGAGAGCAGGTGGTCAGATCTATGATCCTTTCGGGGCCTCAGAAATTTCTAATGACTCAATGGGTCTATTCCCAGGGCAGGAAACCTCCTCCTGTGGGCCAGAAGCCCACGGGACTCCTTGGAGATAAATTGGCTGTTTTCAACCAGAAATTAAAAGTCCCGGCTTTTATTCTGAAAGCTACCAAAGCTGATGAGCCAGCAGCTCATCAAACATACATGATTCTGCTCGTGAAAAAGAAACCTTTAGGTAGCAAGGCAGCAGGTCCTTGGAATGTCTGAAAAGAGCCCTACTTCCGGGAGCAGGCCTACTCTGGGTCAAACCCTCACTTGGCCATATTCCGGATGTCTGTCCTGGGTGAGTCTTGGAGAACTCACTGCCTCCCGTCCAAGGAGGGAGATAATGATATGCGGAACATTCCAGTGATGAGCAGCACGGACAGCCTGCGTTTGAATCTTGCCTCCGCCATCGTTAACTGGGTGACCTTTGGAAAATAATGCAGTCTCCTCGTGACTCCGCCTCCTCATATCTAGAAGGAGAGGATGAGAAGGCCCATTTCTCAGGGGTGCTGCGGGTTCCATAGAACCATGCAGGGAGCGCACTTGGAACACAGTGCTGCGAACTGAGAACATGCTACGTGATTGTTGACCTTTCTCATTATTACTAAAACGAGGCTCAGTAACGGTATGAGCACACGCCCGGCGCAGCGCCTGACGGGCGAGAGGTAGTTATCAATGATTGATTCCCTCCATCCGACCAATAACCAATAAATTAGCATCTGATAAATGCAAACACCATGGTGAGAACAGAAGATACAATGACCGGTGAGGACAGATGGTCTCTGGCCTCGTGGTGCTCACAATTTGCTGGGAGAGGAGAAACAGAAGCTAAGTGTTCTGTCTTGCCCTTCCAGGCTGGCTCGATTGTTGCTTCATTCCAGAACCATCCTACCTAGCATGGCCGCCTCCTGCCCTCTAGCCTGGCCCGTGTTTTATTACCAGTTTACTTTTATTCCTTGCGTTGAACCCTACGTGTTTGGGTTTTAAGAAGCACTTAGATATTCCTTACACGGAGCCAGACAGGGTTCTAACTATTTTACAAGCATTAATCGTTGAGTCCTTGTAGCTGGCCTGTGAGGCACAGAGAGCCTATGCAAGGACACACAGCAAGGAGAGGCAGGGAGAGGGTTCAAGGCCAGGTTGTCTTGCTCAGGGCTCCTGCTCATAACCACTGAACCATTCTGCCTTGAGCTATCGGAAATGGCCCGGCTTCTGGATTTATTGTCTTATTACCTCCCCACAAGATTTTAGCTCTGTGAAGTCAGGGGGCCTAGTCTGTTTAACGCACAGCCCTAACCCTCATGCCTGGCACAGAGTAAGGTAAAGAGTTGGTGCTCAGTATATATTTGTTGAACCAATGAGTGAATGAAAACACAGCCAAATAAATATATAATTACAAGTAGTGCTAAGTGTTATGAAAAAGCAAACAAACAAACAACACCAGTGCTATAAGAGGTTTTAAAGAGATCTAATTTAGTTTGAGGATCAGAGAACACTGAAAATTCTAAGCATTATTTTAATTATCCTCTTTCTAAAATCTCCTTGATACAATAGCTGTGATTGGCTAAGAGGGAAGAAAATGCTATCTATACTGAATACACTTTTCATGATGATAAACATCTCCTCTCAGCAATGAAATGCAGTTGAAAATTGGGGCTGCATTTGGCTAAAATTCTGTTGAACATATGAGTCCCAAATGTCTTCTCATCCCCCAAAATAAATATAAGCAATTGATGTAACTGGGGCTTGTGGTGATATATCCAGAGTCACTCGTCAGCTCTCTTCTACCTTAACGTCAGAGGTGGGAAGAAGGCTTTTGTTTGTCTTGGGTTTTAATTTCTCTCTCTCTCTCTCTCTCTCTCTCTGTCTCTCTCTCTCAGGAATAATGGGCAACCAATTGAGTGTCCCACAAAGAGTTGAAGACCAAGAGAATGAATCGGAAATAGACCCTAACAAGGTACGTAATTATGCTCACTGGGTCATTAGCTACTAGCAGGTGGGTTTAGGAATGATGGCAGAATAAATGGCCTGTTCTGTGCTCATCACATAGAAATTATTGATGATGATGATGTGCTGCTATTCCCATGGAACAGTTATATTCAAGCTCAGTTGGAGTCAAACTTCCAGAACCCATCAAGAAGCTTGTTCAAGATGGCAGGCTCTACCTAAGGCCCCACCTAAGCTTACTGAATCTAAAATTGCAAGGCTGGGAGTCTATGCAACCTGTGTCTTTAAGGGCCTCCAAGGTGCATCCCATCGGGCTAATTTTGTACCGGCTCACAGGTGGTTGTCAGCTGTGAGTGAGTTTGCCTGCCCCTACCAGGGGACACGTGGCAATGTCTGGAGACATTTTTGATGGTTGTAACTCAGTGCTGCTGATCAAGTGGGAAGAGTCTGGAGACGCTGTTGCACGGTGTGCAGGACGGCCCTCACAACAGAGAATGATCTGGCCCCAAACGTCAGTGGTGCTGACGATGGGAAACCCAGGTGAGGGTCGGTAGCTGGTGGCCTTGGCTGCATTGGGATCATGTGAGGCATTAAAAGATTGTGAGGCCAGAATAGCCCCCGAGACCAGTTGAATCAGAGCCTACGTGTGGGAGTGAGGGAGGGCGTCCACATTTTTAGAGCGTCTCAGCTACTGCCAGTGAAGCCAAGGTGGGGACGCCGAGCTAAGTCCCTTCCTTTCGAAGCCTGCTCTGGACGGCGGAGGCCAGGGACACCCAGTCGCCGCTCCTTGGGTCTTCCACGACGCGGTAGCAGAAAGCCTACATTTCTACCATCCAGTGCTTGTGAAATCGATTCCATGTAAGACTTGGAGCCCAGTTAAACACGGAAACCCCTGTAAGAGGCAGATAATACCTACAAACTAATATTGAGAATGTCGTTGGAGAATCGCTGCTCGGAAGAGAAGGCTGGATTTGGAGAAATGGGCTAAAAACTCCAGTGCCTGCGTACGGGATGTCAAGCCTGCCTATTTAGTACGTCATCTGGGGAAGCTTTGCAAACTCCTGCTGCCCGGCCCCACCGACAGCAATTGAAACACCATGTCTGGCCGAGGCTCAGGCATCAGGAGTCTCTCAAGCTCCCAAGTGACTCCTAGCCTGGGAGCCTCTGGGCTCCAGGGGCTCGGCAGTGACAATAGTCAGTGAAAGGGACAGGCAAGGGCCCTGGGAGACCTGAGACCAAGGGTCTATTTGCAGATGGCTGGCTCTGGCCAATAGGTATCATCCAGATGTTCCCAGAGTCTTGTTTTTCATTAGTAGTTAGACAACAGTATGAAAGAAAGCTCCTGAATTTTAAAGGTTGGCAACTGATTCCCAAACACTTGAAAACAGAAACTCTGTAAGCCAAATAAATCAAATTGGCATATCCAGGATTGCCCCTGAGGGATGCCAGTTGTGAGCTTGGGGCCAAACAGTCACATAGGTTAGATGTTTCCTTGTTGTGATTTCTTTTTTTTTTTTAATGCTTATTTATTTATTTTGAGAGAGAGAGAGAGAGAACAAGTGGGGGAGGGGCAGAGAAAGAGGGTCACCAAGGATTCGAAGTGGGCTCTGCACTATCAGCACAGAGCCTGACACAGGGATTGAACTCACGAACCATGAGGTCATGACCGGATCTGATGTCGGATGCTTAACCAACTGAGCCACCCAGGAGCCCCTGTTTCTTGTGATTTCTTGGGAGTGTTGATGATATGATTCAAGACCAGAGGCTTATTTTAAACAATAAGACCATTGTAAACACAGAAAGAAAGGAGAAGCCTTCTGTGTCCCCCCAGGACGTTCCCACCTTCAGGAGCTGCCATTCAGTCTTTTGTTTTTCTTCTCTGCACTTATCAATATATAAGAAATGCTTAGTAAAATCCAATACCACATGCAGAGTACTTAGCACATAATCACTATTCAATTAACGTCAACTATGAGTGGTGTAATTTAGATGAGCTTATGACTAAAATAGCATCAGGTAACTTACCTTCTCTCTTGTAACATTTTTCTTTCCATCTGAGGGTAAGTGTATGTACACACACACACATATACATAAGTATAAAAGCTTTTAGAATATTTGCAATAAGTAACAAGAGGAAAAACTGTCAGGGCAGTGACCTAAGATTGGAAAGGGAGTCCAATGAAGATGGAGGGAGTGGGTGTGGAGCAGAACCGAAAGCAACAGCGAACTTCCTGTATTTGACAAGTTTGTTGACTGAAGGTCTGGCTGGGGACAGCGCTGTGTGGCGGCAAAGTGGCATGTGGTTAACCTCACAAAGTGAGGAATCGGTGTGTTAAATTCTTGTTCCCCCCTGCTTAGATGAGTGGCCCCGGTTAGCCTGGGCATCCCGTGTGTACATTGGGGTCCATCCTGCCTGTGTCTGTGGGGCTCACCGAGATGAATGGGTTATGTAGCTTCTCTAAGGCATGATGGGAAACTGGGTAGTTTCTGGAAACACAGCCTTTAAATCGAGTTTAATTTGGTGACGCACCCTGTGGCCGGGAGGTTCTTCTTGACTTCTGATTTTCCCAAAAGCCTTGACTGCTAATGCCACAATTAATGTTCTGTTCCAGGCGGCGTCTGAAAGTAGGTGCACACAAAACGGGGTGCCGGTGATCATATCGACCCGCGACATTCCTTGCTATGATGAAGGTCAGTGCCACGCTGGGAAGCGGGCTGCTCCCCTTGGGGTGGGGAAGGGTCTGCCCGTCCCGTTCACGGTGAAAAGAAAACGCAAGACTTGAAGCCACAGGCTGGCTTTGAAAACATTTGTATTCGTGTCCTGGGGCTGCCATGACAGTGTCACAAACTGGGTGGCTTCCACAACAGAAATGTGTTGTCTCACAGCGCCGGGGGCCAGAAGTCTTTTCTTTTGATTTTATTCACTTTTATTAAAAAGCAAAACCACAGAAACAAAAATGAATGCACACACAATGAGATGGGGCGGGCAGGGGGTGGGGACCGGCTGGGTAGGAGAGAACATGAACACAGTGATAGAAGCCCCGGCTAGGGGACAGTCCTCAACACCTCCGGTGCACGATCCTCGTTACCACAGCGTTACCACATCGGCAGCGTGGCGCCTTCTGGCCACCACCAAGGGGGACTCTATTCTCTGTCTCTGTCCTGGCTTCTGGTAACCTCGGGCGTGCGGTGGCTTCCAGATGGTACTCTCTCTACGCATGTTTGTCTGTGTGTCCAGATTTCTCCTTTCATAAGGACGCAGTCACATTGGATTGGTGTCCACCCTAACTGACCTCATCTTAACTTGGTCATTTGCAAAGACCCTATTTCCAAATGAAGTCACAGGTACTGGGGGATACAGTTCCACTCTGAGCAGCACCCATCTGTTCTGAGTACACATAACCACTGGACGAGGCCGAGGATCTATAGCAGATAAGACAAAAGCAAGAGCGAAAACAGTAAGAGATGGGTGTGTGGAGTCGGACACCCCTGGGTTCAAATCCCTGCCTGTAACTGATTAGCTCTGGACCTGGAGGAGTTATTTGGCCTTTTTTTTTTTTTTAACGTTTATTTATTTGTGGGAGGAGGGGCAGAAAGAAAGGGGGACAGAGGATCCGAAGCACTGTCAGCACAGAGCCCGACGCGGGGCTCGAACTCACAAACCTGGAGATCGTGACCTGAACTGAAGTCGGACGCTTAACCTACTGAGCCCCCCAGGCAGCCCGAGTTATCTGCCTTTCTAAACCTGGATTTGCTCATCTCTCCTGGGGGGATAAGAGCACCTACCTCACAAAATTCCTGAAAGGGTTAAAGGAGACTGTCCTTGAAGCCTTTACATAGTACCCAGCACTCAGGAACTCGCAGAAACTGGTAAAGGATACAAGGCAACAGAATGTTCTCTACACAAGGGCAGTTTCAAAACGGGACAGTATACTTACCGATTTTATTTTATCCTGCAATGTAAGACGATAAATTCAGTGCATCAAAAGTGGCTGGGTTCTACTGTGCAGAGAATATGTACCTAACTATGTGAGAAGTGGCAAAGGGTAAGAACTCTGGTGTCCAACCGTTGGCTTTGCCACCTACCAGCTGTGTGACCTTAGGCAAGCTACTTAACCTCTCTGAACCTCAGTCTCCATGTCTGTAAAGTGGGATAACAAGAGCCCCTACAACCTAAGCATCAGATTTAATAAAGCACACATTACAGTGCCTGCCACATAGCGAGTTGCTGTATGAATTAGCCGTCGTCATTGTTCGTTTACGGTCGGGGTTGCCGTCGTGTGCGTGTAAGTTTCTGGGCTCCCGTTTCCTCTTCTGAACAATGAGGAAGTGAGTTTTGTTATTGGTTCTGGAGGTTTTAGAATTTCCTAGTGTACCGGGGGGCGGGGTGGGGGGGAACTCCTGTCCTTATACTCTACTCTTCATAGCACATCTGACATCTACGGTGTGGAGGTTCCATACCAAGCCACTCCGAGACACCAGGGGGGTGTCCCACATGTCGATGCGGTGCGGACTCCGTCTACCTAAAGTGCACGTCAGCCTCCAGGGGCTAAAGAGCCTCAGTCCTACCAGACTTCCGTTGCCGATTGCAAGCAGTAGGTCCCCAGGCTACCCGTGGCTACTGTCCTCCTTGGCCGCAAATCAGAGATTGCCATGACCCCTCCTCGCCTCCTCTGGTTCAGTTATCTGCCAGCATGGCTCACAGAACTCAGGACAACAGGTGACTTCCTAGATTGCCAGTTTATTATAAAAGGATTCAACTCAGCAGCAGCCGGATGGATGGAAGGAAGGGACGCATAGGACAAGGGAGGAGGGCTCCAGGGGAGGAGGGGAGGGGGAGCTTGCTTCCTTGCCTTGTCTGGGCACACCACCCTCCCACACCCGCCCTCCACGTGGTCACCAGTCCAGCTCTCTGAACCCCGTACTTTAGGGAGTTTTGTGCACGCCTTGTAACTCGGGCATGATTGATTAAGTCATTGGCCATTGGTGATTGAACTCAATAATCCAACCCCTCTCCCCTCCCCAGAGATGGGGGATGGGGCTGAAAGTTCCAACCCTCCAATCACAAAGCTGGTTCCCATGGCAACCAGGGCCCCCATCCTTCGGGGCTTTCCAAAGTCACCTCATTAACATAAACTCAGATGTGGTTAAAAGGGGCTGGCTTGTTATGAATAACAAAAGGCATCTCCGAGGCTCTTATCATTTATAAGATAAGTTCTAGGAGTTCCCGGCCAGGAACGGAGATGAAGACCAAACGTGGGTGTCTTATTCTAGATCACAATATCATTCCTGAGGAGTTTCTGGGTTTTTTTAAATTTTTTTTAAATGTCTTATTTATTTTTGAGAGAGAGAGAGACAGCGTGAGCAGGGGAGGGGCAGAGAGAGAGGGAGACACAGAATCTGAAGACAGGCTCCAGGCTCTGAGCTAGCGGTCAGCACAGAGCCCGGCGCGGGGCTCGAACCCATGAACTGTGAGATCATGACCTGAGCCGAAGTCGGACACTTAACCGACTAAGACACCCAGGTGCCTCCTGAGAAGTTTCTTAAAAGTTTAGATGCCAGGTCCCCTCCAGTAGGCTGTATCCACCATTAACCTAAGGTTGGGAGCTTCGAGAAGATTCTGACCCACAGCCAGGATTGGCAACCACCAGCGGAGACAATGTCCCAAGTTTCTTCCTGCCTTTAAAACCTTGTGGGTCAAACTCACACTTGGATGTACACAAAACGGATTGCACATGCAGCCACAGCCTTTGAGGAGACCAGTATGCAAGCTGGGCCACTGAGATGCGTGGGCTTTGAAGCGAGAATCACACTGTTTACCTAATTTACAAACTGTAGATGTTTGTTCTCCAGAAACTGAGAGGCATTGAAAATATAACGCGCTCTACAGAAATCCCTTTCTCTATCACAATTCTATTATCATTCTCCTGCTTTTAGTAATAGGGCCCTAGGTCAAGGAGTGTGTAGGAAGAAGAATGCAAGTACACACCATTTGGGAATTGAGGAAGACCCCCCCCCCCACTTTCCTCCCTCGGTCCCTCCCTCCCTCATTTCTACCTCTTTCCCTGCTTTCCTCCCCAATAAATACATATACACGGAAGAAAACAGGTCACAGAAATACATGACGGCAGTCTGGAATAGCATATGGCTGTGACCGACACGTGACTAGGGAAACAGGGAAAGAGAATGGCATTTCGGTGAGTCCTGAGTTGGTCGTACTTAGCTCTATTACCCGGCAGCCTTCCTTTCAACTTATCTGGCACCTGCTGGAAAATCTGTAGAGTTTAGATTAATCCTCTGAGGGCCGAATTCTGCCTGTCATTCACTGACAACTTGAGCCGGTGCGACTCGCTTTGGAGTGATTATCCCATTTAATGAGGAAGGCGGCCTGTTACCACCCTCTTGCTGTCTTCCCTGGGTTATTAACTGAGTTATAATTTTCCATGCAGTTTTTAAGGGGGTATAAAAGTAGGATCCTGGGGGACTTTTTTTTTTAATCCTTTCAACAGAATTCTCTGACCATATCTTTTGAGGCACATCCGTATTCATCTCTGGCGGCATATACACATACACATAGAGAAAAGTCACCAGACAAATAGATAAATGGGGTTCTGAGTGTTTTCTTTCTTTTTACCTACATTTTCCCCATTTTTTCCCCTATTATGATTAACCAGTTCATCGCCATGCAGGAACATTTCCTGTGAAGGTTTACTGAGGAGCAGGGGTGGGGGTGACTGGGCGCCCAGCGTAGGAAGCCAGGGCGCTACATTTGAATTGTGGCTCGGTTGTGTGGGCTTGGGCAAGTTTCTGAGCCTCTGTCCTTTCATCTGTAAAATGGGAACAATACTACTGGTAGAGCCAAGCTTCTAAGACCATTGTGAGGCTGCAGTGGGTTGATACGCATGAAATATGGATAATAGTGCCTGGCATGTGGTGAACCCACTGGGAAAGTCACTTGTTCTGGGCTGGAGTTAATGTTGATGCTCAGAGACGCTGTCATTACAGTTTGAAGTTAACTGGATTATCTCTAGCATAACCTTTATATCTGGGTGGGCCCAATGTCCTCCCGAGGGTCCCTGTAAGGGGGAGGCAGGAGGGTCAAAGTCAGAGAGGAAGATGAGAGGGACGGAAGCAGATGTCAGAGAGAGAGAGAGAGAGAGAGAGAGAGAGA
>CM053576.1:7937497-8007592 GCA_028646485.1 Cryptoprocta ferox
AGAGAGAGAGAGAGAGAGAGAGAGAGAGAGATTGGAAGATTCTGCAGTGCTGGCCATGACATGAAGAGAGGGGCCATGAGCCAAGGAAGGCGGGGGGCCTCTCAAAGCTGCAAAGAGCAAGGAAGTGTAGAACTTCCAGAAGCTGACCCATTTTCGACATCTGACCTTCAGCATTGTAAGATAATATATTTGTGTTGTTTTAAGGCACAGAAATTGTGGTGATTTGTTACAGCAGCAATAGAAAACCTCATGTGAGTGCGGTCACGAGATTTTTTTTTAATGTTTTTATTTTTGAGAGAGAGTGCACATGCACACGAGTGGTGGGGGGCGGGGCAGAGAGAGAGAGAGAGAGAGAGAGAGAGAGACGGAAGAGTCAGAATCCAAAGCAGGCTCCAGGATCTGAGCTGTCAGCACAGAGCCCCACACGGGGCTCGAACCCACAAACTGGGCGATATAACTTGAGCGGAAGTTGGACGCTTAATGGACTGAACCACCCAGGCACCCCTGCACTCACGCTTTAGAGCCTAACAGACCCGAGCTAATGTCCTGGCTCTGCCACTCACCAGCTGTGTAACCTTGGCAAGGGATTTGTATTCTCAGAGAGTCATCTGTAAAATGGGAATAACTTTGTAGAGAGCGACAGGCACAGTGGCTGGCACAGGGCTAATGTGATGAAATACAGGAGCCGGGGAGCAGCTTACAAGCAGAGTCTACACTCATGTGTGTGCTGTATTCCAGGCTTCCCCCTCCTGCCTCATGTCACCTGCCCAGATTTTCCCACCTGTGTATATATGCCTGAGACCTCACTGATCTTTGGGGAAGTAAAAATGCCTCATTTTTCTCCCTTCTATCAAATTTATCACATTAGTTCCTGCTCTAAAAAAAAAAAAACAAACAAACAAAAACAAACATTGTTCAGTCCTCACTGCTACTGGATGGCAGAGGCCAATGTGTGATTTATCTGCCAGGACACATCATTTTTCAGAAACAGGAGACTGTCTCTGGTTCTCCTGGATAAGAAGTTTCTAAAATATTAACACCTTCCCTTTTGGTTACTAGTCTATGGTCCAAAAATTAATTGCCTAATTGTGCTTTAAAAAAAAAAAGTGGAATCACTTATGGGATAGAAAATTCCTACTTGAGTGTCCCTGCCCTTGCGATAACACAATGAATGAGAATAGGAGCATCTGCTGATGGCGTCGCTTGGACAGAGGGTAATGGGAGCGGGGGTCACCCGAGAGGGTGACAAGTGGGACCCACCACCACCGGTCGAGAAGAGAGCAAATACATGTGTCCCTTGAGCATCTGAGCAGTGTCCCCCCTCCCCCTTGGTCTGCTTTTTAAATCTGTTCCCGTCACTCAAAGAAAAGTCCCTGAGAAGGGGGCGTTGGTCTTCCTTTGCCGTTGCCCCGAATAAATGCACGGCGGCACACCAGACCAGTGGCAGCCGACGGGCAAGAAAAGGAGGCTGATGAGAAAGTTCCCAGCCTCCAACGTGTAAGGCGACCTCAGAACCCAGACTCGGGAAACAACCACTTTTAATTAGAACAGGAAGTCTGCGGGGTGGGCGGCTCCAGGGCTGGTGCACCAGCCCCACGGGGGTCTCCGCACGACACCCAACATGCGCGCCGGTGACGTCGTGGCTGCTCCCAAGAGGACTGCCACCGACCCCAACACCACGTCCTCACATGAGGGGATCCAAAAGCGGGGAGAGAAAGACCAACAAAACAAAACAAAACAAACAAAAAACCCAAAGCAAACAAAAACAAAACAAAACAAAACAAAAAAGCAACCGTAACAGGAAGGGAAGGGCTAAGATCGGCGGCCATTTTCCCCCTTTCGTTGGCACAGAAAGGGAGAACTTTCCCAGAAGCCCCTGCCTTCATCTCATTGGCCAGAACTGGGTCACGTGGCCACGCTAGCCGCGTGGACTGCTGGGAGGTGAGGCATCTCTGGGCAGCAAGGGAAGAAAACGCGGCTGGAGTGCTTAGGCTGTGGGATGGGCACGGGCCTGGCCGCGCTGCTCTGGGTTACAGCAGAGCAATCGGAAGCAGCGCATCTTTCCTCGGGCCTTGCAGCAGACGTTAAAGGGCTCTAGCTCGTTTCCTAAACATCAGTGTTCTCCCTTCTCCCCAAATTGGCTGTAGATTATCTCCCCCAACAAGCTCTTTATCCTCAGCCGTGCACCTGAAATCCTGCTCTGCCCCCATCCACGCGGGCACTTCTGTTCTTCCCCTGCACGGCACTGCATCGCCTCTCAGTATACTTCAGCGACAGAACTTTCGGGAAAACTGGCTCTCCCAGGTGGCCCTGCGGCTCCTTGCCCCTCCTCCCCCTTGGCAGCACGCCCTGGGGAGGTCTGATCCTTAGCGCTTTTTCTCACCAAAACCTCTAGTGGAGAATTTCTGTTGGATAAAGTTATCCTCCCCATTACACTGTTGGGGTAGACGGTCTCCAGACATGCACACCCCTACTTCCTCCCCCGCTTGCCCGAAAGAATCCGTGCCTCCGTGTTGTGGTTTTCTCCGTGGATCGGGGCTGGCCCGGCCTGCGTAACCAATAATACGGAGTGTCAAGGAGGACGCATGAATTCCAAGGTTAAGCCTTAAGAAGCCGTACAGCCTCTGCCTTTGTCTCTTGCAGGGGTAGCTCTGGGGGACTCAGAAGTCCAAGTACTCTGAGACTGCCCTGCGGGGGGTGGGGGAGCCCAAACTGGTCCCGCCAAGAAGCCATGTGGCAAGACAGAGAACAATGCCCAGCTAGCCCCCAAATGTCCATCTAGCCCACCCCAGGACAAATCCCTGGGCTACACCAACATGTACGAATTCCTCTCATTCAACTGGTACAATCTTTAATCCATTGTTTTTTTAACGGCTGCAAAACATTATAATTCATTCAGCTATTACCTGGATGTTGGGCATTCATTATTTTTCTCTCTCTCTACTTTGGACAGTGTCCCGGTGAATATTCTTCGTTTTTTTATCCTTTGCATTTTAGATAGTTTCTTGG
Source organism: Cryptoprocta ferox (assembly GCA_028646485.1). Classification (NCBI taxonomy): domain Eukaryota; kingdom Metazoa; phylum Chordata; class Mammalia; order Carnivora; family Eupleridae; genus Cryptoprocta; species Cryptoprocta ferox. The sequence continues at coordinate 7,940,507 of CM053576.1, forward strand.
AGACAGAGGCTGTATAATGTATGGTTAGAGCAAGTGAGTTTTGGACAAACCACTTGAATCTGAGGTCTCGCCCCACCTCTGAGCTGCTTAAACAAGAGACTTCACTCTTCCCTTACATGGTGATTTGAAGAATAAATAAGATAATGCTTGCAAATCCCTTTGTTTGGTGCCTGAAACAATAAATGATGGCCATTAAAATTATGTAGATTCCTGAAAATAGTGGTTCACAATTTTTAATGCACGTTAGAATCACCAGGGGAATTTTGAAAATCCCATAACCGGGCCCCACCTAGAAAGAGTAAATCAGAGGCTCTGGAGGGGAGGGCCCAGGCATAAATCGTTTCCCAAGTTTCCCTGTGGGCATAAGTATTTTGCAAGCAGCTAATGTTCAACCATGGTTGGAAACCATTTGGAATGCACTCACATAGAAAATTCCTTATTCGTGTTTTTCAAAACTAAAACACGGGCATTCCCGTTTTAAAGTCCTCCAGGACGTTCTTGTCCCTACGGCGGCTGACACCGGGACGCCGCTTTTTGTTCCAGGGTTCCTACAGTCTGATTTCATTAACTTCCACGCAGCTGCTGCCGACTAACACACGATCTGCCCTTGGCCCCTCTGGACTGCGAAGGAGCCCGAACGGCACACTGTGCTCCCAACACAGAAGCATCAACACAGTTTCGGCAGCATGAGCCATGTCAACCTGACCCCCTCTTGAAGGGGAGGCCAGGACAGCCAGAATGAGACCCAGAGAAAGCATGAAAAACAGCAGAAAAACAGCAAAAAAACAAAAGCAGGATCTACACGCGGCAGCTGCACTTTATTTCGTTTCTCTTCCCCAGGGTGCATTTGAACCAGATCGTGAAGCGGAATAAATGCGTCCACCATAGTTCTTACCCTAGCGTGGACTTTTCTAAATACCTTCTTTTCATGTCCGTTTACCACACTGGGAAGGATTGGCCAACACTTTTCACCGAACAAAACTTAAAAAAAAAAAATCAGTGAGACCAAAGAAATGCTAAGAAGCCCTAACATTTCTAGAAGTTGAACAATCAAAGCATCGGATTGGTGGGTGAGGTCTGCTATGTGCAGAGCTGACCTCAAAGACCAGATGTTTCTGAGAACAAGAGATGGGAAACGTAAGCAGAGTCTGTCTCCGTGTGTAGGCACAAAAGCTGTGATGTAGAACTGACTCTCAGATGCCCAGACCCGCAGCGTCCAACACCAAGAACCTGTCAGACCAGCAGATTCTAGGGCACCAGCCCACACCTCGTGAGTCAGTAAATGCTGGCGCTGCTCCACTCAGCTTCGGGCACGGCTGCCCTGCAGGAACCCCTCAGCAGGTAATAAGATGTTTCAGTGAAAGCCCCATTTTAGGGTTTTCTTTTTTAATTTTTTTAATGTTTTATTTATTTTTGAGAGATAGAGAGACAGCGTGAGCAGGGGAGGGTCAGAGAGAGAGGGAGACACAGAATCCGAAGACAGACTGTAGGCTCTGAGCTAGCTGTCAGCACAGAGCCTGACGCGGGGCTCGAACCCACGAACCACGAGATCATGACCTGAGCCGAAGCCGGATGCTCAACCAACTGACTCATCCAGGCGCTCCCCCCATTTTAGGGTTTTCAAAAGAAATTTCCCAATTCATAAAAATCGAAACACTCTGTTGGGCAAGCACTGTCCTGGCCGCATTAGCAGACGTGGTAGTTGGCAACTTCTGGTAACGCAAAGTTGTTCTCTCCACTTTTTATATGTCAACAAAAATAACTTTAAAAAAGTTGGTTAGTGTCTGACTCTTGGTTTTGACTCAGAGCATGATCTCCCAGTTCATGAGTTCAAGCCCCGTGTCTGGCTTTGTGCTAACAGCATGGAGCCTACTTGGCATTCTCCCTCTCTCTGTCCCCCTCTGTCTGCCCCTCCTTCACTCTCTTTCTCTCCCTCAAAATAAATAAGTAATCTTTAAGAAAAAAGGGAGGGAGCTAGGTGGCACAGTTAGGTAAGCATCCAGCTCTTGACCTCAGCTCAGGTCATCATCTCCTAGTTCCTGAGATCAAGCCCCACGTCCGGCTTGGGGCAGAGCCTGCTTGGGATTCTCTCTGTCTCTCTCTGCTCCTCCCTGACTAGTGCTCTCTTTCTGTCTCTCTCAAAATAAATAAACATTAAAAAAAAAATCATGATCACCAACAGGCTATCCCAGCTTGAAGCAACTAAACATTTAATAGCCAATCCTATAGCCACTTCTAAGTGTGCTTGCTTGGCTTCTGGGCCCACCAGGCCACCTGTTCTTGACAGAGTGGTCCTGTATATGTTGCCACCAGGGAGGGACTGTGTGGGTCGGAGGTCACCAGTAGCCCCATCCGCTTTGAGACTGCCTATGCGCTTCATTCGTGAGTCCTTTTTAAGTAATCTCTACACCAGTGTGGGACTCGAACTTACAACCCCGAGATCAAGAGACTTATGCTCTACCAACTGAGCCAGCCAGGCACCCCTATGAATCCTTTTTAAAATGACCTCTGAAGGGTACATCAGCTCTAGGTGACTTAAAAAATTAGAGTTTCTGAGTTCACAGAGTGCGTGAATTTTTAAATGTTGATCTATATTACTAAATTATCCTCCAAGGAGACTGCCAGAATACACTGCCACCAATAATACATGCAGCTGTTTTTCTCCTATTCTCCCCCTCCCCACTGCAGGTTACTAAATGTCTCCTTTTTCAGTGGGTTGGCAGGTGGAAAACTAAGTGTCATTATAATTTTATTTCGTTCATATTTAACTATTCATGAAGTTGAGCATCTTCTCCTAAGCTTGGAAGCCAGCTGTGTGTCTTTTCTCTTAACCGTGTGCTCACATTTGGTGTTCATTTGCCCACCCTGTCCCCCACTCTCTGATATTTACTTACACATCTCCTTTTTCAAATCTGAGATATAATTCACATACCACAAAATTCATCCTTTGAAAGTATACAATTCAGAGGTGCTGGGTGGTTCAGTCAGTTAAGCATCTGACTCTTAATGTCAGCTCAGGTCATGATCTCACGGTTTGTGAGATCGAGCCCCATGTCAGGCTCTGTGCTGACGGCGCACAGCCTGTTTGGGATTCTCTCTCTCCTGCTCTCTATGCCCCACCCCCCAAATAAATAAATAAACTTAAAAAAGAAATAAAGTATACAATTTGGTGCTTTTGAATATATTTACAAGGTAGAGCAACCATCCTCAGTATCTAATTCTAGAATATTCTCAGCACCCCAACCAGAAACCCCACTCCCCTTAGCAGTCATTCCCCATATCCCCTTCCCCCAGCTCCTGGAAACCACACTCTGCCTTCTATCTCACTGGATTCGCCTCTTTGGGATAACTTATGTAATCAGAATCCTGAACTAGCTGGTGTTTTATATCTGGGTTCTTACTTAGCATCATGCTTTAAGGTTCACCCATGTCAAAAGCGTGTAGTCATGCTTCATTCTTTCACATGGCTGCATATGACTCCACTGTCCGGACAGGCCGCATCTGGTTTATCCATGCATCAGCTGATTGAGGTTTGGGCTGTTTCCAATTTTTCAGCTATTTTGGATAGTTCTGCTGTGAATGTTCGTGTACCAGTTCTTGTGTGGACGTACATTTTCCTTCTCTTGGTTATGGACCTAGAAGTGGGATTACTGGGTCGCACAGTAACTCTGTGTTTAACTTAGAGAAGAAGGAGCTATGAAACTTCTTTCCAACGCAGCTGCACCAGTTCACATTCCCTCCAGCAACGTATGAGGGGTCTCATGGTGCCGCCCCCTCGCCAACACTGGTTATGGTCCGTCTTTCTGATTATGGCCATCCTGGTGGGAATGAAGTGGTACTGCGTTGTGGTTTGGGTTGCCTTTCCCTAATGACTGATGATGTGGAACATCTTTTCATATGCTCCCTGATCATTTGTACGTCTAATCTAGAGAATGTAATGTCTTCTGGATTTGGGTATTTTTCCCGTTCTTCTTCCCGGAGCCTCTCATCTCACAGTGCTTTCTGGCTGGCTACGCTTAGTGCACCAGAGTCCCCAGCTAGTCATTGTCAGTCTTCAGCAGTGTCCTATGTGGCAGGAATTTTACCTATCCCACTGTCCATGTCCGAGGCTTACCTTTGGTGTTCCGATAGCTGAGGGCAGGGATAGAATAATATGTGGCCTTCCCTGGTATGTCTTTTACCATTTAAAATGTGCTTTATGTTATATATCTGATCAATGTTCTTGCTGCTTCACATCCCTACTACCCTTGTGGGGGGAGGGAGAGACGCTCTATCACTTTTCTGCTGAACTGTGAATCTCTAGAGACCCCCATTTTTTAAAAAGTTTATTTATTTTGAGAGAGAAAGAACAAGAGCAGGGGAGATTCAAAGAGAGAGGGAAAGAGAGAGAATTCCAGGCAGGCTCTGCACTGTCAGCCTGGAGCCTGACGAGGGGCTTCAACCCACAAACCGTGAGATCATGACCTGAGCCGAAACCAAGAGTCGGACGCTTGCCCAACTGAGCCACCCAGGCGGCCCCTCTAGAGCCCTCGTTGAGGAAGAAATTTGACAGTGTCTATTTTTAAAAATTAAATGTACATTGATTGGGAGCAGCAGTTCTACATTCTATGGAAATAAAGCACTAGTGAGGTGCCCGGGGGGCTCAGTCGGTTAAGTGTCCGACTTCAGCTCAGGTCACTCCATCACTGTCTATGCTGACAGCTCAGAGCCTGGAGCCTGCTTCAGATTCTGTGTCTCCCTCTCTCTGCCCCTCTCCCACTCATGTTCACTCTCTCTCTCTCTTTCAAAAATAAATAAACATTAAAAAATAAAAAAAAAGAAAGCACTAGTTTAGAATTTTTGAACATGGAGGTTTATCCCAGTATTGTTTGTAATAGAAATGGAAACAATTATTTGAAAACTATCAGAATGTTCATTGATTAGGACGATGGCTTAAATGCATACTAAGGAATATTAGGCAGTTATTTAAAAAATAAGATAGAATTGGACATATTGTCTCTGAGGGGTAACTACGGTTGTCTTAGTCCATTTAGGCTGCTCTAACAAAAATACCACAGACTGGGGGCTTACACAACAACCATTGTTTCTCACAGTTGAGCAGGTTGGGAAGTCCAAGATCAAGATGCTGGTAGATTCCTTGTCTAGTAAAACCTTCTTGGCTTGCAGATGGCCATCTTTTCACTGTGTCCTCAAGCAGTGGAAGGAGCAAGGGAGCTGTCTGTCCTTTTATAAGGACACTAATCGCATGCATGCTGGGTCCACCCTTATGACCTAACCTCCTCCCAAAGGCCCCACCTCCTAGCACCACCAGAGTAGGGGTTAGGATTTCCACCTATGAGTTTTGCAGGGGCACACGCATTCAATCCATGACAATGCTATATAAGAGCGATCAAAAACTATATCTATTCTGACCCAATTTTTATACAAACCAAAAAGAACAAATACAACCCCTGTGTGTGTGTATCTGGAATGCTCATATATATTTATATGAGCATGGGCAAAGCTTGATACCCATGCTGGGGTGCAGATGCTAGTTATGTTGAGGGTGGAGGGTTTAGACAGAAAAGGAGAGTTAAGAGATAAACTGTTTTGGAGAGTAAACCCAGGTTAAGTGTGTCTTATTACCAATTTGAGAATAGAAAACAAAGAACAAAATCAAACAGGGAATGTGTCTTTGAGTGACAATATCGGCTCCCATTGGAACGAAGGTGGTTTTGTGCTTGAATTACCTTTTCGTGTTCCAGACTTTTGAAGTATACGAATGGTGAGAAATCTGTCAGTAGAAAGGAGAGTGGAAATTGTGAGCCTCACTAGTACAGTTTTGCACCACAGTGACAGGTGATCACTGCTGACTTTCAAGAGAGCACGGGGTGAGGAGTTCTCTTTTGCCCAACATAACATTGGACCCCAACATTTCAACCCAGCATTTGTATCACTGGATGTTCAGACACGCTGTATCAAGCCAAGAGTTGGGAGCCTTCAGCTCTAAGATGCCCCCTGGCCCATTCCTTTCTTTTTTTTTTTTAGGCTGGAATGTCTTGGCGAAGACAGCCTGGCCTTTTCATATTGAGATGCAAAGCATGAAGTCTGATCATTCCGTGAAATGATCTAACATCTTCCTCCAAGCTATAAGTATCTGCCACATGAATCCTTATTTCAAGACCTATAAAACAACAAATGCATTTGCACAACACAGAAAGCCACAGTCGTTTGATGTGTCATTTGACTCTTGCAGCAAGACCGCAGAAGGGTCATTTTGCAAAACATTTTGAGGTCTTCATCAGTTTTCCCAAGGGCCTCTTGTTGTCCTTTGATATTCAAATAGAATTCTCTTTTGAAGAGCTTAGTGGGTCATCACCTAGTTTCCCTTCTACCTTCCTGTCTTCTTTGGTGAACTCTTTGAGCTCTGCGTGTTTCTCACCCAACAAAACCACGTGTGTGATCTGAGCGGTACTTTCCAAGACTCCACAAACTCCTGCATCTTCTGGAATTCCCCTTTGTAATTGGTGTGCATTATGCTTCCAAGGTACTTGTCCTTTCTCCTGGTTGATCAGGATATTGACACATAGGACAGCATCGCCCAGAAAGGGATGCCTGAGTGGGAGATGACCTCCGTAAGTGGACACTTTGTGAACGACATTATAATGACGGTTTCTGCTTCCCTCTTTAACCCTGACAGTTGCTAGGAGGATTTGGATAATGGATTCTTAGAGGAAGAGAACTCTACCTCCACCACCGCTAGTATTATAAGGGTTGTTACTCCTGCCATTGTTATAGTCGGGCTCCCTGGGTGCTTGGTACACCCTGGGCTCTGTGCTGCTGCCTTACCTGTTCCCTGACTTAATCCCCTTAGGTGTCAGGCACTGCTGGAGGCAATGGAGTCGCAGCCGTGATCAAGACAGACCAGGTCTCTGTCTACTTGCGTTCTAGTGAGGAAGAAGCAAGTAAACAATGAATTAATGAGATCATTTCGGGGACTAAGGAATGCTCTGTAGAGCTTAGAGAAAGAATGGGGGTGAGGGGGAGGGGGACTTCAGAGCAGGTAGTCAAGGAAGATCTGACCCGAGGCCTGAATGATAACCAGGGAGCCATGGGGAGATCAGAGAGGAAGCATTCCCAGGCAGAAAGACCAACTAGTGCAAAGGGGCTTCAGGTGGGGATGAGGTCGGTGTGTCGAGAGGAGGAACCCGGGATGAGCTGAGACTCCAGATGGTGTCCTCCCTGGTAGAGTTTGGGCTGGATTTCAATTGTGGGAAGGCCCTCTTTGGCTAGTTTTATGTAGATGAATGACATGATCTAATTTTTATTTAAAACAAAACAGAATCACACACCAATGTTTCCCAGATGTGAGAAAACACAGACTTGTTTTTTTTCTTTCTGTGCATAGTGTTTTCTTGAAAATCCACTAATTCCATTAACCAAACTTTGCTTTGCTCCCTCTCTCTCTTCTGTTCTTGTTTCTACTCCAGCATGTCAGGGGGTGAGCTTTGGAATCAGGCAAAACACAGGCTCACATCCTGCCTCTACCACTTAATACTCCACTGTATTTAATATTTTAGAATCAAACTCGAAACTCGAAACTCTCCTTCACCATCTAAGTTCTTAACAATTACACTGAAATGCCACTTAAAAAGTGACTTTACTTCTCAGAGCCTCGGTTTTTCCATCTGTATAATGGGAGGTGATGATAGTACCCAACTTATACCCTTGATGTAATACATAAATACAATGCTTATCGTTACATACAACATTTACTATAATGCCTGGTGTATGGGAAACATCCAATAAATGTTAGCGATGGTGTTTACAGTGGTAGCAAGTGAAAATTTCAAAATTCTGGCACATGAAAAAAAAAATACCCAAAAGATAATCCTTCCTAAGAAGATCTGAAAGGAGACTGTGTGTGTGTGTGTGTGTGTGTGTGTGTGTGTGTTTAAATATACAGTAGAACTTTGAGGAAGCAGCTTGTTTTGACTGAAAATACTTGATACTTAGAAAATAATAAGCATTCCTGAAACTTTTCTGGCCCAGATTCTTAGATTTCTGAAGAGAAATTCATTCATATCATTACTACTTTTATAAGTCCTTCCAGGGGCGCCCGGGTGGCTCAGTCGGTTGAGCATCCAACTTCGGCTCAGATCATGATCTCACAGTTCGCGGGTTTGAGCCCTACATCGGGGTCTGTGCTGACCGCTTGCTCAGAACCTGGAGCCTGCTTCGGATTCTGTGTCTCCTTCTCTCTCTGCCCCTCCTCCACTCACACTCTGTCTCTCAGAAATAAATAAATGTAAAAAAAATTTTTTTAATGTCTGTCCAGAGCACTCAAGTTTGTAGGTTAAACCATCAGAATAATTTTTTTCTTATGACTTACGTTAAGAAATATGAAATAGTGATTGTAGGAATAGTATATATAGAACACACACACACACATACACACACACATAAAACCTAATTTTTATTGAGGACCCACCACATATCCACAAGCAGTAAGGCACTCTGTAGGAAGTATTTCATTTAATCCTCATAAAAACCCTTTGAAGAAGGCACTATTATTTTCTTGCCATTTTATAAGAAAATTGAGGTATAGAGATAAAAAGTAATTCACCCAGATCACAGACAGATCTTCCTCGACTTAAGATGGGGCTACCTCTTGGGGCACCTGGGTGGCTCAATCAGTTAAGCACCCAACTCTTGACTTTGGCTCAGGTAATGTTCTCACGTTTCATGAGTTCAAGCTCTGCATCGGGCTCTGTGCTGACAGCACGGAGCCTGCTTGGGATTCTGTCTTCCTCTCTCTCTGCCCCTCACCTGCTTGCTCTCTCAAAATAAATAAAAACAAACTTAAAAAAAAGATGGGGCTACCTCCTAATAAACCCATTGTACGCTGAAAATATATTTACTGTACCCAAGTAGGACCATCATAATTTAGCCTAGCCTCCCTTGAATGTGCTCAGAGCATTTCCCTTAGCCTGCCGTTGGGTAAAACCCTCTCGCACAAAGCTTATTTGGTAATAAAGTGCTGACTACAGCACGGAATGTACTGAAAAGTCCAGTGGAAGGGAGGGACGGAGTGGCTGTATGGTAGGATGGTTGTGGCCCATGGGTTGTGGACCCTCGTGACCACGTGGCTGACTGGGAGCTGCCGCTGTCCAGCATCAGGAGAGAGGGCACCCCGCATGTTGCTAGCCCAGGAAAAGATCCAGATTCGAAATTCCAAGGACAGTTTCTGCTGAATGAGGATCACTTTTGCAGCTCTGTAATGTCGAAAAACGCAAGTCTGATTGTTGCGAGTCGAGGACCAGCTGTATTTAATGTTTTAGAGACAAATCGAGGTCCTCTGCTCCACCATCTAAGTTCTTAACAATTACACTAAAAAGCCACTGGGGAAATAAGTTCTCAATCACATGTCTGCATACAATGGCTTTCTTCTGAAAAGCCACACACATAATACAAAATGTATTTTCTGCAGTAAAGAGATCAAAATTTTCAACCCTCCTAGATACTTGGGGTCTGTCATTTGCATTCCTGCTTGATTCCTTTTTATCTTCCTTAAACTCTTACGCATTTTTTTTTCACGGTAAGTAAAATCTCTTTGGTATGTCATCTGTTTGTCTGCTTTAGCAGAAAACTTTTTATTGAAACCAGATTCAAGATGGGCTTCTCTCAAGATTTTTCATAGGAATTGAAAACAGAGTTTCCATCATCTAGAAGGCACCGTTTAATTCTTTCCATCATAATGTGAGATACAATGTAAACAATATTTATCTTTGCAATAGTATCAAACCTGTAACTCCAATGGGTTTTCTTCCTATTCATTCACAGATCAGATGTGTGAGTGTGTATGTGTGTGTGTGTGTGTGTGTGCATTTAAGTTGATATTTTAGGACATATTTTGTGTCTAATGTTTATCAAAGTTCTCAAAAGGTTGCAATCTCTTTCCCAAAGTGGATTTTTCCCCTTTCACTTTTAATGCAAAGACAAAGGTTGATGGCTTTTCTGTCCAGCTCCTTGGAACTTACTTCCTTCTATTTCCTTCTCTTTACCCTCCTTCCTCCCAACTAAATGCCTTCGAGACAGACTTGAAGAGCCTGGAGACAACTTCCCAAGAAGTGGATTGTTAGCTATTACTCCACAAGTGAAATAGGTACTGGCCAATTCCCTGAAATTCTCTCCAAGTCACTGAGTATATACTTCATATAAACTGGCATAAGTGAAAACAAAAATCTGTTGGCCACTTTGGTAATGGTAAATTTCAACTTCAGGCACAGCTGGATCCAGGTGTTCAAATGTTCTCATCGGGCATTTATTCCCTGAACCTTTTGACTCTGCTTTCATCTGTGTTGGTTCTCAGGCAAGTACTTGTGAATGTGATGGCCATGGCCACCGCTAACAGATGTACCCCCACTGGTTTGCCAACCCAAGCATGAAGAGTATAACTGTCCTAATAGGTTCAGCAGAAACCACAGGATTATTCTAGCTTAGATCATGTGCCCACCTAGGAAATAAGCATTTTACCAAAGGAAATAGAAGTGCTGGGAGATGGCACTGGGTATGCATTCACCCAAGTTTGGGGGGCAGACCTTCATTATCATGGAATGTCCCATCCAGAGAGTCCTAGCTCTTACAAATTAGGAAACATACTTTTCCCATTCTCTAATATCAAGAGCTATCTAGTTTTCATCTACTATAATGTGTAAATGCACTGAGGTCTAGCCTAGATACCTGGAATGTAAGGAATTTATCTCCTACATTAAAGCAATATATTAGCACTTTTTAAAAATCTATCCATTTTCTGCTGACATGTTATGTGGTGCATCTTTTCATATGCTTATTTGCTATCTGTGTATGTCTTTTGGTGAGGTGTCTGTTAAGGTCTTTGGCTCATATTTTTAATTGTTTTTGTTTTGTTTTGTTTTGTTTTCTTATTGTTGAGTTTTAAGAGTTCTTTGCATATTTTGGGTAACAGTCCTTTATCAGATAAGTCTCTTGCAAATATTTCCTCTCTATCCGTGTTTTGTTTTCTCATTCTTTTGACATTGTCTTTTCAAAAGGAGTTTTACATTTTAATAAAATCTAACATTGTCAAAAATAAATAAATAAATAAATAAAAAGTCTATCCCGGGACCACATCAAACTTTAAGGAAACCATTAACACAGTAAAAAAGCAACCCACTGAATGGAAGAAAATATTTGTAAATCATGTATTCAATAAAGGATTAATATCCGAAATGTATTTTAAAAAACAAAGCTCAATAGCAAAAAAAAAAAAAAAAAAACTTATTTAAAAATGGACAGGGAATCTAAATAGACATTTTCCAAGGAAGACATACAGATAGCCAACCAACACATGAAACGGTATTCAATGTCAATAATTATTAGGGAAATTCAGATAAAAACCACACTGAGATATCACCTCACATCTATTGGAATGGTTATTATCAAAAGGACAAGAAATAACAAGTTCTGGTGAGGATGTGGAGAACGGGGACCCTTGTACACCGTTGGTGGGAATGTACATTGGTGTAGCCACTATGGAAAACAGTATGGAGGTTCCTCAAAAGTTAAAAATAGAACTACTATATATATGATCCAGAAATTCCACTTCTGGGTATTTATCCAAAGGAAATCAAAACACTAATTCAAAAGGATATCTGCATCCCCCATGTTCATGGCAGCATTACTGACAGCAGCCAGGATATGGAAACAACCTAAGTGTCCATCAATAGATGAATGAGTAAAGATGTGGTATATATACATACATAATGATACTACTTGGCCATAAGAAAGAAGAAAGTCTTCCCATTTGCAAAAACATGAATGGACCTTGAAGATATTATGCTGAGTGAAATAAGTCAGACAGAGAGAGACAAATGCCATATGATTTCACGTATATGTGGAATAAAAAAAAAAATGAACAAACACAATTTGTAGATGCAGAGGACAGAATGGTTGTTATCCGAGGGGTCAGGAGGGTTGGGAGGCGGGTGAACGGGGTGAAGGGGGTCAACTACGTGATGGCAGATGGTAAGCAGACTTACAGTCCTATATACCAACCGTATGTAGTGTATACCAATATCGAATTATTACATTGTACACCTGAAGCTAAGATAATGATATGTGCCAATTTTAGCTCAATTTTTTAAAAGTCTTTCCTTGAGAAGATTTTTTTTTTCAAAGACTTTTTCTCTGAACGTGACACTCTTCCTTACCATTAGCTCTTTTGGTTCCCGGCTGGAGAGCAAAGAGAGGAAAAAGGGAAAGAGATAGGCTGATGCTCTTGGCATTTCGAAAAGCCCTTCCTTGTTTTGAATCTCAGTCTCTGCTTTTTGTCAACTGTTTCCTCTTCTCCTGGCATGGAGCATGCCCACCATTCATTTATATTCACTGTGATACTTCAGCTGCCTGACTGGCTTACTGGGCACCCTGACATCTACCACTTCCTTACTCCCACTCTCCCTCCCGCCTTCTCTCCCTGAGTACAGTGTTTACCATGGTTATGAATTCCAAGAGCATAGGAAAAGGGTGAAGAAGAGCTGGGTGACATGCCCAGAGCCCCTACGGGGTGACTTCCTTGAGGTCTGAGATTGTGAGGAACCTCTAGTGCTTGTCACTGTCCTCTGTACCGTCTTTTCCGTGTTCCTCAGAGATGCCCATTCTACCTAAGAATCTGGCTCTCCTACTCTCTCTCTCTCTCCTTTATGTTTGTTCCTGACTCTAGACACTGGGAATTACCAGAGTTTGGCAAAAACAATTGCTAATAGAAGTGTATGTGTGTGTGTGTGTGTGCACGCGTGTGTGTGTTTCTCACACATATTAACAAGCAATATGAGCAGACCAAAAGATTCTCCCCTTTCACTTTCTCTCTCTCTTCCTGGAAACAGATATTCTAAAAGTGGCTGGCTGCAAATGAATAAAGCAAGCCACAATGCTGGCAAAGGCACAGGACAATCGTTCAAGAGTCTCACAGTACCTGTCAATTATTACGCAGTCTTTGTCCCTTAGACGTCACGGCCATGCTGCCAGGGAGCTGTTATCATTCCCATCTGATGTATGAGGAGATTCAAAGATGTTTAGTGACTTGCCCAACGTCACACAGCTTATCAGTAGAGAATCTTGATCTTTAACTTTGATTCCAAAATGCGCGGTGTATCTTTTTTTCCCTGAATTTCACACTGCTTTGTAAAAGGCAATGAGGAACGAAAGCAGTTCAATTAGACCCAGGCAGGGGTCAAAGCAGAAACAGGGGGCTGCCGGCAACAGTGCCCCTCCCCGGAAGGGGCGGAGCCTGCATCCACAAGCTGACCCCAGGCCTCCGATTCCAGGCCACCTGAAGTCTAATTTGTCTTCTTGTGAGGACGTTTGTTTTTCCAACCTTCTGGAAACTTTCCGAGTGCTGCTTTTTAAAATCTTCCACCAGCCTATGCTAATAGAGGCCTTATGGTAAGACAGAGCACAAACTCTGGAGTCAGGTTTCTGCCCATAACCACACGCTGCTGCTCACCAGCTCCCTGGGCACCCGCGGGGAGGTGCATCAACCTCTCTGGCTGCCAGGTTTCTCACTCTGAATAATGGTAATGGGCAACATGCATTAGACCCTGTTCTGTGTGTTTTCAGCATAGTAAGTCATGTAATCTTCATACACAGTTAGGAGGTAGGTTCTACTGTTTGCCTGAATTTACCAGAAAATTGAGGCACAGAACAGTTAAGTGCCTCAGATGCAAATGGACAGTTTAGCTCAGTGGTCCTCAAAGGTGAGTGATTTTTGACCCCCAGGGGACATTTGGAGGCATTTTGGGTTGTCACAACTTGGGGGTGGTACTGGTATCTATCGGGTAGAGGCCAGGGATGCTGCTAAAAACCTGACAGTGCACAAAAGGAACCCACCCCCCCCACCCCGGCAGAGAATGATCCAGCCCCAGATGACAGTAGTCCCAAGGTTGAGAAAGTTTGTTCCAGCTCCAGGGCCCAAGCTCCCGACTGCTGTGCTGCCTCCCAGTTGAAAACATGACAGCTCGCTTCTCTCGGGATTCCTGCGAAGGGACGGCAGGGGAATTAACGTGAGTGGCACTGCTCCAGCGCCTGGCGTGGGCTTTCTGCTAACTGGCTTTTGTCCTAGCGAGGACACAGGGGCTCTAGATGCCCAGGTTCTGCTTTGCAGTGTGACCGGCCAGCTGCAGAGCCCCAGCTTCATTCTGGCCTTTGTATATCAAACTTTTGGAGTCCATTATCAATCCTTGAATTTCCTCGCGGGCTTGAATAACTGCTGTTTATCTTTGTGTTTACAGTTGATTTGGGAATAAGTGTCAAGGAGGATAATGCGGCCACTTCTTCCCCCAAGACAATGGAGATGAGCGCTGTTGCGGATGCCAACGGAAAGAATCTTGGGAACGAGGCCAAAGCCGGGGCACCAGCTGCTAAATCTCGTTTTTCCTTGACACTCTCTCGGCCTGTACCAGGACGTACTGGAGACCAAGCCACGGATTCATCCACTGGGTCAGTGAAGCTTGATGTCAGCTCCAATAAAGCTCTAGGGAACAAAGAACCAAGTGAGCGCTCGACTCTTCCGGGGGCAGCTGCACAGGGGCACGACCCAGATAAAACCCTGGGGCAGAGCCCAGCCGGGGACGAAGCCGTCTCTGCCTCTTGGGGACCAGCGCCTGTCTCACCTGAGTCAGGGGGAGCAGCCCCCTCCAAGCCTAAGGACTCCAGCTTTTTTGACAAACTCTTCAAACTGGACAAGGGACGGGAAAAGGCACCAGTTGACAGCCAACAGGAAGCCAAGAGTGCAGAGCGTCAGCACCAGGCCGAGGAAGTCCCTGGATTGTCAAGGCCACCGGAGGATGTCCCTGCAGAGGGGGTAAGTGCTGAAAAGGGACAATCCCTTTTGTTAACACCAGCTCCGGGGGGCTCTGATGGGGCGAGAGGGCGGTGCGTATATTGCTCTCCAGTGACCAAGGGGCCCTGACAAGGTATCAAGCTTTCTAGAACAAATAGCACATTGTAGTGTCCCCCATGTTCCTGTGGACAGAAACATCTGTTGGAAAAACAGTAACAGCTGAGGCATCTGTTTTATGTAAAAGAAGAGAGGAGGTGAGTTACATATAGATGAATTCGTCCTCCCGTTCATCAAAGGTAGAGGAAGACAGGTTGCGTTTATGATCAATGGAGTCTGCAGGGAACAGCATTAGCAGAAGAAAAATGGTTCTTGAAAGACTTAAATACCCAGCCTGGCCTCAGTAGCTTGTTTCTCAACCAGTGTGTTTATAGGCTTTTGTTGGAATACATTTCATTTCTTACTTTTTATAGCCTGGATTGATCTTTAACTATCTTTTGCACCAAAGTGTGGGTTTAAATAAAGAGCTTTAACAGCTCTGGGCAGACTCTTTTATGGACTAATTACTTTCCAACAAGCTGGGGTAAGATCTTTGTAAAAACTAGATATTTTTAAAGGAGGTATATCGAATCAGCTGCGTTCTTTCCTGCACAAAGAAACACGAGTTCTTTTGATCTTAAAAAGAGCATTTGCTTTTTATCTTGAGTTTGTTTGTATTCGGCCACGAAAAGAACTCCTTCCTCAATGAAGAAGGAAATAAAAGTTGATACATTGTATTTCAAGGGACTTGGTTTTTGGTTTTTAGTTAGTGGACTTTTGACTAACAGTATTTTTCAAAATTTGGGAATAAAGTCAAGTGCCTCTAGTTAAGTTAGAACCAGGAAAAAAATGAGAGGGGCTCAGTTTTTCATTACATGGTCCTATATCATGGATGTCAATAGATTTGTCTTAATAACAACTAAGTACATTGCCAAATGGCTAATAACACTGGCTGTCATTTATTGAGCACCTACAGTATACCAGGCTCTGTTCTAAGCGCTGTACATATATATTATTCTCTGTAAGGAAAATGAGTATCCCATCAGTCCATGGTTTTAATGCACGCAGGACGAAGTCAAGCCTTATATTGTAAATGTTAGGCACCAGCTATGTTCTGGAGAGTTAAAATTGGGGAAAGGTCATCAGACTTGTGTGTTCGGGCTCTTACTATCAGCATCCTTGATCTTTCTGTGAATTTCTACTGCAAGAACTGATTTTCAATTTTTCTTTCAAAAGTTTGAAAACTTGTCCCACAAATGCCCAGTTCCCCAAATGTACCAGTTCAGGTGCCAATTGAATAGCTTTCTGTATAATTCAAAGTAAGTTTTCAAACGCATCCAGGCATCAAATCTTTACTGAATGGGACACTGCCAGATGCCAGTGAGACAAGGCTACTGTGGTGCCTGGGACAGAGCCCTTGTCCTCGGGGACTTTGGTCCAGCAAGAAATGAGGTACAAAACCCCCGCCATGATTATGGGAAATGCCAAGTGCTCTCGCTGGGGAGGCCACATGTTGGAGAGGATGCTCAGACACAAAGAGAATTGGCCTCCCTGGCTCGGAGAACATTCCATCAAATGTACAAACCCGGAGTTGGAATGTTACTTGTCTTGGGGCTAGAAACTGGTCATCCATATTCATGAATATTTGAGAAATGATTTACTACTTGACTCTGACTGGAAATTCTTGTTGAGTTCTCATTATCCATCATGGGCTCCTAAGGCCATTCTGAGGTTGTGATTTTTTGAATAATCACGTTTCATTCACCTGGGCATCCAAAGCCAACCTATCACTGGAGTCAGGAAAAGATTGAGTTATTTATGGGACAAGGATGAAGGACTTTACCCATCTTGAGACAGATGTCTGGTGACTTGTCCAAATCCCCACCTTAATTAAGAAAACCAGTTTAGCATCTAATACTGGACCCCTGAACGTTTTTAACCATAAAGCTCTAATGCGGTCAATCCACTCCTATTCTAAGAAAAGCACAGGAAAGTTTAGAGTTGTACTTTACCAACCCAGTTTTTTGTTATTGGAGGCTCTTAGGGACAGCACCCTGATTTGAGTGGAATGAGCTCCAAAATGAGATTCAAGTCAGAAAATGGGGGCTTGTGTTGGGACCATGGCAGGTATCTGATAGAGTCAAGCCTGTGGGTGATATTTTAAAGTTACAGTGATCTCTCAGAAGACCTCCAAATTGTCAGAAAAAGTGAGTTCCCTTAGATTCGCCAACGAAGTTTGCATTTTTTTTTAATGTTTATTTTTGAGAGAGAGAAGAGTGTGAGCCAGGGAAGGGCAGAGACAGAAGGAGACACAGACTCTGAAGCAGGCTCCAGGCTCTGAGCTGTCAGCACAGAGCCCGACGTGGGGCTCGAACTCACGAACCGCAAGATTATGACCTGAGCCAAAATCGGCCGCTTAACCGACTGAGCCACCCAGGCGCCCCGCATTTGGTTTTGTTACACTACAAATTTCCATGTTTTTATTGGTAGTATCATTGGAATTTGAACACTGAGTAGCACCTGCACTGTATGCATGTAAAACATGGGGAAGCTAGGCTGCAGCCATTTATTTCTCCTTTAGTCTGTGAACTTGTGGACACTCAAATACATGCATCTGTAGAGGTTGTAAACAAAACACAGCCTCCTGATTATTAAGGTTTCTCATCTGATCCCTGGCTGCACAGTCTGTATTTGGGGGAGGAATCAATTGTTCTATGAGTGTAATGAGAGAATCCAGCCCCCAGAAAGTAACACGAATAAAACTTCTCAATCAATGGCTTTCTTGATGGGAGGACCACACTATGCATAAATGGCTGTCAATGTATTGATTCAGAATTCTTGGTGTAAGTTATGTCTTGGGCTCGGCCACTCAGCTGTCCCTTCCCCACCCACCCACACGAACCTTTTCCCCCTATTTCACTGCCTGTTTCTTCCTGGCCTGGGATTCCAGCCGCAAACCTGCAGAGCCGTGAATCGGGAGAACGATGCCACCATTGCATTCCGGAGAAGCACACAAATCTTCTGTGTTTTCAGAACGACAATCTTATTTTTGTGCCTCATAAAACTACATTCAGAGCATAGCATAATTAAAACAAGGCCAGAATTCATGAACAAATGAAGCATTTAGTACATAGGCCAAAGAAAAGATAAATTATATGCCTGAAAGGTTTCACTGAGCTGCGATTCACACAAACCGTGTTGGCAGGGATGAGGGTGTTTCTTCTTAATTTTTCCATCCCCTCAACAATTGAACCAGAGCTATAAGATGCACATTTAAGAGATTCATTGTAAAAACAAAAAAACGACACATAATGAAAATTTGATCTTCATCAGTTTTTAAAAAACACACTACGTGTCTGTTGTCAACCAGTAGTTCCAGAAGCATCTTTGTGTTGGGGGGACGGGGGAGGGGCTTAACGTGTCACCAAGCACAGATTCAAGAGATTTAAACAAGAAGATGCCTTTCTTCTAAAGTTTAATTAAATCCTGCAAGTGTTATTTAAACACCAACCTTTGCAAAGGTTTAAAAGATGAATCACAATGTAGGCCTTCAAAGATCTAGTAAGAGACATGATTTTTTTTAAGTTTATTTATTTATTTTGAGAGAGTGCGCATGTGTGCGTGTACACATGCGTGCACATGTGGGAGGGGCGGGGGGGGATCTCAGGCAGGGTCTTGTGCTGCAGGGCTCAATCCCATGAACTGCAAGATCATGACCTGAGCCAAAACCAGGAATCAGATGCTCAACTAACCGAGCCAGCCAGGCGCCCCATAACAGATGTAATTTTTAAGGAGAAGTTGTGATAAGTACGCTGATCCCCAAATTCATGCAGGCTACAGATAGTAAGAAAAATACTCAGTTTTTGCTTCCTTGTGTCCTTTTCTCTCTTGGACACACTCCATTCAGGCTTTTCTCCTCCACATAAACTGTTCTTGTCAAAGTGGCCATGATGATGTGCCTCCTCCAGCCCCCAGCATGGCTGCCAAGCCCCGGACGTCTCAGGCCTATCCCACTGGACTTGCCAACCACATCTGCCACCCTTCCTTCTGGAAACATCACCCTCACTTATATGCCAGTTTCTCCCCCTCGTTGGCCACAGTTCCTTAATCTCCTTTGCTGGATCTTATCTTCTAAACGTTGGAATTCCCCAGAATTGAATTCTTAGACATCGTCTCTGATGACACTTACTTCCTTAGAGACGCCCCCAGTCCCAAGGGTTTAAATACAGACACCGGCTGACACGCCCCAAATTCATGTCTGTGGTCTACACCTCCCCCTGAAGTCCAGCTGTAAACATCCAGCTCCTCTCGACGTGTTTTCTTGAATTTCGACATCTCCATTCAAAAGTTCACCTGACCTCAGTGTGTGCCAAACTGAACTTGTTCACACCCAACAACAAGCAACAACACACCTACTTTTTTAAAAATTTAAAAAAAAAATTTTTTTTTTGAGAGAGAGAGAGAGAATGTGAGCAGGGTTAGGGTCAGAGAGAGAGGGAGACATAGAATCCGAAGACAGGTTCCAGGCTCTGAGCTGTCAGCACAGAGCCCGACGCTGGGCTCGAACCCATGAACCGCGAGATCATGACCTGAGCCGAAGTCAGACGCTTAACCGACTAAGTCACCCAGGCGCCCCAACAGCACACCTACTTGTGTAACCCACAGGCGTGTTCATCTCACTTAATGGACACCCTATCCTGCCACTGCTATTTGGTGGTAGAATTGGAATGAAAGAACCAAGATTTCCAGGATCCTACATGGTATAAAGCAGGTGTAAATAAGCCTTGCAGTCAAGCAGCTTAAATTTCACCTTGGCCTCTGTCACCTACTTGGACAAATGACTACATCTCTCTGAGCCTCAGTTTCTTCATCTGTAAAATGGAAATAATGATAGTATCGAGCCCAATTTCACATGGTTCACACTTGTGAAAATTAAATGAGATAAGCCATGCAGAGTGACCTGAGCACAGAGATATTGTAGTTTGAGAAGAAGAAAATTCAGCTATGTTAGTATCATGGCTTCCCCCCCCAACCATTAATCGACATTTTTGTCTTTTTACCCTGCCCTTCCATAGTCCTCAGCCAACCCTCACTGAGCTAGCACAAGTGAATCTAATTTGAAAGCTAAGTCACCAAAGACAGAAGTCCTGATTTGGGTTAAAAACCAAAAATGTGCAGGAGTTGTAAAATTATTTTAGAAACAATAGTTCAGTGTCCTTGCCTACAAGCCACGACTTCTTGGCCTGACGTTCAAGGACCTCTACCAGCTTTCCCCTAAATTTCCAACTATATTTCCCACTCTTCCCTTGAATGTACCCCGGGCAGAATGGTCCACATGTGACCTACTTCTCTGCATTTTCTCCGCCTGGATCCCTTTCTCTCTCTTTATCAAAAATTCACTTCACCTTCAAGTGCCAAGTTCTCCATGAGGCTGACCAGATGTCCCCACACCGGGTGTTTTCTGGTGACATGAATCCCTCAGTATTTATTTTTTATACTATATGTTAAGTCAAATTCTGTCACGAAATCACTTTAAAGGAATCATCTTCTTTTTCTTTTAAATTTTTTTTAATGTTTATTTTTTTTGAAAGACAGAGAGAGACAGAATGCAAGTAGGGGAGGGGCAGAGAGAGAGGGAGACACAGAATCCGAAGCAGGTTCCAGGCTCTGAGCTGTCAGCACAGAGCCCGACGCGGGGCTCGAACTCACGAACCACGAGATGATGACCTGAGCCGAAGTCGGACGCTCAACTGACTGAGTCACCCAGGCGCCCCGAAGGAATCATCTTGAAACTTCAAACGTTAAGTAGGAGTTTCTAGATCTTTATTATTTTACTGATGAAGAAATCCAAGCTTTTCGGAAACCGAATCTTCGACTCCAAGCTACATAGCTAAAGAGAATTGCCCATCTCCAAAGCCCACACTTTCCCCACTCCACATTATGTTTCTACCAATTTTTTGGAACTTGTGCAATAGTGTCGTGACAATGTGAAATTGAATATTCATTTGAGGACATTTCAGTTTAATTTTTGTTAAGGTTAGTGTGTGCAACATTGGAAATGATAAGTTAGTCTCAAATTTAAAATTTTAAAAATCACCTAATTCCAGGGTTTGAGCGCTAAGTGAATTTTAAGCTGTGTTTTTTATTCTGTTTTGCCTACCTGACAATCACAAGTCCAAGCCATTCCGACAAGCAAAGAGAACTATCCACCCCAAAGACTTTGTCAGTACAGAGGGAAAATCCACCTTAAACTACGTAAATTATGGAGTAAGCAGAGTTTTTAGCTCTAAGACTATAATTTTTATAAATGGCATGGATTTAGCTCTATGAAACATTTGATATGAAATGTTTTCAGCAGCAGACGTGCAAGTGTTAGGAGCTTGAGTGATCCAGTAGGAGCTCAGATTCTACCACTTAATAGCTGTGTGGTAGAGTCAATAATAATAATTACCTCACTATTTAACAATTCATTATTCATAAGCTGTGTAGTAAGTATTTTGCATATTTTATCTGCTTTGATTCTTATAATAATACAAGGTAGATACTTAAAAATTTTTTAATGTTTGTTTATTTTTGAGAGAGAGAGAGAGAGAGAGTGGGGGAGGGACAGAGAGAGAGGGAGAGAGAGAATCCCAAGCAGGCTCCACATTGCCAGCACAGAGCCCAAACTTTGAGATCATGACCTGGGCCAAAATCAAGAGTTGAATGTCTAACCACTGAGTCCCCCAGGGACCCCATAAGGTAGATATTTTTATTACCATTTAACAGATGAGGAAGCTAGAGGTCAGAGAAATTAAGCTACTTACCCAAGACCACACGGCTAACTTAGTGGCAAAACCATAATCAAGATCCCTCAGTTGTCAAAGCATGCATCACTCAGTCATTTCAAAACCTTGTGTTTTCATCCAGAAAAGGAAGATACTGCCTCCCCAAGGGGGGTATTGGAAAGAGAGAGGATGATACAGGCAGTCAGTAGAAATGACACTAAATAGAACAGTATATTTTCTAAGGTCTCAGAAAGTTAAAAATCAAGAATTGTGAAATAGCTCAAATAGTCTTCCAGTGTGACAGACCCTGAGTCGATACCATTCCCGGTATCTTTGGCTGCAAGTAAACAACAACAAGCAACTCATCCAATCACTAGTGGCATAGTTAATGAGGAGAATTTATTATTTCTTGGGCATCATAAGAATTCTGGAGGTAGGGGGTTTATGTTGGTTCGACACCTTCCTAGCCCTAGGATGAGTCAGTCTCCAGTGCCTGCCACGTATGACTGGCTTGGAACACAGACTTAGCCACTTGTAGTTTCTAGATGGCTGCCAGAGTTCCAAGTAGCATACACACATAGTCATAGTGTCCTATTTTTTTTTAATTTTTTAACATTTATTTATTTTTGAGAGAGAGAGATAGAGCATGCAAGCGGGGGAGGGGAGAGAGAGAGGGAGACACAGCAGGCTCCAGGCTCTGAGCTGTCACACAGAGCCTGACACGGGGCTCAAACCCACAAACCGTGGGATCATGACCTGAGCCGAAGTTGGATGCTTAACCGACTGGGCCACCCAGGCGCCCCAGTCATAGTGTCCTATTAAAGGGAAGAGAAGTTTCCGAAGATTTACCCATTGTAGACTGAGTCGCGTATCTGTGTCAAGGTACAAGGCGGAGCTTGTCAAGTTTCTTCGGTAGAGACAGACTCTTCAGCAAAGACGATATGCCATCAATAGAAACCAAATATATTTTCTCAGTCCACCTTTGTGTCAGGAAATCATCACGTGACTGGAGCTGACGGGCTGCTCCAATGTCTCCCGCCCTCAGGGTAATTTACTTGAATTAACTCATTGCACAACTATCTCATTTGACCATGACCCATGGTAAGAAATAGATTTTGCATCTTGACCTGATGTACATGCACATGAATGCAACAAAGAATTCACAGAACAGTGCTGTTCTTACAGCACAGAACGCATGCTGGCATTTTCTATTCTTTTCCATTCTATGTTGTTTGATGCTTTTAATGCTGGTCTTGACCCATCGAATTGTTTTCCAGTCCACTAATGGTCACAATATGAAGTTTGAAAAAATTTCTTCTACCATAATCACCCTTCTCATACATGGAGACGGTGATCTTGAGGGATGCGACTGTATCTTATGCAGCTGGGCATTCCCAATGCCTGGCATGGTGCCTGGCACACGTTGGCGTGCAGCGGTGTTTGTCAGATGAACCTACCAAGAATGAAGATGGTGCACGTCCTGTTACAGCTTTGCAAAAACTCTTGGAATATATTCTCGCAGACTCATTATCAGCTCGGCCTAACACAACTTGAAGTAGGAAATGACTTCAAAATATATGCATGATATGGATGCCTTCACTGAGATACGCTACGTAGAATCGCCTGTCTGTATCGTTTATTTGGTATTTTTAAACCAGTCTTTAATATGTTACGGTGTTAATCATCATGGTCGAATGTCAAGTGAATGCTGTTTTGCAATGAATTTGCAAAATAGATTTTGAGTTAGCTTTCCCTTTGGTGTTCTTCAGTCTGATTCACTCCTTCCAAGCAGCCCTAATTTATTGAGCATTTACTAACTCACAGAGAGATGAAGTAACTTGCAGAAGGTCGTCGGCTAGAAAGCATCAGAACTGGAGTTCACCACCAGTGCCCACATGCTTAGCCACTGTGCCTAGCAGTTCAAAAATAGGGAAGAATGTGAACCTTTTGAACCCCCTTATATGTTTTTAAAAAATTTTTCTGAAGCTAATACTTTGGGACATTAGCTAATTCTGCGGAACGTCCGTCCAATGAGATGTGCCTAGAAACAGGGCTCACCATCAAATAGTTTTAGAAAACACTATTATGGTTTGCCTCCCTCTCTATTTGAAACCAATAGAAACTCTTAAATACAGAGAACAAACTGTGGTTGATGGAGGGGCAGGGGAGAGGGGGAAATGGGTGATGCACATTGAGGAGAGCCCTTGTTGGGATGAGCACTGGGTGTTGTACGTAAGCATTGAATGATGGGAATCTACTCCCAAAGCTAAGAGTACACTGTGTACACTGTATGGTAGCTAAGTTGACAATAAATTATACTAAGAAAAGAAAAAAAGCAAATACTACTTGCCTTATCTTCTCTCCCAAAGTCTCACAATGGATATCAGCTTCCTAAAGACCTGACAAGTCCTGCAGCAAGCAGACCTGATTCCATTTGTTTAACTGAGCATTTCTCAAACTTAATTTTCCATAAAACTACTGGTCATCTAACCAGCTGGGCAAATCTTCTGAGGGACTGTTCTCGGAAATGCTGACCTAGGCGTGTAGGCCCAAGCTGGAAAATGGCCTCCTGTAGGAGGCAGTAAACCACAGATAGATTCTATGTGAACCTCACAGTGTTTTATTTTAATTGATTGAGAATATTTTGAAGTTGACAAAGTTGACAATATTTTAAAATTAGGAAATTTCAATACAGATCCATGTTTCAGACATTTCTGGAAAGTGGGAAGTTTCGTCCTGTATTCCCAGATAGGATGTGAGTTGTGGCTGCCCCTCAGGATGGGGCATTTATTTCTCCAGACCATCCAGTCCCCTCTCCCCCCTTGTTCCCAACAGTGTGGCATGGCGGTTGTCCTTTGCTATAACACTTGCATTATTATTTTCTGGCAGCAGGGCTGACATTAAAGTGAAATATATCCATCACGGACCACTTTCCTTCCTTCCTGGCACGTATCACAATTTAAAACTACTTAGGGGGGCGCCTGGGTGGCTCAGTCGGTTAAGAATCCAACATCGGCTCAGGTCATGATCTCACGGTTTGTGGGTTCGAGCCCTGCATCGGGCTCTGTGCTGACAGCTTGGAGCCTGGAGCCTGCTTCGGATTCTGTGTCTCCCTCTCTCTGCCCCTCCCCTGCTCATGCTCAGTCTCTCTCTCAAATATAATAAAAAATAAACAAACATTTAAACATTTTTAAATAAATAAAGCTCCTTAGGTGACCATCTGGTTAATAAACTATAAATCCAGCCTGAGAGTCAATCTGTTGGCAGGTGTTGTATCATAAATAGGAGGCGTGAATGCTTTCATTTATTCATTCAACAAATATCCGAGTACTTTCTTTGTGCCAGGAGTGATTTTAGGGGGGATAGAATGATGTACCTCATGAAAGCTTTCATTCCAATGAAGAGAGCAACAGCAAATAAGAAAATAAACAAGCAAATAGTTCCAAGGCTATAAAAAGGGCTATGAATGAAATCAATAGAGTTTGGAGACAGAAAGTAGAAGGGAGAGGTGGCAGATAATTAAATGGGTAGGGGGTAGGGCCCGGGAGTTTGGCCTAATCGAGAAATTCAGGGAAACGGATGGGACTTTTTTTTTTTCTTTTTTTGCACAAGGCCAAACCATTCTTAGATGGTCTACAACTTAATTTTGGCAACATGCAAAACAGTTTTCTCACTACCAAGAAGTGTTTGTTAAACATATGACAAACCTATTCTAGGCTGTGGGTCATTAGCTTTTAGATTTTGAAATCCTTTTTTTTTAAGCTGGATGTTTTCCCTGTAATAAATGTGAAATGCCATGATCACTCTGGAACTTGTACATGTTGGAACTGATCATGGAACAGAAGAATCGTCCACAAATCCCTTTTGCCCAACATGACTTGCCCTGGGAATCCCTCCCCACACACTCTTTGCGCACAGCAAAATTTTTCCATTTTATATCATGCATAGTAGACTTGAAGCGGATGTCAACTCATGCGTCCTTAAGAATATCCCCAAAGCAATGACTGCTGCAGAAAAAAAAAAGAAGAAGCAAGAAAAGACCATTTCATTGCTTAATTCTCTACCCACATTTCACTTGCCATTGGAAATCAAGTTGACAAATTCACTTAACCCCACAAAGAGAGAGAAGTTCTGAGAGAGAAAATGGAAAACCCTTATTCATAGGAAGCAAGTGTGAATTGCTTTCTTTGATAGATTTCTTTCCACCCTCCATCTCTGACCACAATGAACAACTGCTTTATTTAATCTTATAAATACAATATCTCTGTATCAGTCAACACCACGGATTAATGAGGCTGTACCACGTAGAGGTGCTGTGTTTGGCTTTTGCTGCTGAGATACGAGATGAGTTCTTAATACCCTGAGGTTAGGTCTACAGGGTATTAAAACAGGTGGTGATCTTACAATTTACAATAAAGAGCGTCGTGCTGGATAGCGGGTCCAGCCTAGCATGATTCAATTAGTATAAGCAGATAAAATCAACAACATTGCCTCTCTTCTCCCAAAAAGGGGTTGGAGAATGGATAAGTGGAACGTTTTTAGATCTGTGTCACGCAGCTTAAATTCCCCTCTTCGAAAACATGCCAGAAGACAAAGAAAAGACAGCTTTCGCCTTTCAATGTATTTATGTTATTTTATATTGCCCTCTGACATCTTCGATAATTCTTTAATCAACTACCTGGATCACTAGGAAGCTTGCTTCAACCATTGCTTTAACAGTACACAATTTTGAAGTCTCAAAGCAGTGGGCATTTTGAATGAGCAATTTGACATCTAGGGAATATATTGAGAAAATGGGCAAAATTTTATCCACAAGACTTTTTAAAAAAATTTTTTCATGTTTATTTTTGAGAGAAAGAGACAGAACACAAGTAGGGGAGGGGCAGAGACAGAGACGGAGACACAGAATCAGAAACAGGCTCCAGGCTCTGAGCAGTCAGCACAGAGCCCAATACCGGGCTCCAACGGGGTAGGTGAGATCATGACCTGAGCCGAAGTCGGACGCCTAACTGACTGAGTCACCCAGGTGCCCCCCCCCACCTTTTTTTAATTCCAGCAATGTCTGTAAGGGAGAAGTTGGGAAGATCGAAAAGATCCAGTAAGAGAGTTGTTCTGTTGATCATGGCGCACCCTTACACTGGACATCAAAAGCCAGCGTGACATAGAGATGGAATGAGCTCCCTGGGAAGACGATGTTAAATGAGAAGAGCAGGTTTCAAAAGAGGAAAAGCTCCCTTTAGGGTAAAAAGCGTGTCTGCCCGCCTCCCCACATAGTCATCCTTCCAGAACCCAAAGAGGGGTGTGGAACAGAAAATTGCACATTGTTGTAGCAGTCAGTCGCTTTCAGTAATGGGATAATGGGTGCACTTTACATTTTTACTTTTTGCTCATCTACATTTTCTCTTTTTTATAAAAGGAGCAAGAGCAACACACTGCCTGGCAAGGTTATACAAGACTACAATCTAGGAAACTTCCAGATCGCTCCACTAGAGTGCGCTGTGAGGCTGGAGGTGCCCCGAGTAAGGCTGCTAGTGACAGTTTCCACAAGGCTATTTTTTTCTTTACAGTAATTCCGGAACTATGCAATTCAGAGCTAGTGTGGCAATTCCTTGTTCAGAAATAACCCTGACTTATTAAATCCGCTTATAACGAGTGTGTAGTAACCTCCAGTAGGGGATGAGAAAGAGGAATTTTTGTGGTGGATGGGCAGTCTTTGAAACCCTTCCATAATTAGCATTTCTTATGCGCTGTGTTTTTTCCCTATTTTTGCCAAAGCTCAAAGGATGTGAATGCACTTTTATCAGCTGATGTGAATGTGGGCAGGAAGAGTGGGAAAAATTAAAATTAGCTACAGTGATAAACTCTCCTTAGGTGCTTTTGAGCTTCGTAGTAACACAAAGTAAATATATATGATATATACATATATGATATAACATATGTGATATATGTAATATATGTATATAATATATATGATGGATATATATATATATATATAATGTATGTAATATGTATGTATCCCAATTAGCTTAGGAAATTTCGAAGTTCTACCAAAACGATTTTAGTAGATTTGGGTTTGGAATTCCTTCCTGCTTGTTGATTAATTTATCTTCCCTTTTAGGTAAAAGGGAAGATAAATTCTACCTTCAGGAATTAACCACATTCCATTTTTCTCCCTCCATCTGACGCTGGCCCCATGCAGGTGATGGGGCTCTCAGAAGAAGATGGTCTGGAGACCATTGTTGCCCAGCACACGATGCCCTTTGTGCTGTTGGGGCATCCGAGCGGGAGAGGAGAGAGACCTTTTCCTTTTATCCCAGGCAGCATATGGCTCAAATTTCTAACAGATGGAAAGGAATGGAGTAATGGGTTTCTGTACCGTTCAGTGTCTTTCAGACAAATTTTCTTGTGTTAAACTGTTCACTAGGTGTTGATTCTGGCTACAACATTCAAACCCAAACCAGTGACACACCATCAGAGGTAAAGCTAGACGAAGGAGACATTTATCACTAACAGCTCCCGACGAGGCTTTTATGGCCTTGACCATTCTGCCTTGTGTTTTCACTTTGACAGTGTAGACCTTGCTTGAAGAGGCTGAAATCCAGTTGACAATTTACAGTTGAAGGAAGGTGCCAGAAGTTCCATATGGGTTTTATTATAGACAATCAAATTATGATAAGGCGGCATTATTTTTCAACATGACAAATTGTGATCACTTAACTAGTGTTCCTGTCTGTCTGCCCTTTGAAGCCAACAGCAAGGGGAGAAACTAGGCTTCTTCCACACAAATGAAAAACAAGCTGACCGCACGAACACCTGTTTGTATAAAAGAAGTTTCCAGATATTTCCTGAGGAACGTTTGTGCTTCAGTCTAAAATGTCTGTTTGCTGAGAATGATCTGGAGGCTTGATGAGAATAGCAAAGACATATTCGTAGTTAGGAGCAAAGATCATTCTACAAATAACTCAATATTTAAGGCATCATCTTCCCAACTGTGTTTAGTTTCACCCTCTGGGTGTTCTTTTTTTTTTAATTTGGAAATTAGTCGCCTACATTTTAGTTTTGATTGTTATAAGTAAGTAATACCTGGCTCAAAATAAGAAATTATAAAATGGTATACCCGTGTACAGTGCCACTCCCAATAGATAATTGCTGTTTGTATTTTTGAATGTATCCTTCCAAGGTTTCTTTGGATACATATAAGCAAATACAAGCATAAATTCGTATTCCTTTTCTTTTTTTTTTTACACAGAGTTAATATAATACATACTCTGTTCTATTCCATGCTTTTTTTTTCAGTCCACACTGTATCAATATCTTTACAGCGTCCTCATTTCTAACATTCCGCTGTGTGGGTGTGTCGTGATCTGTTTCACCAGGATGCTAGGAATGACCTTGGGCTGGTTTCCGAAAATTTGCTATCCTTCACTGCAGTGCACAGCCTCATGCATCTGTTTACTCACACGTGTGTGTGAACTGAAGTTTAGAGTCAACTCTTAGAAGTGGAATTGCTAGCGAAAAGAATCTGTTCTTTTTAAAAATATTGGTAGATAATGCCAAATTGCCCTCTATCAGGACGGAATTAATTTATATTCCAATCGGCAGTGTATGAAAGCGCCTGCTTCTCAAACCAGGCTCCCATTGGAATGTTCGGATTTTTTTTTTTAAACTCTCAATCTTTCCTTTTATGGATTCTGGATTTTGAGTCATAGTTACAAAAGTCCTCTCAATCCAAAATTATAAAATATAAATTTTTTGGTGCTTTCTTCTAGTGTTTTTATCCATTTGGATTTTGTCCTCGTATAGGGTTGAGTTAGGACACCACGTTAATTTGTCTTCAGATGACTCCCTCATTGTCTCTCTCTCTTTTAGTGAACAATCCTTCACTAAAGTGAAGGGTAAATTGCTTTGCATAGCAGGGAAAAGAAATAGACAAGAGAAACTAAAATAGGAAAATCCTTGGTAGAAAGATAGTATTTGAGTAAACACTGGAAGAAAGGGAGTTGGTTAAGGCAATGTAGAACAGAGCTTACACGTTTTTTTGCTTCTGGAATAATTTGGGCCTGGAGTCAAATTCCAGCTCTACTCTAGGACCATCCACAAGTTATTTATCCTTCGCATGCATCAACTTTTTCATCATTAAAGAAATTGTGTATAGTGCATACTTCATAAATCATAAAAATTAAGTGGGGCCTTTTTAACGAGCTTAGCAGGGCCTGACACATAAAGTTTGGTCATTTTTATTATTACCATAGGCACTTTTCTCCTCATTATACATTCCTCGAAGAATTCTTGGCTATAAAATATTCCACCACATGGAATGTACGTTAATTCCTACATGTAGAAATGTAGGCTAATACAGCTTAGAGGTTAATCTCACATGTTAATACCACAGGCTAATTTACTGATCTATTCCAGAATTGTTGGACTTTTTACTGGTTCTTCACTCTTACTCTTCCAGAGCTACCCAACAATGCTTTTAAAAAAAATTTAATCTTGGGGTGCCTGGCTGGCTCAGTCAGTTAAGCGTCCAACTTTGGCCAAGGTCATGATCTCAAGGTTCATGAGTTCGAGCCTCGCGTCAGGCTCTGTGCTGACAGCTCAGAGCCTGGAGCCTGCTTCGGATTCTGTGTCTCCCTCTCTCTCTGCCCCTCCGCCACTCACGCTCTGTTTCTCTCGCTCTCTCAAAAATAAATAAACATTAAAAGAGTATATTACAAAATTTTAATCTTGAAATTACAGGTTCACATGGAGTTGTAAGAAATAATACAAAGAAATCCCTTCATCCAGGGTCCCTCAGTGGTAACGTCTTGTGAAACTATGATACAATAACACAACCAGGATACTGCCATGGATACAATCCCATGGAGAACATTTCCACCAAGACTCGGACGCCCTCATGTTGCCCTTTTATAGGCACATCCCCTTTCCTACCGTAGCCACCCTTCCCTTCACTTCTGGCAACCACTCATCTGTCCTCTATTTCTATCGTTAGGTCATTTCAAAAATGGTATGTGTACTCTTGGGACAGGCTTCTTTCCTTCAGCAGAATTCTCTAAAGACTCATAAGGTCATGGGGGCTATTAATGGATACTGTTCCTCTCCTTCCTTTTTTATTGCTGAATACTATTCCATGCTGCGAACGGACCACATTGTCTTTAACTGTTCATTCGTTGAAACACGTCTGGTTGTTTCCAGTTTGGGGCTCTTCCAAACAAAGTTCCTATATAAACTTTCCTGTGTAGGAAAGTGTGAATATACGTCTGCATATATTTTGTGTGAATGTGAAAATGTCTTCATTTTACTGGTGAGAAAAAGCCCAGGAGTACAGTTTCTGGGTTGTATTGTAGCTGTGTATTTGTAGTAAGAAACTGCTAAACCCTTTTCCCGACAGGCTATATACCATTTTATGTGCCGACCAGCAAGCAAGCAATGTGTGTGTGATCTAGTTTTTCTGCCTCTTTGCCAGCATTTTTTTGGGGGGGGGGGGATGGTCAGTGACTGTTGGTATCTCCAGGCTGCTGGCTCCATTTCCAGTTCCAGGTCTAGGAACTATGAGGCAAAACGAAATCCCAGGGAACTCCCCACCATATGGTTTCTCCACTCTCTAGCTGGCTTGCCTGCTTCTCTCCACCTTACAGAGAGAAACCGGGGATTGATTTTCCATTGTGCTTCTTGGGAGGATAAAAAAATGGTCATATTCTCCATCTTTCTGGAAGCAGAAGTCATGTTCTTTTTAAAAACCAGGCTAAGAAGAAAACATTATTTGAAGAGAAGGGCTCAAGTTCAAGCGGAGGATTTCAGTTCGACAGGCCATAAAGCTCTGACTGGGGAAGAGCCCCCTGGCAGACAAGCCATCTCCTCACGCTGGGCAGGAGGGTCTAGAGGGTCTTCTCTCTCAGCTGCTGTCCCAGGCTTGAGACATTGCTGCCCCTAGGAAATCAGGGAGGCCTCTGGGAAATTGGGGAGGCAGAGGCCAGCCTCTTCAGAGCTGTCTGGACAAGGTGCCATGGGGCAGGGGACAAAGCTGCAGGACTCCTCCGTTCCTGGAGTTTGGTCACACTGCATCTCCTCCATTCAGAGCGCTCTGTCCTGGGTAAGGGGGTACACATGGTATCTGCCTTCCCTAGAGGATGGCCGCCATGGCAAGCTTTCCCTGATGGCCACCTAGACCCATGGGCACCACTTGACCTTCTACCAATCCGCTTCCCCTTCAGTCGACTTCACTGCATTCCATTTTATCTCCAGGAAGTTCAATAAATATTCTCTGCGTGTCTAGCCCTGGAGAAGAATCATTGCCTCTTGCTCCCTGCAGGAGGAGCCCATCTGGGAGCTGGCAGTAGTCTCGATGCAGACCCTTCCACTCACTTCGAGGAGCACTGGGACCCCATGGGCTGTGGGGCCACAGGGGCTCAGAGCAGTCCCCCCCCCCCCCAGAATAGATGCCTCCCCCATCCCCACACATAACCTTCTTGGAGGAGTTCACTCAGCGACTAATTCACCCTCTATTCTTTCATCTTCTTCATGTTTTCTCTTGCAGTATTCACTGCCTGAGTCATGAATTTCATTTATTGGTTCCTCTGTATGTTTGTTGGGTTTTGCTTTGCCCCCTGCTAGAATGTCAGGTGAGGACACGGCTGTGTGTGTCTCACTCACCGCTATGCTCCCAGCGACTGTCTGTTTGAGACACCCGGTAGATGTCTGATAAATAGCTTCCTTCTTAACTCTTATGCTACCGTAGACCCCAAACCTTGCAATGATTCAAAAGTCCAGTCCAATTCAGAAACTCGGACCTCATATCCATTTTTATTTTCTGGAACCAAGCTCTGCTGCAACCTTGGACTTGCAATCTGGAAGGAATAGGATTTGCTCTTTTACTTCTCTGTCCTCAGGTGTGTAAGTTCGGGGAGGAAGGATTGAGAGAAAAGGGCTCTGGTCTTTTTGCCATTGTCCTTTCTTGACTGTTCTCACTTTTTCTCGTTTAGGCAACTGTATGTCTCTCTCTCTCTCTCTCTCTCTCTCTCTCTCTGTCTGTCTCTCGGGCTGAGGTACGGCCTTCTTTACTTTCAGGTTCCCAGAGTGAACTCTCTACACTCTCATGGTGAGGGACAGCAAGGCTGCTCCAGCCCAGAACCTTCCATAGCACCTACCCCTGAAGCTCACACTCAGCACTTCCTCAGTCCGGCTCACAGGGGCATTTTTCTAACCACTGTGACTGTTGTGCCCTGCGAGTAAGCTGACCCTAAACCTTCCCCAGCCGCATACCCTCCTCATCTTCTCTACAGTTTCCATGCTTTTGTCTCTGACCAAAATTCCTTCCCCACCTCCATACGCCTACCTGTGCCAGGCTCCATGGCCAAGGGCAAACGCTGCTTCATTCTCAGGCCTTCCCCTCCCTCCACTCCAGTTGTTCTCAACCCCTGGACACCTTGCCATCCCCTGGGATTCTGCATCCCTCCAGGATTCCTCATGCAATTGCTCAGAGTGGGGTCTGGGCCTGGGCATTGGCTTAAAAACTGCCCAGGTGGTTATGTGCAGTGCGACTGAGAGTCCCTGCTCCAGAGAGGCTCACTTGTCTTTTTTTCAGAGGACTGTCTTCTTTCCCAGCCTTTAGCCACTACAAGACCGTCAGCAGTGGGAAGACCTAACGGAATTGCTAATGTCCAGTGAATGCTTACGAGATGCTATGCCTTGTTCTAGGTCCTATAAGTGGACTATCCCATTTCCTCCCCACCAACGACTGTAGAGGCAGGTGCTACTCATTATCCTCTTTTTGCAGATGAGCACGCCGGTGCACAGACGTTCGGGAACACGCCCAGGACCTCACAGGGTGAGGTTGTGGAGTGGGGAATGGATCTGACCCACTGGCTCCAGAGCCCACGCAAACACTCCATGATCTCTCTGAACCTTGGGCATAGTCCAAGTTCCCCCACGTAGTACATGACTGAACGGAGATAACTCTGTCCTAGGCAACACCATAAGTCAGACCCAGTGGGACATTTCTCAGTTAGATTTATTCCTTGTACCACTTTCAAAATGGCTCATCACCCAAAACACCTGTTGGATTATTGATGGAATATTCTTTGTTTCAAGTTTTATTTAAAATTTTCTCTTTATTCTTCTGCATGTCGCTGTCCAGTTTTCCCAGCACCATTTGCTGAAGAGACTGTCTTTTTTCCATTGGATACTCTTTCCTGCTTTGTCGAAGATTAGTTGGCCATATATTTGTGGGTCCATTTCTGGGTCCTCTATTCTGTTCCATTGATCTCTATGTCTGTGTTTGTGCCAGTACCATACTGTCTTGTTGATTACAGCTTTGTAATACAGCTTGAAGCCTGGAATGGTGATGCCTCCAGCTTTGGTTTTCTTTTTCAACATGACTTTGGTTATTCGGGGTCTTTTCTGGTTCCATACACATTTTAGAATTGTTTGTTCTAGCTCTGTGAAGAATGCTGGTGTTACTTTAATAGAGACAATGAATCGATAAAGAAGATGGAGTACTACTCGGCAATGAAAAAGAATGACCTCTTGCCATTTGCAACAACGTGGATGGAACTAGAGTGTATTATGCTAAGCGGAATAAGTCAGGCAGAGAAAGACAAATATCATATGATTTCACTCCTGTGTGGAATTTAAGAAACACAACAGATGCACATCAGGGAAGGGAAGGAAAAATAAGATAAAAACAGAGAGGGAAGAAAACCATCAGAGACTCTTAAGTACAGAGAACAAACTGGGGGTTGCTGGAGGGGAGGTGGGGGGACGGGTAAATGGGCAATGGGCATTATAAGAAGGGCACTTTCGGGAATGAGCACTGGGTGTCGTATGTAAGAGATGAATCACTGGGTTTTCTACTCCTGAAAACATGACTGCACTGTATGTTAACTAACTTGAATTAAAAAAAAAAAATCCCTTTTTATTCAGCTTCACCTAAGCAAAAATATCGACAGTACCAAAGGTTTGGTGCCAGGAATATTTTTCTAAAGCACACTGAAACAATAACTTTGTGCGTGCACGTGCGTACAACCTAAAATAAAATTCCCACACCTGTAGGCATTCTACCAATCATCTTCTATAAACAGCATTTGCAACCATCCTTCTTATCAACTGACCAAATAATGTTGATTATCACTAGATTATACCTTGGAATAAAAAAATTCAACTCATGCTAGAACGTGTTTTGTTTTGTTTTTTGTTTTGTTTTTAAAAAGCATCTCTTCCAAACGAAACAGTTTTTGCCTGGAATTAACTAGAAAACCCAACAAGCTTGTTAAGCCCATGGCTTTTATCTGCTTTTAGTTTTACGAAGTCCCAGCTCTTTATGAGATATTTCACAAGAAGCACCTCTCCACCTAGGAAGAGTGCCGCAGCTGAGCCAAACCTCACAGAATATGTGTGTTGTTATTACCTTTTAAAATATTCATCAAAATGTGTTTTTGTATTTTTATAGCCATCCCACAAAAGCCCCATTTTTTAATGCAGGCTATTCTGGCCCAGCTTCTGGCACTAGACTGATCTGACGTACATAACCTCTGTCCGAAGTGAGTGCAGAGGAGAACAGAGGCATAGAAACTCAGAGACGGAAACAGATGCTGTGGCTGGCAAGACCCAGAGAGATGTCAGTAGTGGAGGGCAAGGGACCAGGGAGGAAACTCAAGCCCAAGCCTGAAGAATGGATGGGTTTGAAGTAATCTGGCTTAACCTGGGGTCATGGCTATAGAGATGGGGACAGGAGGACAGGCGTGGGGGCCCCTGAGTGGCTCAGCCGGTTAAGCGTCCAACTCTTGATTTCAGCTCAGGTCATGATCTCATGGTTTGTGAGTTCAAGCCCGGCATCAGGCTTGCTGAATGTGCAGAACCTGCTTGGGATTCTCTCTCCCTCTCTCTTTCTCTCTCCCTCTCTCTCTCTCTCTCTCTCTGACCCTCTCCCACTCAATCTCTCTCTCTCTTTCAAAATGAATAAACTTAGAAAAAAATAAATCAATAAAAAATAAAACAGCAGTACTTTTAAGAAGCTGATATGATTCATACTGTGGGGATTGTGGGTAGCCATATGGAGGCGTCTCTGGGGCTAACGTACGGATCGTTAGACTAGGTGACCACAAAGTTGGGAAATATTGGCATCATACACAGCCTCTTTGTAGAATTGGGAGAAAAGAGGTTTTGTTCGGAATGCAACGTGCACTGCTGTGTTTGTTCCCCTCTGGCTCCAAACAATGTCCCTCCATCTGACTACAAATGCTGAATATGTTAGAAAGCAGAGGAGGGGAAGGAAGAGTGATTCTCATAAGCTCCTGATTGTTCTGCATCCCCGTGGGCAGAAGAAGTATGGCTGGAATTAGGGGGTAAGGGAGAGAGGGGTGCAAAGCAAAAATATTGCTGTGAGAGTCCACATTCAACAAGGGGAAACTGTGACGACTCTGTTTGACACCTAGGACATAGTTGACAGCAAGGGGAAAGAAGGACAACAGATCCCAACTGCGAGTTGCTCTGTCCCCGGGCACCCAGAGGAACTGGAAGTTGCAAAGGAGGACCCCCAGGCAACAGATACAACAGAGAATCTTAATCCCATCATGAGCTTCTTTAAAACTCTGGTAAGTGGTTTCCTCCCCTTCTTTCCTTAATCCCATTGCTCAAAAGTTTTGTTAATTCTAAGAATAACACATACTTGGATGTCTTTGTATTGAATGGGATACCATGATGGTGCAGCTGGAACATTGGAGAACGGGGACAAGAGGTGCCTTGCAAGGGGATCGTGTCACATCAAGCTGTCAATGAGGGAGCCCTCAGAGCTGGGGACCCTGGTATGAACAGTGGGTGCCCACACCGTATGACATGAGCTGTGTTGTAATGGAACTTTCCAACAATTGCATGTCTTATGGTCATTGATCATAAACATAATTGGAAAATACTCCTTGAGTTGTTGACCTATCAACGTAGGTTTGCCACCCAAATGGTAAATAAAACTATGGAAATACTTCCCTATCTTGTTACATCTAAATCTACTTTAACTGCATAGAGGCAAGGAGCCGTGTCTTGTATTGCTTGCTTATCTCTGACTCCCCAAGGAAGCCACCCAAGGGCACATGTCAGACATGCAAAAGAGGGCTGAATGAATGAATGAATGAATGATCCAACAGACAGTTCCATGTGTGTTTGAGTTATTTCCAAAGCCCAAGACTAACTTCAAAAGGTAAAAGAAGTCAACAGAATGTGCCACAAATACCAGAGTTATGCATTTGTTTGGACTGGTGGTAGAATTCATGGAAAATCCATGGCCTTCCAGGAGACAGTTTTGAATGTGGTCAAGCCCTTAGTGAATGTGTAAGATATGATGCATTTCATTTTAAAATATTAATTTTTAGAATTTTTTTATACCTAGAAATTATCCAGAAGTCCACAGCTTTCTACTGAACTTGGTAGAACTCATATCTACTGAAAAGGACTTCTCATTACATTCTTTACCAGCAGAGCGAACTCCACCACCACCCCCCCCCCAAAAAACAAAACAAAAAACAAACAAAACATGTATCTATAAAATCAAATCACCCTACCTGAAGAGTCAGCTATATTTTTAATATTTTGTTTTCTTAAATTTTAAGGTTTCACCTAACAAAGCTGAAACAAAAAAAGATCTGGAAGACACGGTAGGTAGTTTGAAGTGCGTTCATGCTTGGGTTTGGGTATAGAATTGGATTTGGGTTTGTGCCTGCTGCACTGTGTCTTGAATTATGTGTGTGTGTGCATGTGTGTGTAGGTATGTGTATACTTATATACAAATTTAGCAATTTAACAGTGCCGTTAGACCATCTTTAAAATGTTTCATTCATGTCAATGATATTTTAATGAAAATTTTAGTGGTAAGCTTGAATATATGCTAACTCTGGATAAATAATGTCACAATAACCAGTTTCTTATAGAAAGTAAGAACAGAATACTAATGACCATATATCATGTTAGTCTGTTTAGCTGTGTGTAGAGAGACCCAGGGAATATAGGAATACAGTACAGAGTGGCCACTGGAAATGAGGAAGAGGCAAGACCCAATTTGAGGTAGACATAAGCTGCCATATTTTTGGTTTCTAAAAAATACGTTCTGTGTTTTTCATGTAATTTGAAAAAAATAAATCTCCACCACAAAGGCAGTTGTTTGGTGACATGAAATAGTCACCATTGGACACTTGCCAAAGGAAGGAATGTTTAGAGTTAGGATGCCCTAGAGAGCCTGAGGTTTTTCACTGTCTTCCTAGAGATTCAACCAATTCCCCTCAAAATAAATTTTGTTTGGATCAACTACTTTCTAGATATGTTTTCCTTTACACTTGACAGAACTGATTATCCCTAATGGAACACATGGTTTAACTTTCACGGGAATCGGGAGGAAAGTTTAGCTTGGTGACAGATAAGTGTCTTGGGTCCTCCTTTTGATAACTACTTTGAAAGACACTAGGACCAAATAAATGGCGTGGCCAGCCCAGTACGTCTGTTACCAATTTTCAAAGGGGCCAGGTTGTGAAAAGGATCCTAGAATTTGTCTCAAGGCCTGTGTTTGAGCTCCAGTCCTGCTATGTGGTAGCTGTGTGATGTGATCCTAACCTATGTGAATCCAAATTTCAACATCTGTAAAATCAGGACGATAAAAATTCCATCTCCTCCCCCCCACCCCCAGCATTGAATGAAAATATGACAATGCCTGGTAAACCATGGAATTCTATTCAAATGTAGGTGACCACCATTTCCATAATCACTGCAAGACATATTGAACGCTATGATTACATTTATATTGTATTGATTGGTCCTTCCAGAATGTTCTTCTCGCATTAGGAAAAAAAATATATATATATGGCATCTTCATGTGTTTCCCTATAAAATTAGTCATCTGCTGCAAGTCAGCTAGGGTCAAGTTCAATGAATAGTGGCATCCAAATGTTTCTTTTTGATTCTGTGTCTTGCGTTGTTTAAAGTCACATAGTCAGCACAATAGACTAAAAACAGTGGGGTATGTGGGCGAATAGTGTGGCTTCTCAAGTGACCTGATGCACTAATTCTCTTCAGCTGCTCATGCACTAAGACTCTCCCCCCCGCCAGAATGTGGTCCCAATAGCACGTACATAGCTGATAAAATCTCACCTGACCGGAGAGGTCAGGGTCACGGCTAGTAGAGCTGAGTCTCAAAAGAGAGTTTTGTGAATGTAGGTTGTCTATGATACAAACAGATCTCTTTCTACAAACCTGTCTTTTTAACATCCTTTCTACTGAAGTTCTTGGATCCTTGCATTTGAAACATCTACACCATTTGTCCATCTTCCCATTTGGCCCAGACAATTTCTAACACACTACACACCCCACACGAAATCCCCCGCCATTCGTAACTTGAGTCAGCAATTCGGAATAGTTGTTGCTGGTCTATTTCAGTTCCAATCTCCCCCCACTTTGGCTCTGTGGACTGGCGCACGTAGATACTTCTTTTGCCTGGGAGATCTGCCCATCTAGAAGTCAGTTGAAATTTTTGTGGATGATACGGTTTCCCTGAGGTTTCTAACACTGAATAAAAGATTGGTTGGAGAAAGAAAGCCACGCAAAGCAGTGTTTGCCTTGACTCCAGGATGCAAAAATAAATCATTTGTCTTCAGGTATTTTTTTTGCTTCCCATGTGACAATAGCATTTAGATATTTAAAACTACAAGTAGGGGCTGTGTATCTTTTTTTTTTCATCTGAATATTTTGTATCATATAGATGGAGCTTAAATGTCCTGTCATTGTCTTTAGCAAATGGGAGTCGTATTAATCTGGGTCATTTAAATAGGTTGCCCTGTTGAAAATCAAGGTGTACTTGAAATGGATTGTGAATATACTGTGTGGCAAATTGTCTTTGAGCGTTTAAAAAAAGAAGGTCATTCACATGATATGAATGTTGTGGTTTGAGGGTGGGGGTGCTGTCCCAGCAGTTAATTGTCAAAGTGTTTCAATGCATTTAAAAACAACAGAAAAAAAATGGATTTTGTTTAAAAACAATGTTCTAAGCTGTGACCACTGTTGCCCAAAAGGCATCCAAAGCAGA
The DNA here is from genome assembly GCA_028646485.1 of Cryptoprocta ferox. NCBI lineage: Eukaryota > Metazoa > Chordata > Mammalia > Carnivora > Eupleridae > Cryptoprocta > Cryptoprocta ferox. The sequence goes on from CM053576.1 coordinate 7,980,204, forward strand.
AAGTTTCTGTGATGGACAGGCTGGGCAGAAGATCTGTGAGACCCAAGCTAAAGCCACCAAGAAAAAGCACCTGCATAGCCCCAGGATAGGATTCGCCTTTAGGAAATTCTTTAGGCATAAGGTCTGTATCTTGTTAAATGACAAAAAAAAAAAAAAAAAAAAAAAAAAAAAGAACCCTGGTCTTCACCACATGGTACAGGTGACTGTCCTATGTCCTATGATTCCTCAGCTCGGCTTCAGGGAAGACAGCCAGGTGTGGTTGGGATCCTTAGAGGGCATTAGAGAGTATGTGAACCAAATTTCAATGATTATTTTGAATCTCCATAATTATAAAGTTTCTTCTTAGTGCGGACCAGGGTTCTGGAACGATCCTTCTAACTCCGTGTTTCCCAAATGTCAAAAGTATGCATACCATCTTAATCATTTTTGTCACATTTAGCATGATTCAGTTGATCTTTTTTATTAAAATGGACTCGTTTCCTATTTAAAGGTATCTTTAAAGAAAACTTTTATTACACCATACATGGAAAACTGGAGTCATTTTTCACAAAGAGGTAACCATTAATATGGCTTATTAAAAAATAATGACATTCTAGCTACCTTGTTTGTATTAAGCTCCGAATTTACTGCCTTTCTAGCTTTATTAAAGTGCAATTTGCCAGCAATAGAAAAATGTTAAAGATGTAATGGCACCAGGCTGAGCTTTTCCCCGAATGTTCTTAGGAAGATCAAATGAGAGTTGAAAAAGGAAAAGTATTTTCATTATTTTTATTATGTTATTTAGCATTATATCTCTGCACAATCTAAAGTCACCTGTGATGCCACCAATGGTATGCTTCCTACACTTTGGGAAATATTCTTCTAACCTCAAGACAATAACTATCTTTCTGTGGCCTGTTCCCTCCATTTTCAGTATTAACTAAGCTCATCCTGAACCCAAATAAAAGCCCAGACATAACAAAACAATGAATGAAGGCAGAGCAATTTCTATCTCCATGTCCTTGGGAAGTGAGGACAACATAGAAGTTAGTTTTGAAGATTTCACTCTTTCAGTATCTAAGAAGACACCAGTGTTTGTCTGAAACCATCAGTTAGGATCTCTGAATTGGGCCAGCGTGCTTGGACGTGTGTTTAAAATATCAACCATTCTCCACTAGGTTGAATGAACTTATTAAAAAAACTTCCCGAGCTGAATGTTAGAGTCCCAGGATTGTGTATGCAAAGAAAACTCCGTAGACAGATCTCCTGGCTGAATCTATATTTGCATAAGCAAACTGTGTTATGAAGCCAAGCTTTAATTTCCATACAGGCTTATTTTGTTTTGTAAAGACTGAGAGAGTGGAGTAATAGAAATTAATGGGGGGGGGTGTGGAGATTAAAAAGTGGTACTACTCTACGTGGGACACAATTTGGTAATTGCTAGCGAAGTGTGCCATAGACCTTGTGCAAAGCAATCTGGTTGAATTCCCACTTGCAGCTTCTGTGAGGAGGGGGGCCTTGAAAGTTTACAAAACGTATGACGTTCCCCCTCCTATCTGCATTTCATTTTGGCATTCATTTCATGCACAGCAAAGTTTCATGTCTCCAATCTCTTTCCTCCACACAGAGGGGACCACCCAAGTTTAATATTCCTAAGGTTTCCCCCCGATCATTGGTCTCACATCCTGCCACTGCACTGCATTTTGGGCAAAGATAGGATTCCAGAAATACTGGGAAGAAGAAGTATCCTTTCCTGGGATTCTGTCATACCAAAACAAGGACTTGAAGATTTGGCCTTGAGTTACATTCAGTCTATTTTTTGTGTAAAGGTAAAATAAGGAGACAATTCCCAAATGTTCTCAATTCTCATTTATGCAGGAGTTTGGTAGAACTTACTGGCTTTTACCTCCTTTTTCTTCATTTGATTAGTCTGTCATCCAAAAAGATAGAGAAATAGGGCCATTAAGACCGACCAGCCAGATTGTGGCATGATTACAGGAGCTATGCCACTTATCCTCAATTTCATTGGAACCTAGGACAGAAAAGAGGAAATCCAAGCAAATTCAGGGATCAAACATCATCTTCTGGTTTTGCTATTTAAAAAAAAACATGGAATGGTTACCAGTTGTGATCCACTCCTAGATTCATTTCTCTGTAGCTCAATTTTTCTTTCTATAAAAAGAATTTTCTTAAAATTTTTTTTCTTGGTTTAAAAAAGTAGGGAGGCCTGGAGTTAATAAGTGAAATAAGCTTATTGTTATAAATAATAAGAGCGTCAGCTTTGCTTTGCTGAATCGGGATCTTTTTCTCTTGGCTTAATCACACGCTATGCTTTGGAATCAAACTTTTTCACATGTTCTTCTAATATTGAACATGACAACAGGCACACAAAGCAAGGCATTGTTCCAGGACTTTTTTCACCATGCCCAGGAATGCTCCTCTCCCCACTCAGGTTTTCCCGATGCCCACCCTCTCTGCAGGGCAGCTAAAATATTAGTAGCTGGCTCATTTAATTCAAAAGCTCTGCTATACATTCATTGTTTTCCACTTCAGTGCAATGTTTATATCTTACTAACCCCTCCCCTCTTCCATACCCAAATGTGAAAACATACTAGGGAAGAAGGTGAAACTAATGTTAGAATTTCATACGTGGGGTTGCCAGATAACATATAGATGCTCGGTTAAATTCAAATTTCAGACAAACAGCAAATAATTTTTAGTATATATATAAATATGTCCCAGCCAATTCTAGGGGCATACATTCTGATGCTTCGAAGTTATTATTGTGTTGATCTGAAATGCAGATGAATGGGGTATCTTATATTCTCGTTATTGAGAGTATTTGCTATATCTGGCATATCCAAACCTATCCATGAGATTGACTCCAAAAAACATAGAGGTTTTGTAATCTCTTCCATAATGGAGACAGAGTATTAATTCAGTTGACACTGGCAGAATACCATGTGGGGCACATCTCTGGGAAGTGGGGAGATGGGTGGGCAGGGAGAAAAGACTACTGGTAGTCTAAGACCTCTTACCCCAGTAAGGAGGAGAAGGGTGGGTAGAAACACAACATGGAAGGATCCTGTGTAAGCATTTCTCTCCGGTCCTTTCTAGACAATTATTTAGTCATTTATTTAATGCCTATTTTGTGCCAGACACTGGGCCTGATGGCAGCTAGGGATATAATTATGATCAAGGCAATGACTCTTACCCTCAGAGCTCCTGGTCTGGTCAGGAAGATGCATATTCAACAAACAACTACACACACATTACAGTTGTATTATTCTATATATAATAAAGTTATCCTCTCGCACTGTTTTTCAAGGGTCTCTGGGTATTTTCCCAGTGCAAAGGGAAGAGGATTGCCCATCAGTTTCCCAATGAAACTGATGATTGTAGATGTGTTTCTCAACCTTTTTGTCATTCTCACCTCCGGCCATGAAGCTTTTTTAGACATTTTCTCCCTGGATGCATACAGTAGCACAGGGAGTGGGGACATTGGTTCATTAGAGGCAGTGTAATATATGGGAGCTGGTGAGTGTTTGGGTGTGGGTATCAGACTCCCTGGATTTTGATGTCAATTCTGCCACCTTATTGGTGTAGTCGTGGGGAATTTTTTTTTTTTTAACAACCTGAGACCAACATTTGCTTCCTCATAGAGCTGTTGTTAGGGCTTTCAATTCCTTAGAGCAGTGCCTGGCACAGGTAACTTTTATTGTGCTTGTTAAGTCAAAGTTAAAAGTTGGAGATTATGTCTCTTATATTTACTTTAACATCCTTTAATTTCTAATTTGGACCGCTAAGATAATACACATGTATAATAGGAACAAAGATGTATTGGAAATGCCTGTCCAAGATGTTTACTGGTGGGAACATGATCAAAACCACTTGAAAGACCAATGAATGGCCTCTATATGAACTAACAACATTCTAACAGCAAAGTACCTCCTACGAACACCATGATTCCTAATGACTTACACAAACATAATATATTTTTTTTGCAAAAGGAAAATAACTTGACTTTTTCCAAAATTTTAACACAAATCCACATTCACATAGAGTATTTTCAAGTACAGAAAATTGTAAGAAAGAAAACTAACACGCGTAACCCCAGCCTATATTTTATAAAAAAGAGATCTTACACTTTTGAAATCCTGACATCACTTTAATTGTTTTTCTTTTTTTACTCGATAGGGTGCTGAAAAGCCACCTGCCACTTCATCTGACGTCAAGTCAGACAAAGCTAACTTTATATCCCAGGAGACCAAAGGGGCGGCCAAGAACCCTACATCCACTGAAACCGCAAAGGAAGCCGCCAAAGAAAAGGGGGCACCCACCTCTCTGCCTCTGAGCAAACTGTTCTGGAAAAAGGTAAGTTCTCTTTTCAAGACTTGCGGAGGCTTTGGGGCTAGGATGACTTGAGAAATGTTTTCAAATTGCACTAATCCATGTGCTCACACAGTATGCAGTTTATTTTTCTTCTCCCAAATGACTCAATTAGCCATTGAGTTGAAGACTTATAATTTACTCCTGGGAAGAATGAAATGCCTGTCGTGTTATATGCACATGTTTCACGGGAAAGAAAAGGAAATAAACAAGTAGATTTTTTTCATTCTTGGAGTTATTCCGGTTCATGACAGACTGTTGTGGTATTTCGTGACTTCATTTTCTTACTAAAATGGCTTCGTAGTCTGGCTTCCTCCTGGATTCCTTGAGCACTCTCACCCCAGCGAGCTGAACCACCTCCGGGCTCCCGCTCTCTTTCCCCTGCAAGATATATAATCAGTCATTATGAACCACTAAGGCTCACTCTCTGTTTAGAAAACCAAGGTGTCCACCATTTCCCACCCCCACCCCCCGGGGCAGGCACACAGCATGTTCTGTGATAGGGGCATTCACCCCACTGTGTGATCTTTTTCCCTCTAGAATTAAGGTGGCGTGCAAGGGAGTGTGCTGGGTGGGGCTGAGTCAGTCCGAGAGCTATTCCTTGATCATCGTTGCTGAGCAAACCCCAGCTGCCGCACACGTTCGGAGCTCTTGCCTCTTTTAAATGTGGCCAAAAGATGAGCAAGAAGCCGTGGGTGAGAAAGTGGGAGGTAATTCACAGAGCTGAAAAAATCTAATTAGTAATTTCACCAAAACATCCATGCCTTTTGGCACGAAATACAAGGCAGGTGATTAATACAGATGCCCCTATGGTGTCCGTTTTCTTCTTTGGCCCAGAATCCAACTGGAACTCTTCCTTGTTTGCTGTCTGTTGCGCAGATATCTTTCTCCTGGGTCCTGCCCAAAACACAAACTCTAATACTTAATGAAAACTTTGGGTGATGTCATTTGGCATCCTGTTCTGGTCCTCCTTCCTTCCCAACCGCCAGTTACTTATTTTTAAAAATCTTTGATCACCCGTATAATGCAGGGAACAGTTCCCGAGTGAATCATATGTGCCTGTTGGTGGCCAGGAAGATGACTTAGGCAACCCGCCCTCAAACATTTTTATAAACAATGGTATATATTTAAAGTGCATTAGAAAAATGGAGCCAGCACATTAAACTCAAGATTTAATATATATTTTGTTCAAGGTGAGGCTATACATATTTAGTTTAAGAAGCAAGCCTATTAATTAATTAAGCACCTAATCGTAAATTTGGATCCTTCAAGGAGTAGCACTGAGACAGAATTGATGCGCAATAGATTTATAGGAGGAAAGCAGCACGAAGGAAAAAGGACAGGAGATAGGAGTAGCTGGAGAAAGACTTCAGACCACAGTCAGAGTCTGACACGGGAGAAGAGAGACAGGGAAGGGAGGCGGAGGAGGTCAGAAAAGCCACGGACTAAGGGTGGTGTTGAGCCAACTTGGAATCCCAGAGCAGAGCTTGCCCACGAGGAGGCCAATGATGGGCAAGAGTAGCCTAGTACCCTGCCGTGCTCAGTCATTGCTTGGGAGCACGGCGTGTACATTAATTCTGTCATGGATGTCAGGGAGGTGTAGGCCGGACGCTCTCCTAGCAGGGAAATCTGAGCGCACACTCCATGGCTGCCACAGATGGTACATGAAATGTGGCAAAGACCACTTAGGAGGCTGGCAAGTGACGGGAGTTTGAGGAACCCTGATTGGCAGCAGACAGATCTGACCCTGAGTCCGACGAGCCTGGTTAAGCAGCCTCTGTTTCTTAACTTGTAAAATGCAGATAATGATGGTACCTAGTCATAGAAATGAAGATTAGATAAAATAATGCCTGCAAACCCCCTAACACCACGCCTTGCACAAAAGTGGCCAGTGACGGGGGCCTGGGTGGCTCAGTCGGTTGAGCGTCTGACTCTTCATCTCAGCTCAGGTCATGATCTCACAGTTTGTGGGGTCACGTCCCGCGCCAGGCTCTGCACTGAGAGCACAGAGCCTGCTTGGGATTCTCTCTCTCCTTCTCTCTCTACCCTTCCCGCGCTCATGCACACGCACTCTCTCTCTCTTTCAAAATAAACTTTAAAAAAAAGTGGCCAATGAATTGTCCTTCTGACCTTTGTCATTTATCTCCTGTGTATTCGGGAGGGGACACACTCCATCTTTCTATACTCTCCAGTTTGGAGAAGCTTCTAAGCAACTAAGCCTCAAATACTTTTATTTTTCCTTACCTTTGGGGTCTATAAGGGATATATTGGTTCCTCTTTGAAATTCAAGCTATTTCCATTGAAAAAAAAAAACAGGACCACTTAGCCTTCATCCCGCTAATGGTCAGATTTCATGTAGTCTCACTGGTTTTTTCTTTTTCTCTATTATCTGGCTTTATTTCTTTAGTAAATTATAAAAATAATGAAGAGACACTAAAAGCCAAGTCACCCGTAAATCTTGTTTTTCTTTCTTCCATCTAGTCAGAAAGAACAGCTCTAGACGGAAGTAAAATATAGGGAAGATTCACTCATGCAAGAGTATTTTTATTCTCTTTCTTTGTGCGGAGTTTTTCGGTGCTAAGTGCTGGGTGCTAACGCATTGAAAAGATAGAGCAGACAGATTGCTCTCCTCTGGTAGCTTAAAATCTCACGAGGGGATTTATGTTCTAGTAGAAAACAAAATGGAAACCTTTGTTTTCTTTAAATTAGATAAGCCTTGGTTATAAAATCACTGTTATAAAATTTTTTGGAAAACAAAGAGAAATGCTAGAGAATTTTGATATTTCCACTAACCCAAGCTCTCTTTCTTCTCCTCTTGTAACTGAGAAGCTTTTACACAAACTGACTTTGAAGTGTTTGAGTCCGCAATCTGAACATCAGAAATAAAACTCTCCCCTAACACGCTGTGGATATGGAATTATAAGTTATTTTGATTTATAGGCTTGATTGCTGAAGTTGTTCTTATTATAAAACAAAAATAACAAAAATAACCTTTGAGAAAGTTAATTCCAAATGATGTCGTATTTACCAAAAAATGTTTTAAATCCCGTTCCCTGGACTACCTGTGCTCTTTATTGTTCTGCGTTCTTTGGTATACCATTCACTCTGTGACCTCCCAAAAGTTACTCAACCTCTTTGAGTTTCTTTTTCCTCATCTGTTGAAGGAAAGCGTTGATCTTGAAAGGAAATAGATGATTTTGAAAAATTCCAGCATGTGGCAAGTCTTGCGTAACAGACAGAATCAGAAAGTTTGGACAAATCTCTTGACCACTGAAAGCCTCTATTTTCCTCTGTGTGAATAGGGACGTGTTTATCTCACTGTGTTGTTACGACAGTCCAATAACTGTACACAGAGAGACCCTCGGACATAGTAAGTGCTCCACGAACAGTTTTATCACTTCTTCAGGTGTGAGCCGTTGCTGGTGACCATCCAAATATCCATGTGTGGCATTTGGTGCCAATAGGTACCAAACTAGAATAAGGCTCATTTCTACTCCTATCGAAACACCTAAAGTCCATTTGGAGGAACAAGGTGTATATGCATGCCTGCACGTGCAAGTGTGTGTGTGTGTGTGCGTGTGTGTGTGTATGCACACACTATTAGTAAATGATACATTTGGAAAACTTCAGAATAGTGCTTTTCTGGCTTTCCTTAGGAGGAGAGAGATGATGGTGTGGAAAAATAACGGGGACTCTGAAGCCAAAGAGACACATCGTCAAATCTCAGCTCTGACAGTTACTGGTGGTTTGAATGTGATCACGTCACTTAAATCCTCCATGCCTCACTTTCCTCAGCTCTGGGAATGGGCAGTGGCATCTACCTTTTGTGGTTACTGGGAGGACTGAGTCGGAGAATGAATGCAAAGTGACTGGCCCCGTTCCCAAACAACGATGTTGGAATCCAGTGTTAATGTGCAGGGTGCAGGTTACAAATGCTGTGGGCGTTTAGAAAAGGGAGCAGTCTAAGTAGGTCAAAACAGACTAAGAGGACTTTAAAGATCCTCTGAATCCTCTGAGTTCTTTGTTTCAAATACGGATTCCTGCATTTGATCCCACAATCCACGGGAATCCTGGTTAAGAGAGTCTGGCATATGGCCGGACAATTATGGAAGCACTTGAAAGGCGGGCTGAAATGTCTAGGCTTGAGGAAAGGTCTTAGGGCCATGTGAAACCAGTGAACTCAGAACAGCTGTCACATGATCAAAATGATGATTCCAGAAGACCTGCTAGCAATGGGATGTCTGTTGGCTTAAGTGCTACCATGTGACAGTATTTTAAAGAAACATTCTTTTATGAATGTACTCTTCAAAGGACAGGATGCTTTGCTATGCAAGTTTATACTGATGAGTTCAGGAGCTGTTTACGCCCTCAAGCTCAGCAATGTAAATGCCCAAACAGGATCTTTTAGTTTCAAACTGGGCTTTTGTTGTGATGGTAAAGGAGGCTGGACAGTTTGTAGACTCAGCAGATAACAGCCAGGTGTCCGGTTCATTGAAGATCAGAAGTTTCTAGTTTTGAGATTTGAATGGGAATTCCACACTCCATGTGTTTCCCGATTAGCCCCACACCCTGTTACATTCTTCTGACCGAGAGCTTGGGAACCCAATAAACACCTCCCGGTCTGCAGAAATGGAACTTGCACTTAAAAATCCTTTCTTGTCTGCTTTGAAGTGAACCATTTTGTCAGCAGCGCCATCCAATTTTCATTCTCGTCTCTGAGATTTCCCTCCTGAGGATAGTTCCAGTGTGGAAGAACCCAGACCTTTGCCCTCCATCTACCACACTGGACCCCCTGGCAGTGGGAGAGAGCGAATTGCAATTTGGTGCTGCTGGTTCCTCTGTCCGTAGGCTTTCTACTAGCTGGGAACTGTAAGGAGGGAAGGGAGATGCTACCTGAGGCCTTCATTTGTCATTGTGTGTTGAAAATCGGTGCAGATACACATTACATGTGAGACCTGGGCTTGGCTCAAAGAACGGGTTCAATAGAGATACTGTTGATAAATGGTCCAAGCTGAACATCTCATCTAGAGAGAAAGCAAATCTGGCCATGGAGAAGGAAGTTACTAAAGTCACTAAAGTCACACGGTCACTAAAAAGTGTGATTCGGACCCTTGACATCATCATGGAAGGGGGGACATCTTGGCTCTTAGAACCATTTCTACCACTTCCCAACTGTACCACCTTGAACAAGTGATTTCACCTCGCTGTGTCTCCTTTTCTGTCTGTGTAAACGAGGATCGCCCTCCTTACCGCTTGGGGCCACTTTCGGTGAGATGGCGTGTACAAAGGCCCTGCACATACAACGTAGACACAGGTATACAATCCGTGTCCACAATGCAAGAAGACGTATTGGGGGAGGTCGATCCCTTTCTCCCCTCGTACTGCGTGGTTTAAACGTAAACATAAGCACAGGGCTAGAACAAAATGAACATAGGGAAGCGTTCTTAGCCTGGAATCCCAGAGAAGAGATGGTCTATGAACACCCTAAAATGATTTGCAAAATATTCAGTTTGTGTTTCTTTTTCTGGAAAGAGAGTCCAGATCTGTCCAGCGAGTCTCAAAGCGGTCTGTAAACACCACCCCACCACCTGCCAAATTTAAGAACAACTGCAAAGATCATCTCCAAAGTTGAAGCTTAGCAAACTGATGTCATGTAACGGTGGCCTTGACCTTTGATAGCACTGGGGCAACTGTCCCCCTCTTTGAGGCAGTCTGTGTGTAACAGAATTACTGTAGAGAGGGATAGTGTTTGAAGTTGGATGTGTTGGACCCTGGCCTTCTGGGCCTCCAGAGAAGGGTTTTAGTCGGATTGACCTTTGGGCCAATGATGACACTGGCCCATATTGAGGACCGAAGCAGATACCGATGCTGGCCACTGCGCTGTGGTCAGGATAAGATTGAAGACCCTGCTTGTTACCTCAGGGCCTGTTTGCTCTATGAGTACCACGGAATGGATGTCTCTGGACTTAACTGCCAGAATTATCCTGAGCAGCTCATTTGTTTTTACCTGACAGTGACTGTGTCTTGTGTGATTTTCATCAACAAGCAGAAAATGTAATGGCAGACGTGTCGCTGACCCACAGCTAAGGCCGTGGTTTGTGTTTTCTGTAGCAACCCTTCTCCCCAACTCCATTCGTGTCCTGGCTGTGTCTGGGTATTTATTTTCCCTTCGTTGCCTTTTAAAATACATAACTATTTATTATCTTGCTGTACCAAGGGATCTTGTGTCAGTGTCCTTCACGTTCTCTTTGGAATCAGGTATGCATAAGCAATTCAATGTCCAAGAACGGCATCAGAGGGCTGTTAGCCCAAAGAACTCTCCATTTCTTGGTAACATTCTGACTCTTGCTTTTGTTTTTATCTTCCCTTTAGTCAGTTAAAGAGGATTCGGTCCCCGCAGGTGCAGAGGAGAATGTAAGTTATGATTAAATGGCAGAATCATTCCATTCTCATCTTCCGCATGCTGGACCATTGGGCATTGCAGCTCCGGGGTCCTGTGTTCTTGCATGCCTCAAGTGTCTCCCATCTGCTGTAGACTCTTTCAGCTTTCCACGTGATTAGGGACCACTGGGGAATAACATTGGATGAATATTTGTAATGCCTATGGAATCAATGCAAACGAAACACAAAATCAGAGGATGCATTGTTATACTTTGTTATCATTCAGGGGCTGAAAGAGTCTACCAAACATAAGAACATCCTCCCACTTCCTTAAGGGGCAACGATGCTACACCCTGTGCTTCCTCTACCTTGATCGTTCTTTATTTCCATGGCAACCCAGATTCTCTACTAACTGTGGGCGGTACCCAGGACAGGTAGTTGCGTCAAGCATAAGAGCATCTTGCTGCACTTGATGCTAAGACTGTTAGTCTTGGGCTGGAGAACCCACTCCTTGGACCTATCCCTGAGAGACAGGTTGAGCCTCACCGTCCAAACTTTCAAGGCAGTGCGTTCACGTCTGAAGGGAATGGCTCCACAGAGGCACCTCAAAAATGCAGTTTTCCAAAAACATCTTCCAGGGAGATTAATAAATTGTCCTCATGAGTCAGCAGCTTTCTGCTCTGAATGGAGTGCCGTCTTTGGAAATTTTTGTAAGTGGGGATAAGCGAGTTCACAGCTCCTTGAGATAGAAACTGATCATTATCGTTTTGCCAAAGCAAAATATGTTTGGCGCTTTCTAGGTGTCTCTTGTTTTGCTAGCCTTGGATAGGGCTTGTGTTTTCATTTTTATTTAATTGCTGGCATTGATCTGATGTTGAAAATCCAAGTATGATCCAGAAATGTTGTCTGTGATGTGGAATGGAAATTAGAATGGCTGTTAAAATTCTCGCTAGGAGAAAGGTCTTTCAAATCTGCTTTTTTGTTATTGTAATTGTTTTCTTTCCCTTCCCCCTCCCTCTTCCTTCCTTCCTTCCCTCCTTCCTTCCTTCCTCCCTCTCTCTCCTTTCTTCCTTCCTTCCTTCTTTTCTTCCTTCCTTCTTTTCTTCCTTTCTTCCTTTCTTTCTCTATTTTCTTTCTTTCTTTCTTTCTTTCTTTCTTTCTTTCTTTCTTTCTTTCTTTCTTTCTTTCTTTCCTTCTTTCTTTCTTCTTTCCTCCCTCCTCCTCTCTTTTGAGCCAAACTTACAAGCTCAGCAAAGCTCAGATCTTTCATAATTCCAAAAAATTCTCATGAATTTACCAGCTATTTTCTATAAAGCCAAAGCCTCTATTTCAGCAACCTGTGAGGAGGAACAATGTGGGTCTGTTTCCCCCATGAACTTAAAATTTAAAAGCTGCAGGTTAACCCTAAGGCATCATTTCGCATTGAGTTCTGAGTTTTTTGAAGAGAAACTTCTTTTTGGATGTTTGTGTGCAATTACCTGCTTGAGGAACCCCACATCAATGCACGGCTGACCTCTGACAAAGAGGAAGTATTTCCTTTTCTAATGTGAAATTCAAAACAGAAATATAAACATAAACTAAAGTCAAATTACTGATGCTAAAAGAGAACAAAAAAGCTGATGCAGATATCAAAGAAACCAAATATATTCTCAAGAAAATAAAGATGCATTATCAAAATGGCTTTAAGTTACTTAGCCCTCAGAAGAACATTTCTGTTTTTAACCTCCAACATTTCTTTGTCTGCCTGTTAGTTGGAGAGAATGAGGCTATAAGTAGCGATCTTGGGCCCTTTATCCCCAGGCTGTGCCACCTGTTGGACCTCAGTTTACTCATCTCTTAAATGCCCACAATGATATTACCCACCCCTTAGGGTTCTTGCAAGAATTAAGCGAACAATGCATGTAATGTGCATGTTTCAGTGCCCAAAACACAGAAAGAATTTGGTATTTCAGGGGTCAGCAAACAGCAGCTCGCAAGTCCATTCCAGCCCGTTGCTCGTATGGTCCACGAGCTAAAATTGGTTTTTACGTTTTGAATGATTGAAAAAACTGAAAAGAATGATATTTGGGGGCATATAAAAATTTCCCCAACTTCACATTTTACTGTTTACGAATAAAGTTTTATTAGAACAAAACCACACTCATTTGTGTGCATATCGTCTGTGGCTGCTTTCCTGCTTTAATGGCAGAGTAGAGTGAGTGCTTCCCAGTGACGAGAGATTGCATTTCCTTGAGAAACTACACATCTCTCAGTGCCCACGTCGAGTGAAGGCATGTGTGAGATAATTAGTTTAATTTCATCCTCTCAAATAAAAGAGATGGCATTAATCAAAACAGCATACAGTATTCCAAACCTTCAAAACAGAACTATTAAGTGTGATTAGTCATATTATAAGAGTCCTATCTAGCGACGTCTGGCTAGGATATGGTTGGTTTTTGTTTTGTTTTGTTTTGTTTTGTTTTGTTAATTTCTCTACCACCAGTTTCCATAACCAATCCATCAACCAATGCAAAGCAAAAGGCAGAGTGATTTCACCATTTCTCTAAGTTTTTCATGAAAAGAAAAATAAGGTTTTGAAACCTGTGGAAGTTTAGTGCTTTTCCTAGAATGTGCTTCTGGTCCTATCAGAAAGAAAATCTACTAAAGAAACTAAAGAATCATTCCTCTGTAATCTGAAAATATTTTGGCCATTGCTTAATTCAATTAATGTCCTAACTAATGGGGGAAAAAATCTTTCCCTCCCAATGACCTATAACATCAAGGCAATAGGTACTTCTGTGTTTTACCTCTGTTCGTAAGTAACCTCATGGTTGCAAGTGAAGGAAAACCCAACCCAATCTGGATTTGTTTTTAAAAAGGAATTTATTGGCACTCATCACTAAGAAGTAGAATTGGTTTTAAATAAATCTTGATTCGGGACTTTCCTGTGGCTCAGTATTCCTGGCCTGGCTCCATTTCCACCTTCTGATACCACGTCACCAAGTTCTGAGTAAAGGAGAAATTGACCCACTAGAAATTATGCATGTCCTAGAATCTGTTCTCTTTTGTGGACCTACATGGATTCATGTGCTCTATTAGTCAGCTTTTGCCAGGTTTTGTTGCAGTAACATCCAAGCCCCACATTGCGGTGGCTTTCAATAGCAAAGATTCTCCTTTTCCTCATTCGTGCTACATGGCTGCTGTGAGTGGTCTGTGGCTGACCCGTGGGGCTTCTTCCTGCTGAGATCCAGACTGAAAAAAACAGCCCCTTCAGTAAGAACATGCAATTATAGTGACAGAGAGAAGCCAGTACCAGGGGTGAACCACGCAATGGCTCTGGCACCTTCCACTCAGGCTTAGATCTGCTCAGACAACTTCATCCCAATTATGCAGTCTTAAAGTTAAGGTGCGTTGTTCCCCCAAAGCAAAATGGGGGTTCCAGGAAGAGAACGAGGGAGAACAGTTCCTGGGTTGAAAAATAAAATCTTTGCCAGATCTTTGTAATCAAATCATCGTGTCATAAATCAAATCAGACAGCATCTTAAAGAGATTCTAAAGTAAAAACTGTTATATCAATATTGTTGTATTATGGGTGAAGTTTAGGTGGAGGAAATCTGTTTTGCAATAAATCAGTCTCCAGAACTCGCAGTTCTAGTGAAAACTGAATAATCCAAATTCCAAGAGAAAAGATGATATAATATTTGAGGCAAAAAGTGAAAACTTGCTGAAGTGTGTATTGTCTGTCTTAAATGTACTAGCCTTCTTCATGCAAAGTATAACATCCCCTACTGAAGTCAGGCCAGTCCATGCTAAAGCATAGCACAAATCCGATTTTCATTGCATCCATCATTCCCCGAATTAAAATGGGCAGATGCAGTTATATATTCTCAATAAGGGGCAACTTCTTCCAAAGCCTCAGCCGGAAGGATATCGGAAAACTATCCAAATAAAAATCAAATTCTATGTCTGTGTATACAAATCAGCTCCTCACTCAGCTCAAATCCTTCTGGATTTTTCCACACTGGAAATAGTTGGCTTTTCTTGGCTGCTGAAAGCCAATTTCTTGGCCTGACTTCAAAGGCAATGGGACTCTCTAGAAGTACCCCCCACATCAGGCTTTTTTTTTTCCTGCTGAAATAGTTATGTTTTGAAGAATGGACTCTGGCCTAGGATTTATGAGTTGACGCCACTCACCATTTGTAAAGGCCCAGCAAGAAAACCATTGGCAATCAAAAAGTTGACTGATGAAGTTACTGCCATACAGTCTGATTTTTTATTATGTAATTTTCCCTCCAGGCCCTTACATACAAAAAAAGGAACTTGCTGCTTCAGAGACAGAATAATTCTGAACCCAGATTCAATGAGTCAGAATCTGGTCATTACCAACCTAAGGGCTATTTCCCATTTCTCCACCCTTTTCCCGATGATCTCAGGCGAGGTTGGCAACTACCACCCCCACAAAGTATTTGATCATGATTAGTCTAAAATAGTACTCCCATTTTTTTCAACAACAATTTGTCTAAGGGTAAGGATGCGACAATTCTGGCCAGTGAAACGTACGCTAAGGTAGGGAATCAAAATACAGAAGTTCCTTTGGAGGAAAGCTTTTGCTGTGATCTTCCTCCCTTTTTTAAGACATTGGGTTGAGGATGTCATGCCTGGAACTGTGGCAGCGACTTTATATCCATGAGGTAACAAATAAAAGGATGAAAACCCACATGCCAGAGATGGCAGAGCCAAAGGATAGAAGTAACTCATGTTTTTAAAGACATTGTGGAGCCATTGAACCAATCCTAGAACTTCCTGCTTTCAAAGGTGTTCTATATCGTTACTGGTTAAGTCACTATTAAGTATTCAGTTACTGGTACACAGCTCCATCCTCATTGAAATGGCTACTTACCTGTGCTATGACTTTGGCCAAGCCATTCAATCATTCACATTCTTCATCTATAAGATAGGGATAATGTTACCCTACTCTGAGCTCTTTAATAATCCAATACCTATTCACTGAGGGAATATATTAAAAATACTTTGCGTGATGTCAGGCATAGTAAGAGGTAGTTACTAATATCATCTCTACAAAGTGGGCATGTGCATGGTGGGTGATTCCACATTATTCAGGCCCATGAAATAAACAACTCTCATAATAGCACAAGTAACAACCAGTAATGTTAACTGAGTGCTGGTTATGTGTCAGGCACCGTTCTAAGAACTTTACGTGCACTACCTGGATTGAATTTCACAAACAACTTTCTGATGTGCATTCCGTCCCCGTCGAGAAGATGGAAACCCCAGGTACAAGGATGTTGAGTAGGGACCTCTGTTTAGAGCCTTCATAAGGGGCGGAGTCAAGACCTGAAGCCAGGCAGGCTGGCGCTCCAGGCTGCTCTCGTGATCTTCATCAGACCGCCTGCATGTCAGGCTCACCCCAGGACTCTTGTGGCTGAAGGTTCTTTTTCAGAAATGCAACTGAACTGAATCAGGCCAGATATGGAAACCCATGACCACATCTGACGAATAATCCCAGTACGTCACTTGGCTTTAGTCTCATCCTGGCTTCCCAAGATGGGCCTGGGTCAGAGCCGGGCAGCCCGGCAGCCGGGGAAGCCTCCTCCCAAACATGTGCTGTCTGGCCTTCCAGTGCTTTCATTCTTTCAATGTCTTTAGATAGGACAACTTGACTTGTGTTCACCCTAGCCCCTGCCGCTGCTTGCTCTCTTATGGTCAATCCATGCCGATCTCCCCTGCTTTGCTTCCTTCAGACTTTTGAGCTGATGATTCCCCCAAATCAATTGATGACTTCCCCATATCTTTGTCTACTGACGGAAGATGCTAGAAGTCACGCTGATGTGTTATGAAATGGAAGGGGGGGAGAGACGGCTGTGACTCAGTTGCCATATTTCAGGATGGTCCCTCATTCGTATTTGTTAATGGGCACCTTCCTGCCTCAGTTGACAATACAGAAATTAAGAGTCCTTTTCAATTTGGATCACCGGGGCCATGGGCAAACCAATGGTATATTCTGTATGAATGGAAGGAAAATGATTTCTCCGCAGGCATGCTGTGTTTTTAGAAATACCTAAGTTCCCTCCCCCCACTCCCCGACGGCAAGAACAAGACTCTGAGGAAGCCAGGGTCTGGCACCAGCAAAGACAAATGCACAGATACCTTTGGCTCTAGAGCACCTTCCTCGGAGGCAGGAGAAGGCAAACTTGTTGTGCAAAGGGCCAGGCAATAAATATCTCGAGCTCCACAGGCCACATGTGGTCTCTGTTGGCTATTTTTTTCATCTTTTAAAAAAGCATTTTACAACCCTTTAAAAATGTAAAATCCATTCGTAGCTCAGGGCCATACAAAAACAGTCTCTGGGATGGATTTGGTAGTAGCTTGCCAGCCCCTACTGGAGGGAACAAAAAAAGAAATTACGAAGCCCTCTCCAGGCAAAATTAAATCTGTTGCAGGGATCAGTGCGAAGCAGAAACTGTTCCAGATGTGACTGGGACACGGCACAAATGGAGTGAGGCAATGCAAAGAGCAGCATTTGGAATCAGAGCGCAGGTGATTCGGATCTTCCATCCAAACCCCCCATTGCTGACCATCCCTTGTCCCCCGCGGACATTCAGGGGGGCACTGAGCTCACTAGGTGCCTCGCTGGGGGCCGTCAGGAACTCGACCACAGTTTCCTTGCCAAGTTTGGTTTTCTTCTGAAAGCATGAACTTCGGTTAAGAAACAACAAATGCCTGGCCCTGAGGTGGGGCAGGAAGTGAGTTTAGAAGGAAGCCCAGTCTGTTAAGTCCAGTGTGGCTTTCACACCATCCTTTCTGCAGAGAGGATGGAGTCTCCACAGTTTCGGGGGAATGTAAGGCACGTGATGGAAGGTGTCGTGGTCACCATCTCTGAGGGTCACCGTCTCTGAGGGTGGACCCTTAAGGAAATGATTACTCCTGATTTTACACGGGCTAGGTGTATGTCACCTTGATGGCAGACCAAAGAGGTGGGCCTCCTGGAGGGGAGGGGCCTTGAGCATGTGGGGGTCGGCAGTCCCTAAGAGGGGCTTCCTGTCTAAGCCTTGAACCTCAGGGAGCAGGAATTTTGCTACTTCCAAGTCAGTGGATTTGGCTTTTTTTTTTTTAGAAGTTGGCTGTTTGACAGCACATTCTATGGGGGCACCTGGGTGGCTCAGTCGGTTAAGCGTCTGACTCTTGATTTCGGCTCAGGTCATGATCTCATGGTTCGTGAGATCAAGCCCTAGTCTGGCTCTGCACTGACAGTGAGGAGCCTTCTTGATTCTCTCTCTCCCTCTCTCTCTCTCTATCCTTTCCCTGCTGGCATTCTCTCTCTCTCTCTCTCTCTCAAAATAAATAAACACTTAAAAAAAATAAAGCACACTATATGACATAAGCATTACTTCTGGAAGATGTGCCTGTGTAGAAATGATGGTTGATTGAACCTGTAGCTCCTACGTGAACATGGGGTGACCAGGACCCCACTTTATAAAGCCTCTTTTGGGGAATGTTTTTTTTTCACTGTCTTATTACCTGGCAAAATAATCCAGGTGGTGTGTGAATCACCAGTAGAGGTTGTAAAGTCCGAGGAAGTAGAATCAGCCTTACAAACAGTGGATCTCAACGAAGAAGGAGATGCCACACCTGAACCCATGGAAGTAAAACTCAAAAGAGAAGAACCCAAACCACCGAGAACCTCCCTGATGGCGTTTCTCAGACAAATGGTAAGCCACCTGCTTCCAGCACAGGAAAACTGAAATAAATACCCAGATCAGCTTCCGAGAGTGAAGGACCTGCATCATGGTGGGGTGAGACATAACTGTGGGTGGTGTAGATGGGATATAAATGAAATCTGGAATGTGCGGTGAGAAAATTCCCTTTCCTCCTTCTGACTCCCTCACAGAGAAAGTCTCAGTTTATTGCTAATGTTCCTTAATCTTTCCTTACCTCCTGCCAGCTCCCTTTTTAACAAAGAGAGAGCTGGCCTCGGGTCCTGAGCTGTGACACCCAACAGTACCCACCTGGAAGTTAATATTATTGATCACTTTTAATTTAAATTTATTTTTGAAGTTTCCTTGTGTGTATGGCAAATGATATTGGTTTTCTCCTTATGGTAATGACATGCCGGTTCCTTTGAAAATACATTTATTTACATAAAGAACATAGGGCATTGTTTAAAAGACCAGGGAAGAAACAGGCCAAGTTACATGCTGATGTTGGAAAAATTCTGAAAGTGACATGTGAGTCACACAAATTTGGACAAAGCCGATATATAAATAATTTCAATTATAAAGTGGCAACATAATTTCTAATAGCGAACATGTATAACTCAGTTGGTGAATTTGCCGTGCTTTTAGATTATATAAAATGGAAAGAATGTGGGCAGACATGTTTTGGGTCTATGAAGTGTCATGTACATTAAATAAGTAAACATCTAAGGACTGACATAATATAATGCAACAAAACCCAACTTGGTTGGAAGACAGAAAACAAAAACCCATGTAAAAGGTCATTGGTTTAATTCTCTTTTAATGAAAAACAAGAATTTCATTATAGTGTGCTGTTCTTTTCAGGAGTCTTTGGGAGTTTAATCCTTTGAGAAAGCAACTCTCTGGTTTCATAAGCTCAGCCTGTTAAGAAATTCTTTCTAGTCCACAACCCAACCCAACACAACACAACACAACACAAAACCCTTGCCAATGGGAGCTGCGGCATATTAGAAAGAACTCTGTTAGACATTGTTGACAGGAGTCATTTTCTCGTATCATTGGATTCTCAGAGAGTAGGAAGTATACAGTGAGTAGCAAGCAGCCTGTATGGCTGGGATGCCATGTACACTCCTCATCATTTAGTCTGCAATTTGGCACCAAGAATGGGGATCAAGATCTGAGATTTTTCAACCAATTTTTATGCTATGTCAGGAAAGAAAAGAACATTTGGACTATTTCTGGCAACCCATCTACATTACGAATGGGTTCCCCAAATAACTCATCATAACATTGAGAGTGATCCAACTTTCCCATTTCTGGATGGAGTTGAGATATACTCCCTCCCAAAGTAGCAAAGAGTATGACTTTCTCTTCCAAATAACCAACCTGAGACTTCTTTACTTAAAAGACAAGAAAATGCAAGAGATTCCAAATAAAGCACGAAAGACATCTAAACCACTCACTACATCCATTCAAACAAATCCTTAAATTCTAATGAGGTCTCACATTACTTAAATTCACCCTCCAGAGCTATCGTTTAGAGGTTTCTCGGGGATATTTTCTAGCAATAGAGACTGGGTACCTCTGAACTGTTAGGGGAACAAACTGGAAACAAGAGAGTCCTTTCTAATTAATTCTCCATAGGACAGGGATAGGAGTAGAGGAGGATACATTTTCCCCCAAACAATCCTTAGTGCATCAGGTCTTATAATGTCCATCATTCTTGGTATCTATCGTGCATAGAAAGGGTTGTGCCTTGAAGCCTGAACATTATTCCTTTCCATTAATGTTTGAACTCCAAAGCTTCCATGATTTGGGAGATTTTTCCTAAAAATTCCAGATGTCCTCATGACGTTTGTCTTTCAGTCTGTTTTGTTTGCGGTATAACAAAACATTACTGTCGTGAATAATTCAGATACACAGAAGACATGGGTTTTCTAGCTCACCACATCCCCACCACTTCCTCTTGTCACACCCAGCCCAGCTCACTCATTCATGTCACTGGCCGTGGCCCTGTGGGTATTTGGGTTTGTATCCCCAATGTAGAGCCACCTTGTTCTTTATAACAACTTCACTGAATCACATCATCTAGATTTATCGTACTTGGATTAACCATTGTTCTCTTGATGGACATTTGATTTGTTTCCCACTTGTGGGACTTCATTCATGTATTTATTCAGCAAATAGTTGTTGTGTACCCACTATATTCTAGACATCGGGATACAACAGTGACCATAAACAGACGCGGTCCCTGTCCTCATAGAGAATAAGGCCTAATGAAGAAACCAGATGTTTATTTTAATCCTAGGCCGTATGCAGTGAGCACATGCCATGTGTCTCACACACGTGATCTAGGTGCTTCACTAACTCGCATGAACAGCCTTGTACACTTAGCTTTATGCTGTTGTGTTAATATCTCCACAGGATGCATTCCTGGCTGTTGGCTTCAGCAATTGTGTTCAGCAAACACTTTTAGCTAACATTTCATGGCTTCCAAACTGAAGTCCGGATTTATACAGGAGAAAACCAAACCAAACCCAACCCTGCTGTAAGGGCTTGAAAATAGAGACAACATCTGACTCATCACTGAGCTTTTTATTTTCTATTTTTTGAGCCAAATAAGTGAATGTGTCAAATTGATTTTAGATATTGTTAGCAAAATATCATTTTTTAAACAAATAATTGATTTAAGGGGCACCTGGCTGGCTCAGTCAGTGGAGCATGTGACTCTTGATCTCAGGGTTGTGAGTTCGAGCCCCCCACATTGGGTGTGGAGATTACTTAAAAATAAAAAAAATCTAAAAATAATTGATTTAATAGAATAAGAAACTCAATTGCAAATGCATCACTCTTGTTTTGTAATCAATATCTCCACTCATCAGATCATTGATTTTCCACCTTCCAGCCTTTGCCTCCCTTAAATTTCTCTCAGGAAACATATTTTGCTGTCCCATGGCAATGTGACTCATGCCTCATGGTTGCATATTTTTTTAAAAACTAAGTGCATTGCCCAGTTCATTTCTAAAGAGATGTTTTTCTTTCCAGAAATTAATCTCTCACAAAAATAGAAATGGAAAGAATATCATTTTTCAAATAAGTACATTTCAGGAAAAATAAATAGAGTCACATAAAGTCCTTGCACCGCATTTGACACATGTAGATATGCCACTTCATGAAAATCCTTTGGGCTCCTACAGATTTTCAAAAAAATTGCAAGAAATAGCTCTGACATCTGTCGTGCCCGACATAGGAAAAGATTCTTATATGTATTAATTCGACTGTATGTCAAGAAATTGGGTATTTGAAGTGCCAGTATATTTTTATAAAGTGAGTTGGTGGAGAACTGTATTCATGTGCCCACAACCCACGTAGGCAGATGAATCCGTAAAGGCGGTAGATAGAAATATAGAGATACAGATTTATAATTTGTCAATATTAATAACACCCTGTCCTTGCAAAGTGCTTTCCTCCTCCAAACCATTATCACATAGTGTTTCATTTAATCCTCCTCCTGTGTCTTTCTTTAGACCATTAGTTTTGTAAGAAGCTCTTTGTTGCAATAATGTTCTCAGGTGCAGAGAAAGACTATGAGCCTTAATATTGGGCAAATATAAGACCCGAATGAAGAGACAGCCATGCAATAATGGTCTTTTGTTGCTTACCTTCAATCTATAAATCTCATAAAGCCTGTTAAAATTTACCCTCTGGGGGGGGAAAAGGAGATGGTTTGTAGTGGTAATTGTAAAACCAAAACCAAAACCAAAAACAGGACTGTCCTAGCTAAAGTTCTTGATCTCAGAGTCTTCCCTGAGTATTCAACTATGAATACAGAGTTTCTCTTCAGGAAAAGGTTTCTGAAAGTAGCGTTTGGGCAATTCCCATCTCCACAGCAGCTGGTATTTCTTTCTACCCTTTAAGGGGATCCTGTGGTCACTCAGCACTCTCAGTTAATAATAATACATAATAATAATGGCTACTGTTTATTTATCCTGTGCAGACAGCATGGCCAGCACTATGATAGCACGTTGCGTGCATTATCTCATTTATTAACGTAAAAACTCTGTGCAACACTTTCCTGCCCCTCTGTGCTGAGAAGGGCATGAAGACTCTGAGTGTTTTAAGTGATCTGGTCAGGGTCACAGAGCCGGTAAATGGCAGAGCCAAACTCAAACTCAAGTTTTTGTTGATTCTAAAGCTCACTCTTATATTCTTGTTACTGTGGCTTCCTGTGCTCCTGGCAAATGATTTTCTTTGAGAGTAAAAGGATGTAGAACAACCATCATGCCGTTTTTGTGATTCTCCTAGTAGTGTTTGCTGTGGAAACATTTTTCTGTGTTGGGCTTATCTGAAATTACAACAAGGTGAGAGAGGGGAAAATTAATACATGATTCACATAAAGCTCAGATGTACATTTTCTGAATATATTTGTCACTAAAATGAGAATTTATCTTGGCTATATAATTTTGTCTGATTGTCCAATTCCGTTTCAAGTGAGCATCTTAGTCAAAACACAAAGGTTGGACGCATAGCCTTTGTTGATTCTGGAAATTTCTAGCAGGTCTAGTTCCGTAGATTTGTTCCAATGACGCTGAGCTAGTAAACAATCTTGCTGATAGACTCACACTAAATTAAAATATCTTCCCAATTTTTTAATGTTTATTTATTTTTCTAAGAGAGAAAGAGATTGAGAGAGAGATCAATCGTGAGTGGGGGAGGGGCAGAGAGAGAGGAAGACAGAGAATCCCAAGCAGGCTCCATACTGTCAGTGAAGAGCCCGATGCGGGGCTCGAATTCATGAATGGTGAGATCATGACCTGAGCTGAAATCAAGAATCAGACGCTTAACCAACTGAGCCACCCAGGCGCCCCCATTTCCCAATTCTTTTAAATCTCAACCTCAGTTGGATTAGATCTCCATCAAAATACACTTGTATTCCTTTCAAAGAAATGTGATCTGACCACCAAACATTTCCACTAGAATTTTGACTAAGTAATATACGTTGGAGATGCTTCAAATGTTCCTTAGAGTATCAAGCTATAGGAATGCATGGCGCGATGGAAGAAATAAAAATGACTTTATTACTATGCAAAGCTTGGATGTCACAACCAGACCATCTCAACACCTCAGGCTGGGTGCCCTAAGGTGCAGTACCTTTGACTTTCATGAATAAAAATAAAGCCCTGGATAAAGTTGCTCAGTACTGAACTAGAAAATCTCTGAAATTACTTGGTGGTCTTCAAACTGTTCTTTAAAGTATTAGATAGTCCCTGAAAAAAATGTGGGGTTCCTTAAACAGTAGCTCTATTTTTGACAGCTGGAGAAAACGAGCATCTGTGGTTATGGTCTTTTGACTACAAAGCCCAATGTGAACTATTTGAATTGGTCTCTGAAAGAGGACTCAGCAAAGAGGAAAAAAGGATAGAAAGAAAACAAAGGAAGGAAGGGAGGGAGGGAGGAAATTGTTAATAACTGCTGTTATTGAAAGTACTTCGAATGGACCTAGTAAGACCCTTAGTCCAAACTCACCTTTGCATAAATACAGCTTTATATGCCTCAAAATGAGAGAAAACAGAGAAAAATCATAGGAAAGCTTAAGGTATTCCCAACCCCCCCCTTTTTTTTAAAGAATTGAACTTCTTTGCAATGATCTCCCTGACAGCCTGAGGGGCTGTTCTCAGGAGCCTTACCTAGACCCACTGCAGCCAAGAAAGGCTTCTGATTCAATCCAGTTTCTCCTTCAAGGATTAGCAAGGCAAGGGAGGGAAAGAAAGCAGATAGAAACCTTAAGCTGGCAGAGGACCTAACATACCAAATTGAAACCACTGAAGAGAAGTTAAAAGTCTCTCTCACGGAGGGAAGGTGGCACCAGGGCTGTGCCTCCTGATGTCCGTTCAGGTTTAGCTTAAAAAGCCATTTTGTGTGTTTGGCTGGCGGGTTTTGCCATTCAGCATTACCTGAAGGCCGACGAACAAGGTTGTGATGCCATATTTCAAAGGACACCACGGAATGTGTTTGGGTAGTAAGGGCTCTTAACGAGATGGCCTCAATTCTGGAGGCAAAGGAAATCCCGAAGTGGCAAAACCTTTGGATACGGTGAGGAGCTAACTGAGCTGCTCACAGGGAGAGAAATCATAAATAAGAGAGTCCATTTCTTTTTCTAAATGTTCTATGAGCAATGCAAAAGACTCAGAGGGGGGAAGAAACCACTTCCCATCTACAAGGATCTAAAGTTTATGCAGAGGACAAACAGATCTTCCTTTGCCTTTGGGTTGAACACCTTGGTGAAGCCCATGACATAATGTCCCTAAGAAAAGTATATGGGACTTCCAGATCCCAGAGGTTCAGGCTGAAGAAAGATCTCTTCCATTCCTAACCAATTAAGAAGCATGTATCAAGGTTCTATGCTATGCCAAGCTCTGTAAATGTTGCTTCTGAGGTAGGAAAGGACCTAGAAATTCCCATACTGTGTTAAACCACTGACAGTCCTAGTTGAGACTTCTGAATCAGAGCAGTACCAAGTAATATTTATTTAATTTTTTAATATAATTTATTGTCAAGTTGGTTTCCATACAACACCCAGGGGTCATCCCAACAAGCGCCCTCCTCAATGCCCATCCCAAGTAATATTTAAAGACGAGCATGATTGACCTCTGAGGATGGGTATGTCCCACAGACCTCCCTATTGGAGATTTATCAACCCCCATCTTATCCAAGCTCCCATCATTTCTCCTAATTGGGGAGTTTCATAGTAGATGCTCGACACATATGTGTTCATTGAATGGTGCCCCGTGCCTTGTAGAGGAGGCAGTTAAGAGGGTGGAATAGAGTCCGTGCCTGGTGTCAGATCCAGACTCCCTAACATGCCAGTTCCATGAGCCATGCTAGTTTCTCTGAGCTTCCATTTTCTTGCCTGTAAAATGAGGAAAAGAAAACGATTCCTCTATCTAGATGTTCTGCATGATGAATAAATGAACTAGTGACGGTCATTACCTCATCGAAGTGCCTAACCCTTAGTAAGCGCTCCAGGAAAAGCTAGCTTTCATAGAGAGTAATTTTTTTATCTTTACTAATATGAGTACCATACCCCAGATGACAGAGGCACATACTATTAATCAATCACAAAAACCATTTGAGGGCCTTTGATGTTTTTAACTGTTCTTTGATGCAGGTGTTAGGGATTCTTGCCGTCTCGTGGCAGAACAGCTAAGAGAGTAACAGTGGGATCTCAAGTCTTCCTGTTTGCTCCCCATCGCTTAACCTGTTTCCTCCACTCCCTCCCTCCAGCAGGGGAGGAGGAGAGGAGTAGCAGTGATTTAGTGGTTCAACCTGGGAATTAAACGCAAGTCAAAATTGTTGATAAGAACGGAGCAGTTCATTACCAGATTTCTTAGGTACTTTATCAGGCATCGGGCACAGAGCCTTACCGAATCCGTAGTTAAAACTTTAATCCCCAGTATTGGTCTGCACCGGTTAGCTGAAAGTGGTGATGCTCACACTGATACATGCCTCAGCGTCATGTGGAGGGCTTGTTTAAACACAGATTGCTCGGCCCCAACCCTGAGAGTTTCTGACTCTGTAGATCTGGAGTGGTTCTCAAGAATTGGTATGTCTACCAAGCTCCCATGTGATGGCGAAGCTGTGGTCCCGGGAACATGCTTTTAGAGCCTTTCGCTGAGAGTGTGTTTTAAGGAGCCAAAGCTGTGAATTCAACCCATCCAGCTCTGTCACTGATGCCACAGGCCACAGGGATCGCTAAAATGGAAAATAGGATGTTCCACATACCCCATGTCTCTGCTAGAGGAAAAAATACAAGGAAACATCACCACCTACATGTTACCAAGAGAAGCCTGCCAATGGTTTTAATTGTTCATTCAATCAATATGTTCAACCACCTCCTGGTTCCAACATTAGCATGTTGATCATCATTTATTTATCCCAGAATTACCTAACCCTAAGATTTCTTTTGTTGTTGTCGTGATTTGGGGAAGCCAGCACTTGAATATAATCAGACTCTGGTTGTAAGCCACATGGAAATCATGTATCTCATGGGTGACACATTTCTAACTGGTCTTCCATTTGTCTTGACCCTGAATCTCAATAATGAATGACTGAGGTCATCCATTTCAGAACTCCCCTTGAATTCTCCATGTTGCTTTGCTTGTAGTAGCTGAAAGGCCATTGTCTGTTTGTTATTTTAGTCAGTGAAAGGGGATGGAGGGATCACCCACTCAGAAGAAATAAATGGGAAAGACTCCAGCTATCATCAAGTAAGTGACCTGTTGACTCTGTTCGGTGGTGGGTTTAGCTTGCATGCTCTTCTTTCCAGTCTAGTTTCCAATGCAATTCTCCACCATGGGCGACTCCTTTACCATCTCTAGGTTAAGCACCTGCTGTATACCAGGCACTATTGTGGGCTGTGCAGATACGTGCATGAACAAGCTAGAGTTTCTTAGCTATTTCTTATTTAACACTTACTTTTCCAACTCTTCTCTACATAGCAAATCCCTTCCCCTCCTTCCAGTCTTGACCTAAGTGACCTAAGGATCTAAGTGTCACCTCCTCAAAGAGATGTTCTCTTTCCACCCATCATCGTTGTATCTTGTTCTTTGACTTCATGGCACTTATGACACACCATAATAAGTCATCTATTAGTTATCTGGCTCCTCTACCCCTTCCTTTCTGTGTCTGGAGCAAGGAAGGGACCTCTTCTATGTTTCCATCACACTGCGTGGTGCCTGGCATATAGTAGGAGCTATTTCTTTGAAAAAAGGGTGAAGGAACATGGGATGGCATGGGTTTTTTCCATTATTTTCTCCACTCTAAAGGAACATAGCTAAGGCATTTTTATAACTACGCATATTCGTTTCTCTAAATGGGGTCATCTCATGCTCAACACCCTATTTTCTAACCTGCCCTCTTTCTTTTTTTTTTTTTTTTTTTTTTTTG